>CM026396.1:25781134-25812591 GCA_014843695.1 Archivesica marissinica | reverse complement strand
CAAGATTACCCTTCCTATCCGGGTGCCAGTTAGTGTAGACGAGATGGTCACCTAAATAAACAGTTCAGTGTCAGGTGTTTAAATGGCTGCCGTAACCTATTCTGTCATTATTGGTCCATTAATAGTAGGTAAATATGACCAACACAGCAGCTTAAAACATTACCGTATTATATAACATTATCTTAATAAATATTTATTAGCCCAAAAGGAACTTGGAAACAAGTATATTTATACAGCATTCCACACGCAGCATTACACACGCAGCATTCCACACGCAGCATTCCACACGCAGCATTTCACACGCAGCATTCCAGCATTCCACACGCAGCATTACACACGCAGCATTCCACACGCAGCATTCCAGCATTCCACACGCAGCATTACACATGCAGCATTCCACACGCAGCATTCCACACGCAGCATTCCAGCAGTCCACACGCAGCAATACACATGCATCATTCCACACGCAGCATTCCAAACGCAGCATTCCACACGCAGCATTCCACACACAGCATTCCACATGCAGCATTCCAGCATTCCACACGCAGCATTACACACGCAGCATTACACACGCAGCATTCCACACGCAGCATTCCACACACAGCATTCACAGGCAAAATCACACACGCAGCATTTAAGCACGCACCTCAACACGAGCATTACACAGCAACATTCCACACGCAGCATTCCACACGCAGCATTCCACACGCAGCATTTCACACGCAACATTTCACACGCAGCATTCCACACGCAGCATTCCACACGCAGCATTCCACACGCAGCATTTCACACGCAACATTTCACACGCAGCATTCCACACGCAGCATTTCACACGCAGCATTCCACACGCAGCATTCCACACGCAGCATTACATACGCAGCATTCCAGCATTCCACACGCAGCATTCCACACGCAGCATTCCACACGCAACATTCCACACGCAACATTCCACACGCAGCATTTCACACGCAGCATTCCACATCATGGTGTTAACACATTTTACACCTCGTGGTGTTACACACTTATTGATAATTTGTTCGACGTATTCGCCTTCATCAGCACCATTTGGGCTATATTGGACAGTTTACTTAACAACAGCTTTCCTGGACAGGTTCCATGTTAAATATCAGCAACAGTCCATAATTATATAAATGAACAATATGAGTGGACGTCGTGATAGCACGTGATGGTCGTGATAGTGCGTGATGGTCGTCGTGATAGTCATGATAGCACGTGATGGTCGTGATAATGCGTGAAAGTCATGATAGCACGTGATGGTCGTGATAGCGCGTGAAAGTCGTGATAGTGCGTGAGTCATGATAGCACGTGATGGTCGTGATAGTGCGTGAGTCATGATAGCACTAGATGGTCGTGATAGTGCGTGAAAGTCATGATAGCACGTGATGTCGTGATAGTGCGTGAAAGTCATGATAGCACGTGATGATCGTGATAATGAGTGAAAGTCATAATAACACGTGGAAGTCGTGATAGCACGTGATGATCGTGATAGTGCGTGGAAGTCATGATAGCACGTGATGATCGTGATAATGAGTGAAAGTCATAATAACACGTGGAAGTCGTGATAGCACGTGGAATTCATGATAGCACGTTGAATTCATGATCGCACGTGGAAGTCATGATATCACGTGATGGCCGTGATAGCACGTTGAAATCATGATAGCACGTGATTGTCGTGATAGCATGTGGAAGTCATGATAGCACGTGATTGTCATGATAGCACGTTGAAGTCATGATAGCACGTGGAAGTCATGATAGCACGTGCTTGTCATGATAGCACGTGATTGTCAAACACAAAGATAGCATGTGATTGTCATGATAGCACGTGGAAGTCATTGATAGCACGTGGAAGTGATTAATAGCACGTGATGATCGTAGTAGCACGCGATGGTCGTGGTAGCACGCGATGGTCGTGATTCCACGTGATGGTCGTGGTAGCACGTGGAAGTCATTGATAGCACGTGGAAGTCATTGATAGCACGTGATTGTCGTGATAGCACGCGATGGTCATGATAGCACGCGATGGTCGTGGTAGCACGTGGTGGTCGTGATAGCACGTGATGGTCGTGATAGCACGTTGAAGTCATGATAGCACGTGGAAGCCATGATATCACGTGGAATTCATGATAGTACTTGGAAGTCATTGATGGCACGTGATTGTCGTGATAGCACGTGCTGGTCATGATAGCACGTTGAAGTCATGATGGCACATTGAAGTCATTGATAGCATGTGATTGTCGTGATAGCACCTGATTGTCGTGATAGCACGTGATGGTCGTGATAGCACGTGGTGGTCGTTATAGCACGTGATAGTCGTGATAGCACATGATTCTAGTGATAGCACGTGATGGTCGTGCTAGCACGTGGTGGTCGTGATAGGACCTGATGGTCGTGATAGCACTTTGAAATCATGATAGCACGTGATTGTCATGATAGCACGTTGAAGTCATGATAGCACATGATTGTCGTGATATCACGTTGAAGTCATGGTACCACGTGAGTATGGTGATAGCACGTGGAAGTCATGATAGCACGTGATGGTCGTGATAGCGCGTGGAAGTCATGATAGCACGTGATGGTCGTGATAGCACGTTGAAATCATGATATCACGTGATGGTCGTGATAGCACGTTGAAGTCATGATAGCACGTGATTGTCTTGATAGCACGTGATGGTCGTGATAGTAAGTTGGAGTCATGATAGCACGTGATGGTCGTGATAGCGCGTAGAAGTAACGATATCACGTGATGGTCGTGATAGTAAGTTGAAGTCATGATAGCACGTGATGGTTGTGATAGTAAGTTGAAGTCATGATAGCACTTGAAAGTCATGATAGCACGTGATCGTCGTGATAGCACGTGATGATCGTGATAGCGTGTAGAGGTCATGATAGCGTGCAGAAGTCATGATAACACGTGATTGTCGTGATAGCACGTGGTGGTCGTGATAGCGCAGTGGTATAACGTTCGCTGTATGTTCGAGACCCCGAATTCCACATTGCCTCTTCTATCCATCATTGCCTATTCTCTCCATCATTGCCGATTCTCTCCATCATTGCCTATTCTCTCCATCATTGCCGATTCTCTCCATCATTGCCTATTCTCTCCATCATTGCCTTTTCTCTCCTTTTCTCTCCATCATTGCATATTCTCTCCATCATTGCCTCTTCTCTCCATCATTGCCTCCCTCTTCTCTCCATCTTTGCCTCTTCTCTCCATCATTGCCTGTTCATTGCCTCTTCTCTCCATCATTGCCTATTCTCTCCATCATTGCCTATTCTCTCCTATTCTCTCCATCATTGCCTATTCTCTCCATCATTGCCTCTTCTCTCCACATCATTGCCAATTCTCTCCATCATTGCCTTTTCTTTCCTATTCTCTCCATCATTGCCTATTCTCTCCATCATTGCCTATTCTCTCCACATCATTGCCTATTCTCTCCATCATTGCCTCTTCTCTCCACCTCATTGCCTATTATCTCCATCAATGCCTTTTCTCTCCTTTTCTCTCCATCATTGTCTCTTCTCTCCATCATTGCCTCTTCTCTCCATCATTGCCTCCCTCTTTTCTCCATCATTGCCTCTTCTCTCCATCATTGCCTGTTCATTGCCTCTTCTCTCCATCATTGCCTATTCTCTCCATCATTGCCTATTCTCTCCTATTCTCTCCATCATTGCCTATTCTCTCCATCATTGCCTTTTCTCTCATATTCTCTCCATCATTGCTTCTTCTCTCCAGCATTGCCTCTTCTCTCCATCATTGCCTATTCTCTCCATCATTGCCTCTTCAGCAACTGTTCCCAAAAAGCTATATGACATTGTACAAATGTCAACGAATCTTACCGGAAATCCACTCAAAGTGCTCCTCTGTACGCACATCGTGTAATCCTGTCCACACGGCGTGATTAAAATTGTACGACATGATCCATTTATAAATGTAATCCTGAATGCTTCTGCTGTTGATATGAAACAAGTCCCCACCCTTGGCAATGCAGTCTTGTTCTGCCTTGGACCAGATAGCACGGACTGGGACAAGTTCGTAACAATAGTCTCCGTACTGTGTGAGGGCGCCACCGTCTTCACGTGTATACTGATGGAGTATAGCTGGGCATAGATTCGTATTTCCTGGAATGTAATTTGCATGTATTAGTCCGCAAACATTCGCTTTGACAACATTTCAACTTGGTGGCAAGGATGTAAGAAATGAAATAGAATGATGACAACGATTATTCTCTTCGTGCAGATGTTATCATTTATATGCAGATATTACGACATGTTTATAATACAGCGACACCGGTGACATCGTGTAGATTATATCTGTGAGAAGTGAGCGGTCCATGGAAAATCAGTTGCTGGCACTGAACGTTTTGACAATTTATTTGTAAGCGTAATGCGCTTTTTCATGTATATTTTGCATACACATATTTCGTACATCTTATCTATAGGCGGTAGAATGTCGAGCGGGCCGAAGAGACCGGTTTAGGGTGTCCGTGTATAACACACATGCAAATAAGTGTTTTCCTTTGTTTTTATCGTTGTTTCTTTCGCACAACATGCTAGCAATTTTATCCCACTATCGCTTCTTATGATTATTAAATTTAATATAATCTCAACAGATCTCGAACAGTATAATATACAATACTCATTTATAAAATAATGTTTTAAATTAATTAACAGGTTTTTGATAAAATCACATTTATCATAGCGCAACATCTGGCTGGGGCACAACGGTAAAAACAAAGGATTCCAACAGGACCTATTGACATTTTGGGATAAATCAGACTTTGTCTGCCAAGGGAGGTAATAGAAAATTACAGATGTCTCTTATTGACAGGATTAACATCACTATTTCGTATAGAAATGTATGCAACAGTTTATATATAAGCACAGTGCTACACAATTACAGAGGAAATGTATGCAACAGTTTATATATAAGCACAGTGCTACACAATTACAGAGGAAATGTATGCAACAGTTTATATATAAGCACAGTGCTACACAATTACAGAGGAAATGTATGCAACAGTTTATATATAAGCACAGTGCTACACAATTACAGAGGAAATGTATGCAACAGTTTATATATAAGCACAGTGCTACACAATTACAGAGGAAATGTATGCAACAGTTTATATATAAGCACAGTGCTACACAATTACAGAGGAAATGTATGCAACAGTTTATATATAAGCACAGTGCTACACAATTACAGAGGAAATGTATGCAACAGTTTATATATAAGCACAGTGCTACACAATTACAGAGGAAATGTATGCAACAGTTTATATATAAGCACAGTGCTACACAATTACAGAGGAAATGTATGCAACAGTTTATATATAAGCACAGTGCTACACAATTACAGAGGAAATGTATGCAACAGTTTATATATAAGCACAGTGCTACACAATTACAGAGGAAATGTGTAAACTTAACCATTATTACCAGTAGTATGCTGGACTGTTGTCATTGGTTGTATTGTCGTGATGGGCGTGGTCTAGGGGGCGTGGTCTTGGGGGATGTGGTGGTCGTGGGGGATGCTTTTGTTGTATTTGTTGTAGTTGACGGTACAGGTGTTGATGTTGTTGTTATTGTTGTTGTTGTTGTTGTTGCTGTCGTTGTACAACATATTGCAACAATAGCACAGCGTTAAATGTACAACATATTGCAACAATAGCACAGCGCTACATGTACAACATATTGCAACAATAGCACAGCGTTATATGTACAACATATTGCAACAATATCACAGCGTTATATGTACAGCATATTGCAACAACATCACAGCGTTATATGTACAACATATTGCAACAATATCACAGCGTTATATGTACAACATATTGCAACAACATCACAGCGTTACATGTACAACATATTGCAACAACATCACAGCGTTATATGTACAACATATTGCAACAATATCACAGCGTTATATAACTGACGAGGTACTCACGGCGATCTGATGTAGGCGGATTTCCAGGACACAATTTCCTAGCAACATGCTGGGTTGTATCTTCGTTCACATAACCCAACTGAAATACATATTTTGTAATGTTGGTTTTACTTGAGTCGCACTTATCAACTTAATTAAGTCAAGTGGCAACTTTGCAGCTACTGTTGGTGAAGGAATGGGTGCACTTCGGAGCAAACGTTCATGCACGGGCGGGTACACCATGGGTGCACTTCGGAGCAAACGTTCATGCACGTGCGGGTACACCATGGGTGCACTTCGGAGCAAACGTTCATGCACGTGGGGGTACACCATGGGTGCACTTCGGAGCAAACGTTCATGCACGGGCGTGTACACCATGGGGGCACTTCGGAGCAAACGTTCATGCACGCGCGGGTACACCATGGGTGCACTTCAGAGCAAACGTTCATGCACGTGCGGGTACACCATGGGTGCACTTCGGAGCAAACGTTCATGCACGGGCGTGTACACCATGGGTGCACTTCGGAGCAAACGTTCATGCACGTGCGCGTACACCATGGGGGCACTTCGGAGCAAACGTTCATGCACGGGCGGGTACACCATGGGTGCACTTCGGAGCAAACGTTCATGCACGGGCGGGTACACCATGGGTGCACTTCGGAGCAAACGTTCATGCACGGGCGGGTACACCATGGGTGCACTTCGGAGCAAACGTTCATGCACGGGCGGGTACACCATGGGTGCACTTCGGAGCAAACGTTCATGTACGGGCGTGTACACCATGTGTGCACTTCGGAGCAAACGTTCATGCACGGGCGGGTACACCATGGGTGCACTTCGGAGCAAACGTTCATGTACGGGCGTGTACACCATGGGTGCACTTCGGAGCAAACGTTCATGCACGGGCGGGTACACCATGGGGGCACTTCGGAGCAAACGTGTATCGTCTTCAGCTACACGAGTGTATCGTCTTCAGCTACACGAGTGTATCGTCTTCAGTTACATCCTCCGTTACACGAGTGTTACATCGTCCGTTACTTGAGTGTATCGTCTTCAGTTACACGAGTGTATCGTCTTCAGTTACATATGATTTTTAGAAAGTGTAATAGTTGTTTTGAACAATACTGTCACATTAAATGCCAATGTTCTGGGCTCACACACATACAATTACCTGATGTTCAAATGCTATGACGTTCCATCCAGGTGGCGCTTCAGACACTCTCAAAACCTCTTTACAATCGAACTCGTACATGTATCCTATAGGGTTAGATTGTATACTGGACTGAAAAATATACAATATTCCAAAGTACAAATAGTAAATTACATTATTCGTTATTATAAATTGTGTAGTTAGTTTGCACTAGCATCGATATCACGCAATATAAGGCATTTACCTACATATGCATGTCGTAATTACATGCGGATACATTCCACGTCGTAATTACATGCGGATACATTCCATGTCGTAATTACAAGCGGATACATTCCATGTCGTAATTACATGCGGATACATTCCATGTCGTAATTACATGCGGATACATTCCATGTCGTAATTACATGCGGATACATTCCATGTCGTAATTACATGTGGATACATTACATGTCGTAATTACATGCGGATACATTCCATGTCGTAATTACATGCGGATTCATTCCATGTCGTAATTATCTGTAGATACATTATACGTCGTAGTTACCTGTATATACATTACACGTCGTAGTTACCTGTGGATACATTATGCGTCGTAGTTAGCTATGGATACATTATACGTCGTGCTTACCTGTGGATACATTACACGTCGTAGTTACCTGTGGATACATGATACGTCGTAGTTAGCTATGGATACATTATACGTCGTACTTACCTGTGGATACATTACACGTCGTAGTTACTTGTGGATACATTACACGTCGTGCTTACCTGTGGATTCATTACACGTCGTAGTTACTTGTGGATACATTACACGTCGTACTTACCTGTGGATACATTACACGTCGTAGTTACTTGTGGATACATTACACGTCGTACTTACCTGTGGATACATTACACGTCGTAGTTACTTGTGGATACATTACACGTCGTGCTTACCTGTGGATTCATTACACGTCGTAGTTACCTGTGGATACATTACACCTCGTAGTTACCTGTGGATACATTACACGTCGAGCTTACCTGTGGATTCATTACACGTCGTAGTTACCTGTGGATACATTACACGTCGAGCTTACCTGTGGATACATTACACGTCGTAGTTACCTGTGGATACATTACACGTCGTGCATACCTGTGGATTCATTACACGTCGTAGTTACCTGTGGATACATTACACGTCGTAGTTACCTGTGGATACATTATACGTCGTACTTACCTGTGGATACATTACACGTCGTGCATACCTGTGGATTCATTACACGTCGTAGTTACCTGTGGATACATTACACGTCGTAGTTACCTGTGGATACATTACACGTCGTGCATACCTGTGGATACATTACACGTCGTAGTTAGCTATGGATACATTATGCATCGTAGTTAGCTATGGATAAATTACAGGTCGTGCTTACCTGTGGATACATTATATGTCGTAGTTAGCTATCGATACATTACACGTCGTGCTTACCTGTGGATACATTATATGTCGTAGTTACCTGTGGATACATTGCACGTCGTGCTTACCTGTGGATACATTACAAGTCGTAGTTAGCTATCGATACATTACACGTCGTGCTTACCTGTGGATACATTACAAGTCGTAGTTAGCTATCCATACATTACACGTCGTGCTTACCTGTGGATACATTATACGTCGTAGTTAGCTATGGATACATTGCACGTCGTACTTACATGTGGATACAGTATACGTCGTTGTTACCTGTGGATACATTACACGTCGTAGTTACCTGTGGATACATTACACGTCGTAGTTACCTGTGGATACATTGCACGTCGTAGTTACATATGGATACATTACACGTCGTAGTTACCTGTGGATACATTACACGTCGTAGTTACCTGTGGATACATTACACGTCGTAGTTACCTGTGGATACATTATACGTCGTAGTTACCTGTGGATACATTGCACGTCGTACTTACCTGTGGATACATTACATGTCGTAGTTACCTGTGGATACATTACACGTCCTAGTTACCTGTGGATTCATTACACGTCGTAGTTACCTGTGGATAAATTACACGTCGTAGTTACCTGTGGATACATTACACGTCGTAGACCAACACACAACCACGTCGTGCTTACCTGTGGATACATTACAAGTCGTAGTTAGCTATCGATACATTACACGTCGTGCTTACCTGTGGATACATTACAAGTCGTAGTTAGCTATCCATACATTACACGTCGTGCTTACCTGTGGATACATTATACGTCGTAGTTAGCTATGGATACATTGCACGTCGTACTTACATGTGGATACAGTATACGTCGTTGTTACCTGTGGATACATTACACGTCGTAGTTACCTGTGGATACATTACACGTCGTAGTTACCTGTGGATACATTGCACGTCGTAGTTACATATGGATACATTACACGTCGTAGTTACCTGTGGATACATTACACGTCGTAGTTACCTGTGGATACATTACACGTCGTAGTTACCTGTGGATACATTATACGTCGTAGTTACCTGTGGATACATTGCACGTCGTACTTACCTGTGGATACATTACATGTCGTAGTTACCTGTGGATACATTACACGTCCTAGTTACCTGTGGATTCATTACACGTCGTAGTTACCTGTGGATACATTACACGTCGTAGTTACCTGTGGATACATTACACGTCGTAGTTACCTGTGGATACATTACAAGTCGTAGTTAGCTATCGATACATTACACGTCGTGCTTACCTGTGGATACATTACAAGTCGTAGTTAGCTATCCATACATTACACGTCGTGCTTACCTGTGGATACATTATACGTCGTAGTTAGCTATGGATACATTGCACGTCGTACTTACATGTGGATACAGTATACGTCGTTGTTACCTGTGGATACATTACACGTCGTAGTTACCTGTGGATACATTACACGTCGTAGTTACCTGTGGATACATTGCACGTCGTAGTTACATATGGATACATTACACGTCGTAGTTACCTGTGGATACATTACACGTCGTAGTTACCTGTGGATACATTACACGTCGTAGTTACCTGTGGATACATTATACGTCGTAGTTACCTGTGGATACATTGCACGTCGTACTTACCTGTGGATACATTACATGTCGTAGTTACCTGTGGATACATTACACGTCCTAGTTACCTGTGGATTCATTACACGTCGTAGTTACCTGTGGATACATTACACGTCGTAGTTACCTATGGATACATTACACGTGGTAGTTACCTGTGGATACATTACACGTCGTAGTTACCTGGGATACATTACACGTCGTAGTTACCTGTGATACATTACACGTCGTAGTTACCTGTGGATACATTACACGTGGTATTACCTGTGGATACATTACACGTCGTAGTTACCTGTGGATACATTACACGTCGTAGTTACCTATGGATACAGTACACGTCGTAGTTACCTGTGGATACATTACACGTCGTAGTTACCTGTGGATACATTACACATTACACGTCGTAGTTACCTGTGGATACATTACACGTCGTAGTTACCTGTGGATACATTACACGTCGTACTTACCTGTGGATACATTACACGTCGTAGTTACCTGTGGATACATTACACGTCGTAGTTACCTATGGATACAGTACACGTCGTAGTTACCTGTGGATACATTACACGTCGTAGTTACCTGTGGATACATTACACGTCGTAGTTACCTGTGGATACATTACACGTCGTAGTTACCTGTGGATACATTACACGTCGTACGTACCTGTGGATACATTACACGTCGTAGTTACCTGTGGATACATTACACGTCGTAGTTACCTGTGGATACATTACACGTGGTAGTTACCTGTGGATACATTACACGTGGTAGTTACCTGTGGATACATTACACGTCGTAGTTACCTGTGGATACATTACACGTCGTAGTTACCTGTGGATACATTACACGTCGTAGTTACCTGTGGATACATTACACGTCGTAATTACCTGTGGATACATTACACGTTGAAGTTACCTGCGGGTACATTTAATGTCGTCATTACCTGCGGGTACATTTAATGTCGTCATTACCTGTGGGTACATTTAATGTCGTCATTACCTGCGGGTACATTTAATGTCGTCATTACCTGCGGGTACATTTAATGTCGTCATTACCTGCGGGTACATTTACTGTCGTCATTACCTGCGGGTACACCTGGCGTTCCACGTCGTAGTTACACAGACATGTATAATCCCCCTGAACTCCAGAATATAGAAGGAACAGCAACGATATACGTGTTATAAAACCCATGTCAACGATAGCTGTATACATACATGCCATTGCGATGTCGAAATCACACAGGGAACTAAAGATAAGACACCAAACGTGTACAGTAGGTCAGCACGTAACTCCGGGCAGGATAGCTGTGTAATGTATATGTTCCGTATTGTCCGTGTAGAGTAGGTCAGTACGTACACACAGACAGGATAGCTGTGTAATGTAAATGTTCCGTATTGTCCGTGTACAGTAGATCAGTACGTACACACGGACAGGATAAATGTGTAATGTAAATGTTCCGTATTGTCCGTGTACAGTAGGTCAGTACGTACACACAGACAGGATATTTGTGTAATGTAAATGTTCCGTATTGTCCGTGTACAGTAGGTCAGTACGTACACACAGACATGATATTTGTGTAATGTATATGTTCCGTATTGTCCGTGTACAGTAGGTCAGTACGTACACACAGACAGGATAGCTGTGTAATGTAAATGTTCCGTATTGTCCGTGTACAGTAGATAGGTACGTACACACAGACAGGATAGATGTGTAATGTAAATGTTCCGTATTGTCCGTGTACTGTAGATCAGTACGTACACACGGACAGGATAGCTGTGTAATGTAAATGTTCCGTATTGTCCGTGTACTGTAGGTCAGTACGTACACACGGACAGGATAGCTGTGTAATCAACGGTAAATGTTACCATCGCGCCCTTAGGCAAGGCATTGTGTACACTAAACCACAGGGATTCGACACGTTTGGGGGTACTAGTATATATATTTAAGTACCCCAAACGTGCCGAATCCCTGTGCAATAAACATATTGCAAATAACTTAATGAAACTGGTTTAGCAGTCATATACATGTACAATAAACATATTGCAAATAACTTAATGAAACTGGACGGACGGATCTGTAGTCCAGTGGTAGCATGCTGGACTGGTAATCCAGGGGTAGCAGGTTCGATCCCCCGTCTGACCCTAATAAAATTAACAGTCTTTCAGATGAGACGTTAAACCGAGGTCTCGTGTCGGTGCTTTTCACCGTGCACGTAAAAGAACCAGAGGAGAGTCTGGAATGGGTCTCTGTCTGTATTATTGCACTATCTTCCAAACATCTAAATCGACTAATCTCTTCAGGAGGCGTCGCTCATATGGGCAACCGGTAGCGACGATAAATAAACGTAAAGCACACACGTGTTGTTTACGACATGCTTATGTAACAATAACCCACGAAAACAGTCGACACCTAAGAAAATGCCTCAGATACATGTAGGCCTACCAACATAATTTACCTTCATATTTTTCCAACATAATTCACCTTCATATTTTTCCAACATAATTAACCTTCATATTTTTCCAACATAATTTACCTTCATATTTTTCCAACATAATTTATCTTCATATTTTTCCAACATAATTTACATTCATATTTTTCCAACATAATTTACCTTCATATTTTTCCAATGTCCAGTCGACAGTGTGTTCACCGATTATTGTTCCGCTACCCGATTGTCCCATTTGTGACATAACAACGTATATTATATTCAGAAGTAGGTTCATATTCTACATTTCCGATATGACCGCCTATGGAATACAAAGTTTAAATCCACGTGTATGTCTTAAAACAGTTAAATCAGAACGGGACTGGTACGTCACCTTTCGGGTGTGTAACTAATTGTCTCAAACATGTTTTATTCGAAATCCACGATTTAAACCGTTTGCAATAAATTATTGGAGTTCCACAAGGTTCGGTCTTGGGGCACTTACTATTTTTAATATACGTCAATGACATTGCTGAATCTTTATTCAGTCTAACAAGATTATTTGCTGATGATAGTTCATTGGCAATGACTTCCAAAGATACAAATGTTATTGAGGCTACACTGAATCTTGATCTAAACATATTATCAAAATGGTCTAAACAATGGCTAGTAAATTTTAATCCAACAAAAACAGAAGTCATGTTTCTTTCACTATGCAATGTTAATCGTCCGGTTTTATTGTTTGAGAACACGCAATTAAGTTTCGTGAATCATCACAAACATCTCGGAGTTACTCTTAGTGAGGACGGTACGTGGCACAAACATATATCAAACATTACTAAGTCTGCTTCAAGAACATTAGGATCAATGAGAATGTTAAAATTTAAATTAAAACGCAATACCTTAAATCAGATATACATTTCCTATCTTCGACCCATTTTAGAATATGCCTCTATTGTTTGGGATAGCTGTACATCATATGAAAAGGAATCCTTAGAGAAAATTCAATACGAAGCTGCCAGAATTGTTACGGGGCTTACAAGATCTGTCTCTATCAACAGACTACTTACGAAATTGGCTGGGTTACACTTAATGACCGTAGAAAAATGCAAAGATTACTATTCGTCTATAAGCAAAAACAGGAAAACTTACCAAGCTATTTAACCGACTTATTTCCAACATCCGTTGAGGAATCAAACCCATATAGTTTATGAAACAGTGCAGATTGTATTACTTTAGCAAGGCGTACTGAAATTTATTCGAAATCTATTATACCTTCATCAATACAATTATGGAATGAACTTGATTCTGATACTCGTAATATAAATAACCGGTCGGCATTCAAAGGAAAGCTGAAAGAAATCTTCAAGCCACCACTAGTACCATCATTTTTTAAATCCGGAGACCGCTGTCAACAGATATATCATGCTCGCAGTAGAAATGCTTGTAGCAACCTGAATGCCGATTTGTTTAATAACCATTTACGCGATAACCCAAAATGCCCGTGTCAGCTCAATGAAAATGAGGATGCGGAACACTATATATTTCGTTGTCTATTTTATGTAAATCAAAGGCGCTTACTATTCATAAGCACACGTACACATCACCCTTTAAGCACAAGCAAACTACTGTTTGGTTTCGAAAGTTTAACGCACGAAGAAAATGAGTACATTTTCAAACAAGTTCAAACTTATATTAAATCAACAAGGCGCTTTGAGCACAGACATACCTAACTATATTATAAAGTTATGCTGTTCTCTTGATATGATTTTTGCCTGGGTGTGGCTGCGGGTTTGGCTGGCTGAGGGTATTGTACGGTGTGGCACTGGGAATGTGTAGTAGTTGCGAATTGCATTTCTTAATGCTTTTCTTTCTTTTTTTGGTATTTTTTATCATATCCATTATTATCGCCTTAATTGTAATCTAAAATGTGTATCCTAATTGCAATGCTCTTATCCTATATTCAGTCTCTTTATTAATTACAAACTAGTATGTTGGGGCGGGCCGAAACTAATGTTGTTAAAACTTGTGGCCCAACCCTTTTGCTTCTCCATATAATGATTGTACCATATATCTTATTTATTTCATCTGTAACATGTTTGTAAATTTGAGTTGTATTGTACATTGAATATAAAGAATGCAATAAAATATGATTAAACTAAACTAATAAATTATCGCGAGCACGGGAAGGGCAGCAACTTTATAGCTACACTATTGACTTATACTAACATCACTGTCTAATTTGACCAGATAGTACAAGCTAAGAAAACTGACTATGTCATGCAAAGACTCGCATTTAACTCGGAAATATAAATTTGACTATGATTCTGAAAATGAGACCAGGGACATAACATTTTCCAAGATAGGAGCATTCATGTTAGACTTACATTCTGCCGAGAGGTAAACTCCCCATACCCCAACCCCTCCACGGTAGCGAGGTAAACTCCCCATACCCCAACTCCTCCACGGTAGCGAGGTAAACTCCCCATACCCCAACTCCTCCACGGTAGCGAGGTAAACTCCCCATACCCCAACTCCTCCACGGTAGCGAGGTAAACCCCCATACCCCAACTCCTCCACGGTAGCGAGGTAAACCCCCCATACCCCAACTCCTCCACGGTAGCGAGGTAAACTCCCCATACCCCAACTCCTCCACGGTAGCGAGGTAAACTCCCCATACCCCAACTCCTCCACGGTAGCGAGGTAAACTCTCCATACCCCAACTCCTCCACGGTAGCGAGGTAAACTCCCCATACCCCAACTCCTCCACGGTAGCGAGGTAAACTCCCCATACCCCAACTCCTCCACGGTAGCGAGGTAAACCCCCCATACCCCAACTCCTCCACGGTAGCGAGGTAAACTCCCCATACCCCAACTCCTCCACGGTAGCGAGGTAAACTCCCCATACCCCAACTCCTCCACGGTAGCGAGGTAAACTCCCCATACCCCAACTCCTCCACGGTAGCGAGGTAAACTCCCCATACCCCAACTCCTCCACGGTAGCGAGGTAAACTCCCCATACCCCAACTCCTCCACGGTAGCGGTGCACATGTCAGACTTACATTCTGCCGAGAGGTAAACTCCCCATACCCCAACTCCTCCACGGTAGCGGTGCACATGTCAGACTTACATTCTGCCGAGAGGTAAACTCCCCATACCCCAACTCCTCCACGGTAGCGGTGCACATGTCAGACTTACATTCTGCCGAGAGGTAAACTCCCCATACCCCAACTCCTCCACGGTAGCGGTGCACATGTCAGACTTACATTCTGCCGAGAGGTAAACTCCCCATACCCCAACTCCTCCACGGTAGCAGTGCACATGTCAGACTTACATTCTGCCGAGAGGTAAACTCCCCATACCCCAACTTCTCCACGGTATCGATGTAAACTCCCCATACCCCAACTCCTCCACGGTAGCGAGGTAAACTCCCCATACCCCAGCTCCTCCACGGTAGCGAGGTAAACTCCCCATACCCCAACTCCTCCACGGTAGCGGTGCACGTGTCAGACTTACATTCTGCCGAGAGGTAAACTCCCCATACCCCAACTCCTCCACGGTAGCAGTGCACATGTTAGACTTACATTCTGCCGAGAGGTAAACTCCCCATACCCCAACTCCTCCACGGTAGCAGTGCACATGTTAGATATATACCAACTGTTTCATAATATGATTGTTTTAAAGCGACATTACATCGCAAATAGCCAAACAATTAATTTCCCCCGTTTAAATGCATTGCTACCCCAAATTCTCCCGAACATTTTGAACACTAACATTGAACCAATAACAGTGTTGTTGTGATATACACATTTTCAAAAGTGAAAATAGGATTTCATATAACGGTCATCCACGCTGTGTTTGTCATTGGAGTCGATACTAAACGCGTGATATCGTCGCTTAGAGATCATTTAAAGGCCTGCAGTTTGACCCCGTCCAATTGTAAAGATTTATACTTTACTACCTGTTCCATGTGATTAGTGGCTTGTAACGGTTAATATGCACGATCACTCTGTGAGCTGAGAATTAGTCAAAATGAGGCCCTGACAATTTAAGTAAACGTATATTATTGATTGTAAAGAAAATTGATAGTTATGAGTATTCAAACTACATAATCCATATCAGCCCAGGGACATAGATTACATGTTATGTAGGTGCCTGATCAGCCGTAGCGTAATCACTGAGACTGATAATTTGTATGCATGTATATAATATGTATGTATTTATATGAATAAACTATATGTGTTCGTTATATGGTAACCTTCATACTTCATTTAATTATATATCTACAGTATTATTCGCAAGTTTTCTGTTATATTTTAAATATTTCTCTGTGTCAGTGTGTGTTTACCGATATTGATGCTACATAATAATCACAGTGAATGCTATGAGTACATGTATAATATTATAATTATAATCTCTTGAACATACGAGTATTACACATATTCTGCCGATTTCTACAAGATGCCATTGAGTAAAATAACAATGTATGTAACTGATGAGCAGAGAAAATAATTGCTGACTTTCTTGCAAAATAAGAACTGGGACGTAGAGATGGAAATAGAAGAAACAGCCACCGCCATGCCCGTTGCAGAGGCTGCTTACGTACCTCCCCCTATGCCTCAGCATGCTGAAGGTGTTGCTGAGTGTCCACTGTGCTTGTGTTCCCCTTGCATAATAAATGAACAGAACAAACAACTTTGGTGGCCTGCTAATAATCGTCCACCGCATAATCTAAATTCACATGAGAGAAAGCTTCTATACAGGAGGTTTTGGGCAATGCTATATAATTGTGGCGCATGGACAGATGTCAGATATATAGAGAGAAAAGTAGCGGCTAGAAGAGGAGACTGTACATGGCATAAGAGGGAACTGATGCCTGAATGTGTGGTACAGCAATGCAGGAACTGGCTGCCTAACCCGCGCAACCAGCCTTATTTGGGCCATAAGTGGAGTTGAATTGTTTATACCAGTTGTAAGTACTATAAAAATACAGAACTTCAATTTCAGCAATTTATAACCTCTGATATGTACGTGGGTCATAATAGATATAAGTGGTGCTCATGTATTAGATGTATACCATGCAGGGCCTCGCATGTGGCAAATACGATGTGCGTCGACCGTCACATTTGTACCGCTATTCCTCGTGTGTTTAAGGTCAAATATAGGTCAACCTGCAGGCCTTTAACTAAGATTAAAATTAGATATTCATAGTCACAAATGTGAGATATAACGGTAAATGTGTACCATAAATCGTGTTATTCAGGATACACACATTGTATTACGCATGGATGTTGTCCCTATTTACATTAGTTTGTTAGGTCAACAGACGTCGTATATATTATTAGTAGTAAACTACTCAGTTTTAGAGGCAAATATTTCGAATAAAAAGATTACCATGTAATTGAAAATAACATTCTGTAGAAATGTGCGTTTTCACCGATTAGTGTCGCTTTAATGTAGATACAAACGATGTCGCTTTAATAAGTATGAGCCGTTAACGCTGTTTTCCTATTTTCAACTAAGCACAATCACATCATATTGTCAGCATTACTTGTATATACTATAACTTTATACTATCTCAGCATTACTATTATATACTATAACTTTATACTATCTCAGCATTACTTGTATATACTATAACTTTATACTATCTCAGCATTACTTGTATATACTATAACTTTATACTATCTCAGCATTACTTGTATATACTATAACTTTATACTATCTCAGCATTACTTGTATATACTATAACTTTATACTATCTCAGCATTACTTGTATATACTATAACTTTATACTATCTCAGCATTACGTGTATATACTATAACTTTATACTATCTCAGCATTACTTGTATATACTATAACTTTATACTATCTCAGCATTACTTGTATATACTATAACTTTATACTATCTCAGCATTACTTGTATATACTATAACTTTATACTATCTCAGCATTACTTGTATATACTATAACTTTATACTATCTCAGCATTACTTGTATATACTATAACTTTATACTATCTCAGCATTACGTGTATATACTATAACTTTATACTATCTCAGCATTACGTGTATATACTATAACTTTATACTATCTCAGCATTACTTGTATATACTATAACTTTATACTATATCAGCATTACGTGTATATACTATAACTTTATACTATATCAGCATTACTATTATATACTATAACTTTATACTATCTCAGCATTACTTGTATATACTATAACTTTATACTATCTCAGCATTACGTGTATATACTATAACTTTATACTATATCAGCATTACTATTATATACTATAACTTTATACTATCTCAGCATTACGTGTATATACTATAACTTTATACTATCTCAGCATTACTTGTATATACTATAACTTTATACTATCTCAGCATTACTTGTATATACATATACATGCACATATAGGGAGGCAATAGGTTTATGTACATATCTCTCTATATATACACATACATACATTGATATACATATGTGTAAGGACTATTTTTACAGTTATCTTCTAACGGTTATGTTATTAGTGACATGTGTGGGTGGTCTTTATATATATCATAAGAACGTTTACTCCAGCCTCAGTTCCATACAAAACGCGTCTATGGAATTATAATACAGCAGACTTTAGTAAACTTAATGAGCTGATAATAAATACTGAATGGAATTTCCTACAATCGAATTCAATTCACGAGGCAACCAATTTATTCACTAAAATGTTTTATTGAGGTATCCTAGGAAGGTATCCCCTCAAACTATGTAACAATAAGAACTAATGATAAGCCTTGGCATGACTCTACAATTCATTGTACACCTCGCAAAAGACACCGACCCAAAACAAAAGTATATAAATTATGCACAAATAAACCAAACGAATGGATCAAATATAAACTTCTGCTAAACAAAGTAAACACTCTTAAAAACATGCAATAGACCGAGTCTTTAATGACATAGAAACCACTTTAGGTGACAGAGAGAGAGAGAGAGAGAGTGAGAGAGAGAGAGAAGAGAGAGATAGAGAAGAGATAGAGAGAAGACGGAGAGAGACGAGAGATATAAAAGTGAGTGAGAGAAGAGATAAGAGAGTGAGAGAAGATAGACAAAAAGAGAGAGGAGAGAGATAGATAGAAGAGAGGGATAGATAGAGATAGAGAAGAGAGAGAGATAGAGAGAGCAGAGAGAGAAGATGTAGATAGATAGATAGAGAAGATAGATGAGAGAGATATTGACTCAGTTGTCAGGTTCTTTGGAGATCGGTCATACATTATTTACCATCACCATATCGTACCTGCTCCTGGATCACATACCAAATAAAGACAAGATACATACGAACCCTTATATAGTCGTTGTTTATGGACATGAATGTAGAGTGAAGTACCCCCATAACCCACTACTATAACATGTTTACTTTATGTTACTGTGTTTGTTACATTTTCCTGCAAACAATCAAATGAATACATTAAATAATATCCTTCTGGAGACATCGCCCGATGAATCAGGGGGCGAAGACAAATAAACGTAGGTCGCGCTACGCCACATAGGAAGGGGAGATAACGACGTAGATGGCGCTACACCACATAGGAAAGGGAGATAACGTCTCCTCATTTACTTCCGTATTGGGTATAAAATAGAATTAATTTTATTGTGTACTAAGTTAAATACAACGATGATTTTAATTAAATAGTAAATCACTGTTGATATACGACACGTGGAATTAAACTCAGATAAATAGATACCGGTAGATGTGAAGTATTTAATACATATTTCTAGTTTCGTTTTCCTATTTTCTTAGTATTACACAATGAGGAAGTTGGCTTGTTTCGATTTCAAAATGAACAGTAACGACCTTTAGTTGGAACAAAATGGCTGAGTGTCATGATTTGACACGGTCGCAGGTTGGAGCTTCTGACGTTATATACGACTTTTGCTGTGCGCCGTGTTCCGACGATGGGAAGAACACCGAGGCGGAATATCAGTGCGTTGAATGTCAGACGTATTTCTGTCAGAAATGTGTGAAATTTCATAATAAATTTCTCAAAGCGCACACGTTACTGGACAAGGCGGCCATGCACGCTGGTAAAGGTCAGAATAAATCAAAGACGGGACTGTTGCCAGCAGATACGTGCCACGATCATCCTGGGAAGGTGATAGAACTGTTCTGTGGACAACATGACGTAGTTTGCTGCAGCGTGTGCATAGCGGTGGATCACAGGTACTTTCTAAACTTTATTTAATTAGTTAAATGTTATTTGGGTATTTAGTTGTCCACATATTTAAACTTGAAAAATGTAACATTTTACTATCGAGGAATTTAGATCTAAAAATAATAAGTAGAGGTCTTATATATAGAACTAGGTATTTAGGTGCCACTATTTAATAACTGCCAGGTAGAGGTCTTATATATAGGACTAGGTATTTAGGTGCCACTATTTAATAACTGCCAGGTAGAGGTCTTATATATAGGACTAGGTATTTAGGTGCCACTATTTAATAACTGCCAGGTAGAGGTCTTATATATAGGACTAGGTATTTAGGTGCCACTATTTAATAACTCCCAGGTGTAGGTCTTATATATAGGACTAGGTATTTAGGTGCTACTATTTAATAACTGCCAGGTGTAGGTCTTATATATAGGACTAGGTATTTAGGTGCCACTATTTAATAACTGCCAGGTAGAGGTCTTATATATAGGACTAGGTATTTAGGTGCCAAGATTTAATAACTACCAGGTATAGGTCTTATATATAGGACTAGGTATTTAGGTGCCACTATTTAATAACTGCCATGTAGAGGTCTTATATATAGGACTAGGTATTTAGGTGCCACTATTTAATAACTGCCAGGTAGAGGTCTTATATATAGGACTAGGTATTTAGGTGCCACTATTTAATAACTGCCAGGTAGAGGTACTATATATAGGACTAGGTATTTAGGTGCCACTATTTAATAACTGCCGGTAGAGGTCTTATATATAGGACTAGGTATTTAGGTGCCACTATTTAATAACTGCCAGGTAGAGGTACTATATATAGGACTAGGTATTTAGGTGCCACTATTTAATAACTGCCAGGTAGAGGTCTTATATATAGGACTAGGTATTTAGGTGCCACTATTTAATAACTGCCAGGTAGAGGTCTTATATATAGGACTAGGTATTTAGGTGCCACTATTTAATAACTGCCAGGTAGAGGTCTTATATATAGGACTAGGTATTTAGGTGCCAGGATTTAATAACTGCCAGGTAGAGGTCTTATATATAGGACTAGGTATTTAGGTGCCACTATTTAATAACTGCCAGGTAGAGGTCTTATATATAGGACTAGGTATTTAGGTGCCAGGATTTAATAACTGCCAGGTAGAGGTCTTATATATAGGACTAGGTATTTAGGTGCCACTATTTAATAACTGCCAGGTATAGGTCTTATATATAGGACTAGGTATTTAGGTGCCAATATATAATAACTGCCAGGTATAGGTCTTATATATAGGACTAGGTATTTAGGTGCCAGGATTTAATAACTGCCAGGTATAGGTCTTATATATAGGACTAGGCGTTTAGGTGCCAGGATTTAATAACTGCCAGATAGAGGTCTTATATATAGGACTAGGTATTTAGGTACCACTATTTAATAACTGCCAGGTATAGGTCTTATATATAGGACTAGGTATTTAGGTGCCAAGATTTAATAACTGCCAGGTAGAGGTTTTATTTATAGGACTAGGTATTTAGGTGCCAATATTTAATAACTGCCAGGTAGAGGTCTTATATATAGGACTAGGTATTTAGGTGCCAATATTTAATAACTGCCAGGGGCGTAGCTAGCCTTTTTGAATGTGGTCTAGATTTGATACCATTCACTGTTATGCTAATGCCCACTCCATTTTTATTGTATATTTGGCCTATTTGGAGTTATTGTGCTCTGCTACAGGCACTGGCCTTCCGTGCCTTATTAGAGCTACGTGCCTGACTGCCTTCTCTAATTAACCATAACAAGAAGGTCAAAGAAAAAGCTTATAACACCTATGTACGTCCTCAACTTTGTATCGCTCAACTCCGTCTGGCACCCCTGGCAAAATGCTCTCACCTATAAAGCAGACCAGCCGCAAGCTATGTCTGCGTATGCCAGGGATCGCAGGTTCGATCCCCCGTCTGACCCTAAAATAATATTTCAGATGGGACGTTAAATCGAGGTCTCGTGTCGGTGCTTTACACCGTGCACGTAAAAGAACCAGAGGAGACTCTGGAATGGGTCTCTGTCTGTATCATTGCACTATCCTCTAAAATCGAAAATTACTAATCTCTTCAGGATTCGTCGCTCATATGGGCAACCGGTAGCGACGATAAATAAACGTAAAACACGCAAAAATGATCAACTCCCTGAACTGGCAAACACTTGAATAATGACGCATACAATCATCAGTAATATACCTATATAAAATCAAACATAACTTGGTATGCGCCACCACAACCACCTAACACGGTATGCGCCGACCACAACCATCTAACACGGTATGTGCCGACCAAAACAACCTAACACGGTATGCGCCACCACAACCACCTAACACGGTATGCGCCACCACAACCACCTAACACGGTATGCGCCGACCACAACCACTTAACACGGTATGCGCCGACCAAAACAACCTAACACGGTATGCGCCGACCACAACCACCTAACACGGTATGCGCAGACCACAACCACCTAACACGGTATGTGCCGACCACAACCACCTAACACGGTATGCGCCGACCACAACCATCTAACACGGTATGCGCCGACCACAACCACCTAACACGGTATGCGCCGACCACATCCACCTAACACGGTATGCGCAGACCACAACCACCTAACACGGTATGCGCCGACCACAACCACCTAACACGGTATGCGCCGACCACAACCACCTAACACGGTATGCGCCGACCACAACCACCTAACACGGTATGCGCAGACCACAACCACCTAACACATACGACCTGAACTACTTAATTCCTCAGTCCCGAACCTAGTACCATATACATTATTCTTTCCCTCGGACAATACGTCTCTGGAATGGCCTGCCCTACTATGTACAGTCCAGCCCCAGCTTAACCATTTTTGCTGAGCGGCTGGCCACGGTACCACTCATGTAACATGATGTCTGTTTTTAACCTTATTATGTAGTTCTTTTTAACACTCTCTATCTCACTAATTGAGATTTTAACCACTGTCCCTGACACGCGCCTCCCTGTCATACTCGCGTCTGAGTGTTGGGAGTATTAACCACTGTCCCTGGCAAGCGCCTCCCTGTCATACTCACGTCTGAGTGTTGGGAGTATTGTGTAGATGTAGATATTATGTTGATCAATAGTGAGAGCATATCTCGATGAATGGTAGTTGTTTCTTTCCAACATTAATTTTGTGTTTTTGTTTCGAGTCAATTTCTAGGACATCTCTCTATCTATATACTAGTTCTGTCTAGATACCAGGGGCGTATCTTGGGATTGATATATGTGTTGGTAGCCGTAGGATAAGTGTTTATGAAGGTTTTCAAAGTCTCTATTGCAGCAGATGCATTCCAGGACATTTTAAGGCATGCTCTCTCGAAAAATGAGGAACATATTTTTTGCCGTTTTTAAAATCGTCTTTTTCGATGGTTTCGCTGTACATCATACACCTCCACCCCATCATATGTATCCACACCTTCATACATCTCCACCCCTTCACACACCTCCACCACTTTATATATCTCCACCCTTCATACATCCCCACCCCTTCATACACCTACACCCCTTCATACACCTCCACCCCTTCATACACCTCCACCCCTTCATAAACATCCACCTCCTCCCATTCATACATCTCCACCCCTTCATACACCTCCACCCCTTCATACACCTACACCAATTCATATACCTCCACCCATTCATACATCGCCACCCCTTCATACGCCTCCACCCCTTCATACACCTCCACCCCTTCGTACACCTCCACCCATTCATACACCTCCATCCCTTCATACATCTCCACCCATTCATACACCTCCACCCCTTCATGCACCTCCACCCCTTCATACATCTCCATCCCTTCATACATCTCCATTCCTTCATACATCTCCACCCATTCATATATCTCCACCCCTTCATACACCTACACCCCTTCATACACCTCCAACCCTTCATACACCTCCACCCCTTCATAAACATCCACCTCCACCCATTCATACATCTCCACCCCTTCATACACCTCCACCCCTTCATACACCTACACCAATTCATATACCTCCACCCATTCATACATCGCCACCCCTTCATACACATCCACCCCTTCATACACCTCCACCCCTTCATACACCTCCACCCCTTCATACACCTCCACCCCTTCATACACATCCACCCATTCATACACCTCCATCCCTTCATACATCTCCACCCATTCATACACCTCCACCCCTTCATACACCTCCACCCCTTCATACATCTCCACCCCTTCATACACCTCCACCCCTTCATGCACCTCCACCCATTCATAGATCTCCACCCCTTCATACACCTCCACCCATTCATATATCTCCACCCTTCATACACCCCTACCCATTCATACATCTCCACCCCTTCATACACCTCCACCCCATTCATACATCTCCACCCCTTCATACATCTCCACCCTCATACACATCCACCCCTTCATACACCTCCACCCCTTCATATATCTCCACCCATTCATACATCTCCATCCCTTCATACACCTCCACCCCTTCATACACCTCCACACCCATTCATACACATCCACCCCTTCATATATCTCCACCCTTCATACACCTCCACCCCTTCATATCACCTCCACCCCTTCATACATCTCCACCCCTTCATACACCTCCACCCCTTCATACATCTCCACCCCTTCATACACCTCCACCCCTTCATATACCTCCACCCTTCATACACCTCCACCCCTATATATCTCCATCCCTTCATACATCCCCACCTCTTCATATAGCTCCACCCCTTCATACATCCCCACCCCTTCATACACCTACATCCCTTCATACACCTACACCCATTCATACACCACCACCCCTTCATACCCCTCCATCCCTTCATACACATCCACCTCCACCCATTCATATATCCCCACCCCTTCATTTGCATTTTCCGCATGTTCAATTATTGAGGGAAATGTGTGGGCATGTGTGTACAGTGCCTATATGAGCTACGCCACTGATAGCTTTGTTTTGCTGGAGTGGATGTAGTATGGTAGGGTGGACATCCGCCTCACCCCGTCTACACATGTGGTGTTAAACTGTGCTGATTGGAGGGCTGTAAAAGAGTTTATGCACTTGGTATTTGTGGATGGGAGGGCTGTGCATAAAGTAATGACCAACGATATTTGTGGATGTGAGGGATGTACATAAAGTAATGACCAACGATATTTGTGGATGGGAGGGCTGTACATAAATTGTTGACCAACGATATATTTGTGGATGGGAGGGCTGTACATAAAGTAATGACCAACGATATTTGCGGATGGAAGGGCTGTACATAAAGTGTTGAGCAACGTTATTCGTGGATGGGAGGGCTGTACAAAAAGTGTTGACCAACGATATTTGCGGATTAGGGACCATACATAAAGTGTTGACCAACGTTATTTGTGGATGGGAGGGCTGTATATAATGTTAATGCATAGTTACATGCAATATTTGCGGATAGGAAGGCTTTGTAATGAATGAAGTACATCCAGGAGGACCTTCCGTTTGTCGGTATGGTAGTTATGATAGTGTCGTCCAGCATCGTATTGCTGCATTATGGGAGAAATGATCAGTAAAGTACTGCTATATGGGAGAGTTGATCAGTAAAGTACTGTTATATGGGAGAGATGATCAGTAAAGTACTGTTATATGGGAGAGATGATCAGTAAAGTACTGCTATATGGGAGAGACGATCTGTAAAGTACTGCTATATGGGAGAGATGATCAGTAAAGTACTGTTATATGGGAGAGACGATCTGTAAAGTACTGCTATATGGGAGAGATGATCAGTAAAGTACTGCTATATGGGAGAGATGATCAGTAAAGTACTGTTATATGGGAGAGGCGATCAGTAAAGCACTGCTTTATGGGAGAGACGATCAGTAATGTACTGCTATATGGGAGAGATGATCAGTAAAGTACTGTTATATGGGAGAGACGATCAGTAAAGTACTGCTATATGGGAGAGATGATCAGTAAAGTACTGTTATATGGGAGAGACGATCAGTAAAGTACTGCTATATGGTAGAGATGATCTGTAAAGTACTGCTATATGGGAGAGACGATCAGTAAAGTACTGCTATATGGTAGAGATGATCTGTAAAGTACTGCTATATGGGAGAGATGCTCAGTAAAGTACTGCTATATGGGAGAGATGCTCAGTAATGTACTGCTATATGAGAGAGACGCTCAGTAATGTACTGTTATATGGGGGAGATGATCTGTAAAGTACTGCTATATGGGAGAGATGATCAGTAAAGTACTGCTATATGGGAGAGACGATCAGTAAAGTACTGCTATATGGGAGAGACGATCAGTAAAGTAGTGCTATATGGGAGAGATGATCAGTAATGTACTGCTATATGGGAGAGACGATCAGTAATGTACTGTTATATGGGAGAGATGATCAGTAAAGTACTGCTATATGGGAGAGACGATCAGTAAAGTACTGCTATATGGGATAGATGATCAGTAAAGTACTGTTATATGGGAGAGACGATCAGTAAAGTACTGCTATATGGGAGAGACGATCAGTAAAGTACAGCTATATGGGAGAGATGCTCAGTAAATTACTGTTATATGGGAGAGATGCTCAGTAAAGTACTGTTATATGGGAGAGATGATCAGTAAAGTACTGTTATATGGGAGAAATGCTCAGTAATATACTGCTATATGGGAGAGATGCTCAGTAATGTACTGTTATATGGGATAGATGATCTGTAAAGTACTGCTATATGGGAGAGATGATCAGTAAAGTACTGCTATATGGGAGAGATGATCAGTAAAGTACTGTTATATGGGAGAGGCGATCAGTAAAGCACTGCTTTATGGGAGAGACGATCAGTAATGTACTGCTATATGGGAGAGATGATCAGTAAAGTACTGTTATATGGGAGAGACGATCAGTAAAGTACTGCTATATGGGAGAGATGATCAGTAAGGTACTGTTATATGGGAGAGACGATCAGTAAAGTACTGCTATATAGTAGAGATGATCTGTAAAGTACTGCTATATGGGAGAGACGATCAGTAAAGTACTGCTATATGGTAGAGACGATCAGTAAAGTACTGCTATATGGGAGAGAGCTCAGTAAAGTACTGCTATATGGGAGAGATGATCAGTAAAGTACTGCTATATGGGAGAGACGATCAGTAATGTACTGTTATATGGGGGAGATGATCTGTTAAGTACTGCTATATGGGAGAGATGATCAGTAAAGTACTGCTATATGGGAGAGACGATCAGTAAAGTACTGCTATATCGGAGAGACGATCAGTAAAGTAGTGCTATATGGGAGAGATGATCAGTAATGTACTGCTATATGGGAGAGACGATCAGTAATGTACTGTTATATGGGAGAGATGATCAGTAAAGTAGTGCTATATGGGAGAGATGATCAGTAAAGTACTGCTATGTGGGAGAGATGATCTGTAAAGTACTGGTATATGGGAGAGATGATCTGTAAAGTACTGCTATATGGGAGAGATGATCTGTAAAGTACTGCTATATGGGAGAGATGATCTGTAAAGTACTGGTATATGGGAGAGATGATCTGTAGAGTACTGCTATATGGGCGAGATGATCAGTAAAGTACTGCAATATGGGAGAGATGATCTGTAAAGTACTGGTATATGGGAGAGATGATCTGTAAAGTACTGGTATATGGGAGAGATGATCTGTAAAGTACTGCTATATGGGAGAGATGATCTGTAAAGTACTGCTATATGGGAGAGATGATCTGTAAAGTACTGGTATATGGGAGAGATGATCTGTAGAGTACTGCTATATGGGAGAGACGATCAGTAAAGTACTGCTATATGGGAGAGACGATCAGTAAAGTACTGCTATATGGGAGAGATGATCAGTAAAGTACTGCTATATGGGAGAGACGATCAGTAATGTACTGCTATATGGGAGAGATGATCAGTAAAGTACTGCTATATGGGAGAGACGATCAGTAAAGTACTGCTATATGGGATAGATGATCAGTAAAGTACTGTTATATGGGAGAGACGATCAGTAAAGTACTGCTATATGGGAGAGACGATCAGTAAAGTACAGCTATATGGGAGAGATGCTCAGTAAATTACTGTTATATGGGAGAGATGCTCAGTAAAGTACTGTTATATGGGAGAGATGATCAGTAAAGTACTGTTATATGGGAGAAATGCTCAGTAATATACTGCTATATGGGAGAGATGCTCAGTAATGTACTGTTATATGGGATAGATGATCTGTAAAGTACTGCTATATGGGAGAGATGATCAGTAAAGTACTGCTATATGGGAGAGATGATCAGTAAGTACTGTTATATGGGAGAGGCGATCAGTAAAGCACTGCTTATGGGAGAGACGATCAGTAATGTACTGCTATATGGGAGAGATGATCAGTAAAGTACTGTTATATGGGAGAGACGATCAGTAAAGTACTGCTATATGGGAGAGATGATCAGTAAGGTACTGTTATATGGGAGAGACGATCAGTAAAGTACTGCTTATAGTAGAGATGATCTGTAAAGTACTGCTATATGGGAGAGACGATCAGTAAAGTACTGCTATATGGTAGAGATGATCTGTAAAGTACTGCTATATGGGAGAGATGCTCAGTAAAGTACTGCTATATGGGAGAGATGCTCAGTAATGTACTGCTATATGGGAGAGACGATCAGTAATGTACTGTTATATGGGAGAGATGATCAGTAAAGTACTGCTATATGGGAGAGATGATCAGTAAAGTACTGCTATATGGGAGAGATGATCAGTAAAGTACTGCTATATGGGAGAGATGATCAGTAAAGTACTGCTATATGGGAGAGATGATCAGTAAAGTACTGCTATATGGGAGAGATGATCTGTAAAGTACTGTATATGGGAGAGATGATCAGTAAAGTACTGCTATATGGGAGAGATGATCGTAAAGTACTGCATATGGGAGAGATGATCAGTAAAGTACTGCTATATGGGAGAGATGATCAGTAAAGTACTGCTATATGGGAGAGATGATCTGTAAAGTACTGCTATATGGGAGAGATGATCAGTAAAGTACTGTATATGGGAGAGATGATCAGTAAAGTACTGCTTTATGGGAGAGGCAATCAGTAAAGTACTGCTATATGGGAGAGGCAATCAGTAAAGTACTGTTATATGGGAGAGGCAATCAGTAAAGTACTGTATATGGGAGAGGCAATCAGTAAAGTACTGTTATATGGGAGAGGCAATCAGTAAAGTACTGTTATATGGGAGAGGCGATCAGTAAAGTACTGCTATATGGGAGAGACGATCAGTAAAGTACTGTTATATGGGAGAGACGATCAGTAAAGTACTGTTATATGGGAGAAATCAGTAAAGTACTGTTATATGGGAGAGGCAATCAGTAAAGTACTGCTATATGGGAGAGACAATCAGTAAAGTACTGCTATATGGGAGAGACAATCAGTAAAGTACTGCTATATGGGAGAGATGATCAGTAAAGTACTGTTATATGGGAGAGATGATCAGTAAAGTACTGCTATATGGGAGAGACGATCAGTAATGTACTGCTATATGGGAGAGACGATCAGTAAAGTACTGCTATATGGGAGAGACAATCAGTAAAGTACTGCTATATGGGAGAGACGATCAGTAAAGTACTGCTATATGGGAGAGACGATCAGTAAAGTACTGTTATATGGGAGAGATGATCAGTAAAGTACTGCTATATGGGAGAGGCGATCAGTAAAGTACTGCTATATGGGAGAGACGATCAGTAAAGTACTGCTATATGGGAGAGGCAATCAGTAAAGTACTGCTATATGGGAGAGACGATCAGTAAAGTACTGCTATATGGGAGAGGCGATCAGTAAAGTACTGCTATATGGGAGAGACGATCAGTAAAGTACTGCTATATGGGAGAGACAATCAGTAAAGTACTGCTATATGGGAGAGACGATCAGTAAAGTACTGCTATATGGGAGAGACAATCAGTAAAGTACTGCTATATGGGAGAGACGATCAGTAAAGTACTGCTATATGGAAGAGATGACAGTAAAGTACTGCTATATGGGAGAGATGATCAGTAAAGTACTGTTATATGGAAGAGACGATCAGTAAAGTACTGCTATATGGGAGAGGCAATCAGTAAAGTACTGCTATATGGGAGAGATGATCAGTAAAGTACTGCTATATGGGAGAGACGATCAGTAAAGTACTGCTATATGGAGAGACGATCAATAAAGTACTGCTATATGGGAGACAATCAGTAAAGTACTGCTATATGGGAGAGACGATCAGTAAAGTACTGCTATATGGGAGAGACGATCAGTAAAGTACTGCTATATGGGAGAGATGATCAGTAAAGTACTGCTATATGGGAGAGATGATCAGTAAAGTACTGCTATATGGGAGAGACGATCAGTAAAGTACTGTTATATGGGAGAGGCGATCAGTAAAGTACTGCTATATGGGAGAGGCAATCAGTAAAGTACTGATATATGGGAGAGGCAATCAGTAAAGTACTGCTATATGGGAGAGACGATCAGTAAAGTACTGCTATATGGGAGAGGCGATCAGTAAAGTACTGTTATATGGGAGAGGCAATCAGTAAAGTACTGCTATATGGGAGAGATGATCAGTAAAGTACTGC
>CM026396.1:25747167-25779115 GCA_014843695.1 Archivesica marissinica | reverse complement strand
ATCAGTAAAGTACTGCTATATGGGAGAGACGATCAGTAAAGTACTGCTATATGGGAGAGATGATCAGTAAAGTACTGCTATATGGGAGAGATGATCAGTAAAGTACTGCTATACGGGAGAGATGATCAGTAAAGTACTGCTATATGGGAGAGACGATCAATAAAGTACTGCTATATGGGAGAGACGATCAGTAATGTACTGCTATACGGGAGAGGCAATCAGTAAAGTACTGCTATATGGGAGAGGCAATCAGTAAAGTACTGCTATATGGGAGAGACGATCAGTAAAGTACTGCTATATGGGAGAGGCAATCAGTAAAGTACTGCTATATGGGAGAGGCAATCAGTAAAGTACTGTTATATGGGAGAGACAATCAGTAAAGTACTGCTATATGGGAGAGACGATCAGTAAAGTACTGCTATATGGGAGAGATGATCAGTAAAGTACTGCTATATGGGAGAGATGATCAGTAAAGTACTGCTATACGGGATAGATGATCAGTAAAGTACTGCTATATGGGAGAGACGATCAATAAAGTACTGCTATATGGGAGAGACGATCAGTAAAGTATTGCTATATGGGAGAGACGATCAGTAAAGTACTGCTATGTGGGAGAGACGATCAGTAAAGTACTGCTATGTGGGAGAGGCGATCAGTAAAGTACTGCTATATGGGAGAGACGATCAGTAAAGTACTGCTATATGGGAGAGATGCTCAGTAAAGTACTGCTATATGGGAGAAATGATCAGTAAAGTACTGCTATATGGGAGGGATGATCAGTAAGGTACTGTTATATGGGAGAGACGATCAGTAAAGTACTGCTATATGGGAGAGATGATCAGTAAAGTACTGCTATATGGGAGAGACGATCAGTAAAGTACTGCTATATGGGAGAGATGATCAGTAAAGTACTGTTATATGGGAGAGATGATCAGTAAAGTACTGCTATATGGGAGAGATGATCAGTAAAGTACTGTTATATGGGAGAGATGATCAGTAAAGTACTGTTATATGGGAGAGATGATCAGTAAAGTACTGTTATATGGGAGAGATGATCAGTAAAGTACTGCTATATGGGAGGGATGATCAGTAAAGTACTGTTATATGGGAGAGATGATCAGTAAAGTACTGTTATATGGGAGAGATGATCAGTAAAGTACTGTTATATGGGAGAGATGTTCAGTAATGTACTGCTATATGGGAGGGATGATCAGTATAGTACTGTTATATGGGAGAGACGATCAGTAATGTACTGTTATATGGGAGAGATGATCAGTAGAGTACTGCTATATGGGAGAGGCAATCAGTAAAGTACTGCTTTATGGGAGAGGCAATCAGTAAAGTACTGCTATATGGGAGAGACGATCAGTAAAGTACTGCTATATGGGAGAGGCGATCAGTAAAGTACTGCTATATGGGAGAGACGATCAGTAAAGTACTGCTATATGGGAGAGATGATCAGTAAAGTACTGCTATATGGGAGAGATGATCAGTAAAGTACTGCTATACGGGAGAGATGATCAGTAAAGTACTGCTATATGGGAGAGACGATCAATAAAGTACTGCTATATGGGAGAGACGATCAGTAATGTACTGCTATACGGGAGAGGCAATCAGTAAAGTACTGCTATATGGGAGAGGCAATCAGTAAAGTACTGCTATATGGGAGAGACGATCAGTAAAGTACTGCTATATGGGAGAGGCAATCAGTAAAGTACTGCTATATGGGAGAGGCAATCAGTAAAGTACTGTTATATGGGAGAGACAATCAGTAAAGTACTGCTATATGGGAGAGACGATCAGTAAATTACTGCTATATGGGAGAGATGATCAGTAAAGTACTGCTATATGGGAGAGATGATCAGTAAAGTACTGCTATACGGGAGAGATGATCAGTAAAGTACTGCTATATGGGAGAGACGATCAATAAAGTACTGCTATATGGGAGAGACGATCAGTAAAGTACTGCTATATGGGAGAGACGATCAGTAAAGTACTGCTATGTGGGAGAGACGATCAGTAAAGTACTGCTATATGGGAGAGGCGATCAGTAAAGTACTGCTATATGGGAGAGACGATCTTTAAAGTACTGCTATATGGGAGAGATGCTCAGTAAAGTACTGCTATATGGGAGAGATGCTCAGTAATGTACTGCTATATGGGAGAGACGCTCAGTAATGTACTGTTATATGGGAGAGGCAATCAGTAAATTACTGTTATATGGGAGAGATGATCTGCAAATTACTGCTATATGGGAGGGATGGTCAGTAAGGTACTGTTATATGGGAGAGATGATCAGTAAAGTACTGCTATATGGGAGAGATGATCAGTAAAGTACTGCTATATGGGAGAGATGATCAGTAAAATACTGTTATATGGGAGAGGCAATCAGTAAAGTACTGCTATATGGGAGAGACGATAAGTAAAGTACTTCTATATGGGAGAGACGATCAGTGAAGTACTGCTATATGGGAGAGATGATCAGTAAAGTACTGTTATATGGGAGAGGCATTCAGTAAAGTATTGCTATATGGGAGAGGCAATCAGTAAAGTACTGCTATATGGGAGAGGCAATCAGTAAAGTACTGCTATATGGGAGAGATGATCAGTAAAGTACTGCTATACGGGAGAGATGATCAGTAAAGTACTGCTATATGGGAGAGACGATCAATAAAGTACTGCTATATGGGAGAGACGATCAGTAAAGTACTGCTATATGGGAGAGATGATCAGTAAAGTACTGCTATATGGGAGAGATGATCAGTAAAATACTGTTATATGGGAGAGACAATCAGTGAAGTACTGCTATATGGGAGAGATGATCAGTAAAGTACTGCTATATGGGAGAGACGATCAGTAAAGTACTGCTATATGGGAGAGATGATATGTAAAGTACTGCTATATGGGAGAGATGATCAGTAAAGTACTGTTATATGGGAGAGACAATCAGTGAAGTACTGCTATATGGGAGAGATGATCTGTAAAGTACTGCTATATGGGATAGATGATCTGTACAGTACTGTTATATGGTAGAGGCGATCAGTAAAGTACTGCTATATGGGAGAGGCAATCAGTAAAGTACTGCTATATGGGAGAGGCAATCAGTAAAGTACTGCTATATGGGAGAGGCAATCAGTACAGTACTGCTATATGGGAGAGATGATCAGTAAAGTACTGTTATATGGGAGAGGCATTCAGTAAAGTACTGCTATATGGGAGAGACGATAAGTAAAGTACTGCTATATGGGAGAGACGATCAGTAAAGTACTGTTATATGGGAGAGGCTTTCAGTAAGCTACTGCTATATGGGAGAGACGATCTTTAAAGTACTGCTATATGGGAGAGATGCTCAGTAAAGTAATGCTATATGGGAGAGATGCTCAGTAATGTACTGCTATATGGGAGAGACGCTCAGTAATGTACTGTTATATGGGAGAGGCAATCAGTAAATTACTGTTATATGGGAGAGATGATCTGCAAAGTACTGCTATATGGGAGGGATGATCAGTAAGGTACTGTTATATGGGAGAGATGATCAGTAAAGTACTGCTATATGGGAGAGATGATCAGTAAAGTACTGCTATATGGGAGAGATGATCAGTAAAATACTGTTATATGGGAGAGGCAATCAGTAAAGTACTGCTATATGGGAGAGGCAATCAGTAAAGTACTGCTATATGGGAGAGACGATAAGTAAAGTACTTCTATATGGGAGAGACGATCAGTGAAGTACTGCTATATGGGAGAGATGATCAGTAAAGTACTGTTATATGGGAGAGGCATTCAGTAAAGTATTGCTATATGGGAGAGGCAATCAGTAAAGTACTGCTATATGGGAGAGGCAATCAGTAAAGTACTGCTATATGGGAGAGATGATCAGTAAAGTACTGCTATACGGGAGAGATGATCAGTAAAGTACTGCTATATGGTAGAGACGATCAATAAAGTACTGCTATATGGGAGAGACGATCAGTAAAGTACTGCTATATGGGAGAGATGATCAGTAAAGTACTGTTATATGGGAGAGGCATTCAGTAAAGTACTGCTATATGGGAGAGACGATAAGTAAAGTACTGCTATATGGGAGAGATGATCAGTAAAGTACTGCTATATGGGAGAGATGATCAGTAAAGTACTGCTATATGGGAGAGAATCAGTAAAGTACTGCTATATGGGAGAGATGATCAGTAAAGTACTGCTATATGGGAGAGATGATCAGTAAAGTACTGCTATATGGGAGAGATGATCAGTAAAATACTGTTATATGGGAGAGACGATCAGTAAAGTACTGCTATATGGGAGAGATGATCAGTAAAGTACTGCTATATGGGAGAGACGATCAGTAAAGTACTGCTATATGGGAGAGATGATCAGTAAAGTACTGCTATATGGGAGAGACGATCAGTAAAGTACTGCTATATGGGAGAGACGATCAGTAAAGTACGCTATATGGGAGAGATGATCAGTAAAGTACTGCTATATGGGAGAGATGATCAGTAAAGTACTGCTATATGGGAGAGACGATCAGTAAAGTACTGCTATATGGGAGAGATGATCAGTAAAGTACTGCTATATGGGAGAGACGATCAGTAAAGTACTGCTATATGGGAGAGATGATCAGTAAAGTACTGCTATATGGGAGAGACGATCAGTAAAGTACTGCTATATGGGAGAGACGATCAGTAAAGTACTGCTATATGGGAGAGATGATCAGTAAAGTACTGCTATATGGGAGAGATGATCAGTAAAATACTGTTATATGGGAGAGACGATCAGTAAAGTACTGCTATATGGGAGAGATGATCAGTAAAGTACTGCTATATGGGAGAGATGATCAGTAAAGTACTGCTATATGGGAGAGATGATCAGTAAAGTACTGCTATATGGGAGAGATGATCAGTAAAGTACTGCTATATGGGAGAGATGATCAGTAAAGTACTGCTATATGGGAGAGATGATCGTAAAGTACTGTATATGGTAGAGGCGATCAGTAAAGTACTGCTATATGGGAGAGGCAATCAGTAAAGTACTGCTATATGGGAGAGGTAATCAGTAAAGTACTGCTATATGGGAGAGGCAATCAGTACAGTACTGCTATATGGGAGAGATGATCAGTAAAGTACTGTTATATGGGAGAGGCATTCAGTATAGTACTGCTATATGGGAGAGACGATCAGTAAAGTACTGCTATATGGGAGAGACGATCAGTAAAGTACTGCTATATGGGAGAGGTGATCAGTAAAGTACTGCTATATGGGAGAGATGATCAGTAAAGTACTGCTATATGGGAGAGTTGGTCAGTAAAGTACTGCTATATGGGAGAGTTGATCAGCAGTAAAGTACTGCTATATGGGAGAGTTGATCAGTAAAGTACTGCTATATGGGAGAGACAATCAGTAAAGTACTGTTATATGGGAGAGACGATCAGTAAAGTACTGCTATATGAGAGAGTTGATCAGTAAAGTACTGCTATATGGGAGAGATGATCAGTAATGTACTGCGGTATGGGAGAGATGATCAGTAATGTACTGCTATATCTGAGAAATAATCAGTAACGTACTGCTATGTCTGAGAGATGATCAGTATAGTACTGCTATATGGGAGAGACGATCAGTAAAGTACTGTTATATGGGAGAGATGATCAGTAAAGTACTGCTATATGGGAGAGATGATCAGTAAAGTACTGCTATATGGGAGAGATGATCAGTAAAGTACTGTTATATGGGAGAGACGATCAGTAAAGTACTGCTATATGGGAGAGATGATCAGTAAAGTACTGCTATATGGGAGAGATGATCAGTAAAGTACTGCTATATCTGAGAGATGATCAGTAACGTACTGCTATATCTGAGAGATGATCAGTAAAGTACTGCTATATGGGAGAGATGATCAGTAAAGTACTGCTATACCTGAAAGATGATCAGTAACGTACTGCTATATCTGAGAGATGATCAGTAAAGTACTGCTATATATGAGAGATGATCAGTAAAGTACTCCTATATGGGAGCGATGATCAGTAAAGTACTGCTATATCTGAGAGATGATCAGTAAAGTACTGCTATATGTGAGAGATGATCAGTAATGTACTGCTATATGTGAGAGATGATCAGTAAAGTACTGCTATATCTGAGAGATAATCAGTAATGTACTGCTATATCTGAGAGATGATCAGTAAAGTACTGCTATATGTGAGAGATGATCAGTAAAGTACTGCTATATGGGAGAGATGATCAGTAAAGTACTGCTATATGTGAGAGATGATCAGTAAAGTACTGCTATATCTGAGAGATGATCAGTAAAGTACTGCTATATCTGAGAGATGATCAGTAATGTACTGCTATATCTGAGAGATGATTAGTAAAGTAAAAGTACTGATATATAGGAGAGATGATCAGTAAAGTACTGCTATATCTGAGAGATGATCAGTAAAGTACTGCTATATCTGAGAGATGATCAGTAAAGTACTGCTATATCTGAGAGATGACCAGTAAAGTACTGCTATATCTGAGAGATGACCAGTAAAGTACTACTATATGTGAGAGATGATCAGTAAAGTACTGTTATATGGGAGAAATGATCAGTAAAGTACTGCTATATGGGAGAGATGATCAGTAATGTACTGTTATATGGGAGAGACGATCAGTAAAGTACTGCTATATTGGAGAGGCGATCAGTAATGTGCTGCTATATGGGAGAGATGATCAGTAAAGTACTGTTATATGGGAGAGACGATCAGTAAAGTACTCCTATATGGGAGAGATGATCAGTAAAGTACTGCTATATGGGAGAGACGATCAGTAAAGTACTGCTATATGGGAGAGACATCAGTAAAGTACTGCTATATGGGAGAGATGATCAGTAAAGTACTGCTATATGGGAGAGACGATCAGTAAAGTACTGCTATATGGGAGAGATGATCAGTAAAGTACTGCTATATGGGAGAGATGATCAGTAAAGTACTGTTATATGGGAGACGATCAGTAAAGTACTGCTATATTGGTAGAGGCGATCAGTAAAGTACTGCTATATGGGAGAGGCAATCAGTAAAGTACTGCTATATGGGAGAGGCAATCAGTAAAGTACTGCTATATGGGAGAGGCAATCAGTAAAGTACTGCTATATGGGAGAGATGATCAGTAAATACTGTTATATGGGAGAGGCAATCAGTAAAGTACTGCTATATGGGAGAGGCGATCAGTAAAGTACTGCTATATGGGAGAGACGATCAGTAAAGTACTGCTATGTGGGAGAGGCGATCAGTAAAGTACTGCTATATGGGAGAGACGATCAGTAAAGTACTGCTATATGGGAGAGATGCTCAGTAAAGTACTGCTATATGGGAGAGATGCTCAGTAATGTATTGCTATATGGGAGAGACGCTCAGTAATGTACTGTTATATGGGAGAGGCAATCAGTAAATTACTGTTATATGGGAGAGATGATCTGCAAAGTACTGCTATATGGGAGGGATGATCAGTAATGTACTGTTATATGGGAGAGATGATCAGTAAAGTACTGCTATATGGGAGTGATGATCAGTATAGTACTGTTATATCGTAGAGATGATCAGTAAAGTACTGCTATATGGGAGAGATGATCAGTAAAGTACTGCTATATGGAAGAGATGATCAGTAAAGTACTGCTATATGGGAGAGACGATCAGTAAAGTACTGTTATATGGGAGAGGCAATCAGTAATGTACTGCTATATGGGAGAGACGATCAGTAAAGTACTGCTATATGGGAGAGATGATCAGTAAAGTACTGCTATATGGGAGAGATGATTAGTAAAGTACTGTTATATGGGAGAGGCATTCAGTAAAGTACTGCTATATGGGAGAGACGATAAGTAAAGTACTGCTATATGGGAGAGACGATCAGTAAAGTACTGTTATATGGGAGAGGCATTCAGTAAAGTACTGCTATATGGGAGAGGCAATCAGTAAAGTACTGCTATATGGGAGAGGCAATCAGTAAAGTACTGTTATATGGGAGAGACAATCAGTAAAGTACTGCTATATGGGAGAGACGATCAGTAAAGTACTGTTATATGGGAGAGACGATCAGTAAAGTACTGCTATATGGGAGAGATGATCTGTAAAGTACTGCTATATGGGAGAGATGATCTGTACAGTACTGTTATATGGGAGAGATGATCTGTAAAGTACTGCTATATGGGAGAGATGATCAGTAAAGTACTGCTTTATCTGAGAGATGATCAGTAAAGTATTGCTATATGGGAGAGACGATCAGTACAGTACTGCTATATGGGAGAGATGATCTGTAAAGTACTGCTATATGGGAGAGATGCTCAGTAAAGTACTGCTATATCTGAGAGATGATCAGTAAAGTACTGATATATCTGAGAGCTGATCAGTAAAGTACTGCCATATGGTAGACGATCAGTAATGTACTGCTATATGGGAGAGACGATCAGTAAAGTACTGCTATATGGGAGAGATGATCAGTAAAGTACTGTTATATGGGAGAGACGATCAATAAAGTACTGCTATATGGGAGAGACGATCAGTAAAGTACTGCTATATGGGAGAGATGATCAGTAAAGTACTGCTATATGGGAGAGATGATCAGTAAAATACTGTTATATGGGAGAGACAATCAGTGAAGTACTGCTATATGGGAGAGATGATCAGTAAAGTACTGCTATATGGGAGAGACGATCAGTAAAGTACTGCGATATGGGAGAGATGATCTGTAAAGTACTGCTATATGGGAGAGATGATCAGTAAAGTACTGTTATATGGGAGAGACAATCAGTGAAGTACTGCTATATATGGTAGAGGCGATCAGTAAAGTACTGCTATATGGGAGAGGCAATCAGTAAAGTACTGCTATATGGGAGAGGCAATCAGTAAAGTACTGCTATATGGGAGAGGCAATCAGTAAAGTACTGCTATATGGGAGAGATGATCAGTAAAATACTGTTATATGGGAGAGGCAATCAGTAAAGTACTGCTATATGGGAGAGGCAATCAGTAAAGTACTGCTATATGGGAGAGACGATCAGTAAAGTACTGCTATGTGGGAGAGGCGATCAGTAAAGTACTGCTATATGGGAGAGACGATCAGTAAAGTACTGCTATATGGGAGAGATGCTCAGTAAAGTACTGCTATATGGGAGAGATGCTCAGTAATGTACTGCTATATGGGAGAGACGCTCAGTAATGTACTGTTATATGGGAGAGGCAATCAGTAAATTACTGTTATATGGGAGAGATGATCAGTAAAGTACTGCTATATGGGAGTGATGATCAGTATAGTACTGTTATATGGTAGAGATGATCAGTAAAGTACTGCTATATGGGAGAGATGATCAGTAAAGTACTGCTATATGGAAGAGATGATCAGTAAAGTACTGCTATATGGGAGAGACGATCAGTAAAGTACTGTTATATGGGAGAGGCAATCAGTAATGTACTGCTATATGGGAGAGACGATCAGTAAAGTACTGCTATATGGGAAAGATGATCAGTAAAGTACTGCTATATGGGAGAGATGATTAGTAAAGTACTGCTATACGGGAGAGACAATCAGTAAAGTACTGCTATATGGGAGAGATGATCAGTAAAGTACTGCTATATGGGAGAGACGATCTGTAAAGTACTGTTTTATGGGAGAGATGATCTGTAAAGTACTGCTATATGGGAGAGATGATCTGTACAGTACTGTTATATGGGAGAGATGATCTGTAAAGTACTGCTATATGGGAGAGATGATCAGTAAAGTACTGCTATATCTGAGAGATGATCAGTAAAGTACTGCTTTATCTGAGAGATGATCAGTAAAGTATTGCTATATGGGAGAGACGATCAGTACAGTACTGCTATATGGGAGAGATGATCTGTAAAGTACTGCTATATGGGAGAGATGCTCAGTAAAGTACTGCTATATCTGAGAGATGATCAGTAAAGTACTGCTATATCTGAGAGCTGATCAGTAAAGTACTGCCATATGGTAGACGATCAGTAATGTACTGCTATATGGGAGAGACGATCAGTAAAGTACTGCTATATGGGAGAGATGATCAGTAAAGTACTGCTATATGTGAGAGCTGATCAGTAAAGTACTGCCATATGGTAGACGATCAGTAAAGTACTGCTATATGGGAGAGACGATCAGTAAAGTACTGCTATATGGGAGAGATGATCAGTAAAGTACTGCTATATGGGAGAGATGATCAGTAAAGTACTGCTATATGGGAGAGACGATCAGTAATGTACTGCTATATGGGAGAGACGATCAGTAAAGTACTGCTATATGGGAGAGATGATCAGTAAAGTACTGCTATATGGGAGAGACGATCAGTAAAGTACTGCTATATGGGAGACGATCAGTAATGTACTGCTATATGGGAGAGACGATCAGTAAAGTACTGCTATATGGGAGAGATGATCAGTAAAGTACTGCTATATGGGAGAGATGATCAGTAAAGTACTGCTATATGGGAGAGACGATCAGTAAAGTACTGCTATATGGGAGGATGATCTGTAAAGTACTGCTATATGGGAGAGATGATCAGTAAAGTACTGCTATATGGGAGAGATGATCAGTAAAGTACTGCTATATGGGAGAGATGATCAGTAAAGTACTGCTATATGGTAGACGATCAGTAATGTACTGCTATATGGGAGAGATGATCAGTAAAGTACTGCTATATGGGAGAGACGATCAGTAAAGTACTGCTATATGGGAGAGACGATCAGTAAAGTACTGCTATATGGGAGAGATGATCAGTAAAGTACTGCTATATGGGAGAGATGATCAGTAAAATACTGTTATATGGGAGAGACAATCAGTGAAGTACTGCTATATGGGAGAGATGATCAGTAAAGTACTGCTATATGGGAGAGACGATCAGTAAAGTACTGCGATATGGGAGAGATGATCTGTAAAGTACTGCTATATGGGAGAGATGATCAGTAAAGTACTGTTATATGGGAGAGACAATCAGTGAAGTACTGCTATATATGGTAGAGGCGATCAGTAAAGTACTGCTATATGGGAGAGGCAATCAGTAAAGTACTGCTATATGGGAGAGGCAATCAGTAAAGTACTGCTATATGGGAGAGGCAATCAGTAAAGTACTGCTATATGGGAGAGATGATCAGTAAAATACTGTTATATGGGAGAGACAATCAGTAAAGTACTGCTATATGGGAGAGGCAATCAGTAAAGTACTGCTATATGGGAGAGACGATCAGTAAAGTACTGCTATGTGGGAGAGGCGATCAGTAAAGTACTGCTATATGGGAGAGACGATCAGTAAAGTACTGCTATATGGGAGAGATGCTCAGTAAAGTACTGCTATATGGGAGAGATGCTCAGTAATGTACTGCTATATGGGAGAGACGCTCAGTAATGTACTGTTATATGGGAGAGGCAATCAGTAAATTACTGTTATATGGGAGAGATGATCTGCAAAGTACTGCTATATGGGAGGGATGATCAGTAATGTACTGTTATATGGGAGAGATGATCAGTAAAGTACTGCTATATGGGAGTGATGATCAGTATAGTACTGTTATATAGTAGAGATGATCAGTAAAGTACTGCTATATGGGAGAGATGATCAGTAAAGTACTGCTATATGGAAGAGATGATCAGTAAAGTACTGCTATATGGGAGAGACGATCAGTAAAGTACTGTTATATGGGAGAGGCAATCAGTAATGTACTGCTATATGGGAGAGACGATCAGTAAAGTACTGCTATATGGGAGAGATGATCAGTAAAGTACTGCTATATGGGAGAGATGATTAGTAAAGTACTGCTATACGGGAGAGACAATCAGTAAAGTACTGCTATATGGGAGAGATGATCAGTAAAGTACTGCTATATGGGAGAGACGATCTGTAAAGTACTGTTTTATGGGAGAGATGATCTGTAAAGTACTGCTATATGGGAGAGATGATCTGTACAGTACTGTTATATGGGAGAGATGATCTGTAAAGTACTGCTATATGGGAGAGATGATCAGTAAAGTACTGCTATATCTGAGAGATGATCAGTAAAGTACTGCTTTATCTGAGAGATGATCAGTAAAGTATTGCTATATGGGAGAGACGATCAGTACAGTACTGCTATATGGGAGAGATGATCTGTAAAGTACTGCTATATGGGAGAGATGCTCAGTAAAGTACTGCTATATCTGAGAGATGATCAGTAAAGTACTGCTATATCTGAGAGCTGATCAGTAAAGTACTGCCATATGGTAGACGATCAGTAATGTACTGCTATATGGGAGAGACGATCAGTAAAGTACTGCTATATGGGAGAGATGATCAGTAAAGTACTGCTATATCTGAGAGCTGATCAGTAAAGTACTGCCATATGGTAGACGATCAGTAATGTACTGCTATATGGGAGAGACGATCAGTAAAGTACTGCTATATGGGAGAGATGATCAGTAAAGTACTGCTATATCTGAGAGCTGATCAGTAAAGTACTGCCATATGGTAGACGATCAGTAATGTACTGCTATATGGGAGAGACGATCAGTAAAGTACTGCTATATGGGAGAGATGATCAGTAAAGTACTGCTATATCTGAGAGCTGATCAGTAAAGTACTGCTATATGGTAGACGATCAGTAATGTACTGCTATATGGGAGAGACGATCAGTAAAGTACTGCTATATGGGAGAGATGATCAGTAAAGTACTGCTATATGGGGAGATGATCAGTAAGTACTGTTATATGGGAGAGACAATCAGTGAAGTACTGCTATATATGGTAGAGGCGATCAGTAAAGTACTGCTATATGGGAGAGGCAATCAGTAAAGTACTGCTATATGGGAGAGGCAATCAGTAAAGTACTGCTATATGGGAGAGATGATCAGTAAAATACTGTTATATGGGAGAGGCAATCAGTAAAGTACTGCTATGTGGGAGAGGCGATCAGTAAAGTACTGCTATATGGGAGAGACGATCAGTAAAGTACTGCTATATGGGAGAGATGATCAGTAAAGTACTGCTATATGGGAGAGATGCTCAGTAATGTACTGCTATATGGGAGAGACGATCAGTAAAGTACTGTTATATGGGAGAGGCGATCAGTAATGTACTGCTATATGGGAGAGACGATCAGTAAAGTACTGCTATATGGGAGAGATGATCAGTAAAGTACTGCTATATGGGGGAGATGATCAGTAAAGTACTGCTATATGGGAGAGACGATCAGTAAAGTACTGCTATATGGGAGAGGTGATCAGTAAAGTACTGCTATATGGGAGAGACGATCTGTAAAGTACTGTTTTATGGGAGAGATGATCTGTAAAGTACTGCTATATGGGAGAGATGATCTGTACAGTACTGTTATATGGGAGAGATGATCTGTAAAGTACTGCTATATGGGAGAGATGATCAGTAAAGTTCTGCTATATCTGAGAGATGATCAGTAAAGTACTGCTTTATCTGAGAGATGATCAGTAAAGTATTGCTATATGGGAGAGACGATCAGTACAGTACTGCTATATGGGAGAGATGATCTGTAAAGTACTGCTATATGGGAGAGATGCTCAGTAAAGTACTGCTATATCTGAGAGCTGATCAGTAAAGTACTGCCATATGGTAGACGATCAGTAATGTACTGCTATATGGGAGAGACGATCAGTAAAGTACTGCTATATGGGAGAGATGATCAGTAAAGTACTGCTATATGGGAGAGACGATCAATAAAGTACTGCTATATGGGAGAGACGATCAGTAAAGTACTGCTATATGGGAGAGATGATCAGTAAAGTACTGCTATATGGGAGAGATGATCAGTAAAATACTGTTATGGGAGAGACGATCAGTGAAGTACTGCTATATGGGAGAGATGATCAGTAAAGTACTGCTATATGGGAGAGACGATCAGTAAAGTACTGCTATATGGGAGAGATGATCTGTAAAGTACTGCTATATGGGAGAGATGATCAGTAAAGTACTGTTATATGGGAGAGACAATCAGTGAAGTACTGCTATATATGGTAGAGGCGATCAGTAAAGTACTGCTATATGGGAGAGGCAATCAGTAAAGTACTGCTATATGGGAGAGGCAATCAGTAAAGTACTGCTATATGGGAGAGACGATCAGTAAAGTACTGCTATGTGGGAGAGGCGATCAGTAAAGTACTGCTATATGGGAGAGATGCTCAGTAATGTACTGCTATATGGGAGAGACGCTCAGTAATGTACTGTTATATGGGAGAGGCAATCAGTAAATTACTGTTATATGGGAGAGATGATCTGCAAAGTACTGCTATATGGGAGGGATGATCAGTAAGGTACTGTTATATGGGAGAGATGTTCAGTAATGTACTGCTATATGGGAGTGATGATCAGTATAGTACTGTTATATGGGAGAGACGATCAGTAAAGTACTGCTATATGGGAGAGATGATCAGTAAAGTACTGGTATATGGGAGAGATGATCTGTAAAGTACTGTTATATTGGAGAGATGATCAGTAATGTACTGTTATATGGGAGAGACGATCAGTAAAGTACTGCTATATGGGAGAGATGATCAGTAAAGTACTGCTATATGGGAGAGATGATCAGTAAAGTACTGCTATATGGGAGAGATGATCAGTAAAGTACTGCTATATGGGAGAGATGATCAGTAAAGTACTGCTATATGGGAGAGATGCTCAGTAAAGTACTGCTATATGGGAGAGATGATCAGTAAAGTACTGCTATATGGGAGGGACTAGTATATATAGCCGGTGTTATATCAGGGTGTCCTACCCCTGTGTATATACATGTCAATACTAGTATATATAATACTATCACGTCCTACCCCTGTGTATATACAATACTAGTATATATAATACTATCACGTCCTACCCCTGTGTATATACATGTACAATACTAGTATATATAATACTATCACGTCCTACCCCTGTGTATATACATGTACAATACTAGTATATATAATACTATCACGTCCTACCCCTGTGTATATACATATACAATACTAGTATATATAATACTAACACGTCCTACCCCTGTGTTTATACATATACAATACTAGTATATATAATACTAACACGTCCTACCCCTGTGTATATACATATACAATACTAGTATATATAATACTATCACGTCCTACCCCTGTGTATATACAATACTAGTATATATAATACTAACACGTCCTACCCCTGTGTATATACATGTACAATACTAGTATATATAATACTATCACGTCCTACCCCTGTGTATATACATGTACAATACTAGTATATATAATACTATCACGTCCTACCCCTGTGTATATACATGTACAATACTAGTATATATAATACTATCACGTCCTACCCCTGTGTATATACATATACAATACTAGTATATATAATACTAACACGTCCTACCCCTGTGTATATACATGTACAATACTAGTATATATAATACTATCACGTCCTACCCCTGTGTATATACATTACAATACTAGTATATATAATACTGACACATCCTACCCCTGTGTATATATAATACTGTATGTTATCTCAGGGCGTGTGAAGGAGTAGAATATATCCCAACGGTGGCCAAAGGAATACGGAAAGGACGGGAAAAGCAACAAACCCAGACGTCCATGGAGAAGGTGAAGAAAGAGCTGCTTCAGTTGAAGGCTAGACGAGAGAATGACCTGCGTCTGATGGATAAAAAACGTGACGATATGCTGAACGACGTCCAGACGTTGAAGAAAAGCATCATTACTAGGGTTGAAGAACTGACAAAGACGTCTAATAAACCAGTATTGCTTAAACATAAAGAGATAGCAGATGGCATAACCAGTGACATTACCTCCCTTGAGGACATGCTAAAGACCCTACAGGTTACACTTGACAATATAAAACATTTCAAGACTGTCAACGAGGCTCAACTCTTTGTGCATATTAAGCACGGTAATGCTCAAGCATCAAAGAGTAACGACTTTATCAATCAAGTTGAGAGTAAGCAAGCTTCAACCATTGTGTATGAATTAGATACAGGCATTGAGTCTTGTTTGCATGGTATGACATCCTTGATTACTCTCATTGATGATACCGACCGTCCTTACATTGCTTCCCCTCTGGGTGAGTACAACATCAAGGTAAAACCTGATAAACAGGTGCCTTACATTCAAGGTGTCTGTGTGCTAGACAACAATCAGACTATCATTACAGACAGCAACAATAACAGACTGAAACTCATTACAGACAGCAACAATAACAGACTGAAACGACTGGATAGTACATTCAAGGTTACTGACTGGGTTGACATACCGGGTAGGCCGTGGGGAATATGTAAAACTGGTCCCACTGAGCTAGCTGTTACTCTTAATCATGCTGGGAAAGTTCAGTTTATATCTGTGGGCAGGTCATTGTCACTGACACGGTCATTCAGTGTAGGTGTGGGGTGTAGGGGTATCTGTCACAGTCTGGGCGAGTTATACGTTTGTTGTGGTTGGTATGGTTATAATGAGGTTAGAGTTTATGATATGTCCGGTTCCAAGCTGCGTGTAATCATGAAGCAGGAGCAGCAGCAGTGCAGTAATTACCCAGGGAATATAACTGTTAGCAGGAACAACTCACTACTGTACATTGCTACCAGGGTTACACGGGTTATAGCTATAGACAAACAAGGTAACAAACAGACAGTTATCACGGATCCCCGGTTAAAGGGGGCGTATTATGTTACTGTAGATGACCGAGATCAACTGTTTGTATGTGGCTGGAACTCCCACAATGTTATCCAGACTGACAGCCGGGGCAACGTCTTACAGGAACTACTGACAAAAACTGACGGGATAACAAACCCTGTGTCGGTAACCTACCTACCAAATCCACCCAGGATTATGGTTACACAACTTGACTGTGATAAGATCAAAATATTCAGATTGAGATGAATCGTTAATTTACAGTCACATCGAAATATGCATGTATAATCACTGCATGTATATGTACGAACATTATACATGTATATGTACCAGCATTAGACATGTACGATCATTAGACATATATATGTACGAGCATTATACATGTACGAGTATTAGACATATATATGTACGAGCATTATACATGTACGAGCATTAGACATATATATGTACGAGCATTATACATGTACGAGCATTAGACATATATATGTACGAGCATTAGACATGTATATGTACGAGCATTATACATGTACGAGCATTAGACATATATATGTACGAGCATTAGACATGTATATGTACCAGCATTAGACATGTATATGTACCAGCATTAGACATGTATATGTACCAGCATTATACATGTATATGTACCAGCATTAGACATGTATATGTACCAGCATTATACATGTATATGTACGAGCATTAGACATGTGTATATACCAGCATTATACATGTATATGTACCAGCATTAGACATGTATATGTTCATAGCATTAGACATGTATATGTACGAGCATTAGACATGTATATGTACGAGCATTAGACATGTATATGTACCAGCAGTATACATGTATATGTACCAGCATTAGACATGTATATGTACCAGCATTATACATGTATATGTACCAGCATTAGACATGTATATGTACCAGCATTAGACATGTATATGTACCAGCATTAGACATTTGTATATACTAGCATTAGACTATGTATATGTACGAGCATTAGACATGTATATGTACGAGCATTAGACATGTATATATACCAGCATTAGACATGTATATGTACTAGCATTAGACATGTTTATATACTAGCATTAGACATGTATATGTACCAGCATTAGACATGTATATGTATGAGCATTAGACAGGTATATTTACCAGCATTAGACATGTATATGTACGAGCATTAGACATTTATATGTACGAACATTAGACAAATATATCAACAAAGAGTATACATGTACAATATACATCAACAAATAGTATACACGTACAATATATACCAACAAATAGTATACACATACAATATATATCAACAAATAGTATACATGTACAATATACATCAACAAATAGTATACACATACAATATATATCAACAAATAGTATACATGTACAATATACATCAACAAATAGTATACATGTACAATATATATCAACAAATATTATACATGTACAATATATATCAACACATAGTATACATGTACAATATACATCAACAAATAGTATACATGTACAATATATACCAACACATAGTATACATGTACAATATATACCAACAAATAGTATACATGTACAATATATACCAACACATAGTATACATGTACAATATACATCAACAAATAGTATACATGTAAAATATATATCAACAAATAGTATACATGTACAATATACATCAACACATAGTATACATGTACAATATATACCAATACATAGTATACATGTACAATATACATCAACAAATAGTATACATGTAAAATATATATCAACAAATAGTATACATGTATAAAATACATCAACAAATAGTATACATGTACAATATATATCAACAAATAGTATACATGTACAATATACATCAACAAATAGTATACATGTACAATATACATCAACAAATAGTATACATGTACAATATATATCAACAAATAGTATACATGTACAATATACATCGACACATAGTATATATGTACAATATACATCGACAAATAGTATATATGTACAATATACATCGACAAATAGATACTCCACTTACACCACGGATACTCCACTTACACCACAGACACTCCACTTACACCACGGATACTCCACTTACACCACAGACACTCCACTTACACCATGGATACTCCACTTGCACCACGGATACTCCACTTACACCACAGATACTCCACATACACCACCGATACTCCACTTACACCACGGATACTCCACTTACACGACGGACACTCCACTTACACCACGGATACTCCACTTACACCACAGATACTACACTTACACCACAGAGACTCCACTTACACCACGGATACTCCACTTACACCACGGATACTCCACTTACACCACGGATACTCCACTTACACCACATATACCACGGATTCTCCACTTACACCACGGATGCTCCACTTACACCACGGATACTCCACTTACACCACGGAGACTCTACTTACACCACGGATACTCCACTTGCACCACGGAGACTCCACTTACACCACTGATATTCCATTTACACCACAGAGACTCCACTTACACCACAGATACTCCATTTACACCACGGATACTCCACTTAACCATAGATAATCCAATTACACCACGGATACTCCACTTACACCACAGAGACTCCACTTACACCATGGATACTCCACTTACACCATATATACTCCACTTACACCACGGATACTCCACTTACACCACGGATACTCCATTTACACCATGGATACTCCACTTACACCATGGATACTCCACTTACACCACAGAGATTCCACTTACACCATGGATACACCACTTACACCACGGAGACACCACCTACACCATGGATACTCCACATACACCACGGATACTCCACATACACCATAGATACTCCACTTACACCATGGATACTCCACTTACACCACAGAGACTCCACTTACACCACGGATACTCCACTTACACCACGGAGACTCCACTTACACCACGGATACTCCACTTACACCACGGATACTCCACTTACACCACGGATACTCCACTTAAACCATGGATACTCCACTTACACCATGGATACTCCACTTACACTACAGAGACTCCACTTACACCACGGATACTCCACTTACACCACGGATACTCCACTTACACCACGGATACTACACTTACACCAAAGATACTCCACTTACACCACGGATACTCCACTTACTCCACGGATACTCCACATACACTACGGATACTCCACTTACACCACGGATACTCCACATACACCACGGATACTCCACTTACACCACGGATACTCCACTTACACCACAGTTACTACACTTACACCACATATACTCCAATTACACCACGGATACTCCACTTACACCATATATACTACACTTACACCATGGATACTCCACTTACACCATGGATACTCCACTTACACCATGGATACTACACTTACACCACGGATACTCCATTTACACCACGGATACTCCACTTACACCACAGATACTCCACTTACACCACGGATACTCCACTTACACCAAGGATACTCCACTTATACCAAGTATACTTCACGGATTCTCCACTTACACCACAGACACTCCACTTAAACCACGGACACTCCACCACAGATACTCCATTTACACCACGGATACTCCACTTACACAACGGAGACTCAACTTACACCACAGATTCTACACTTACACCACAGATACTACACTTACACCACGGATACTCCACTTACACCACGGATACTCCACTTACACCAAGTATACTCCACTTACACAACGGATACTCCACTTACACACCGGATACCCCACTTACACCACGGAAACTCCACATACACCACGGATACTCCACTTACACCACGGATACTCCACTTACACTACGGATACCCCACTTACACCACGGAAACTCCACATACACCACGGATACTCCACTTACACCACGGATACTCCACTTACACTACGGATACTCCACTTACACAACGGAGACTCCACTTACACCACAGATACTCCACTTACACCATAGATACTCCACTTACACCACGGATACTACACTTACACCATGGATACTCCACGTACACAACAGATACTCCACTTACACCACATATACTCCACCTACACTACGGAGACTCCACTTACACCACGGATACTACACTTACATCACAGATACTACACTTACACCACAGATACTACACTTACACCACGGATACTACACTTACACCACATATACTCCACTTACACCACATATACTACACTTACACCACGGATACTACACTTACATCACAGATACTACACTTACACCACAGATACTACACTTACACCACGGATACTACACTTACACCACATATACTCCACTTACACCACGGAGACTCCACTTACACCACGGATACTCAACTTACACCAAAGATACTCCACTTACACCACATATACCCCACAGATACTCCACTTACACCAAGGATACTCCACTTACACCATGGATACTCCACTTACACCACGAATACTACACTTACACCATGGATACTCCACTTACACCACGGATATTCCACTTACACCATGGATACTACAATTACACCACAGATACTCCACTCTCACCATGGAGGCTCCACTTACACCACGGATACTCCACTTACACCACGGATACTCCACTTACACCACGTATACTCTACTTACACCACAGATACTCCACTTACACCACAGATACTCCACTTACACCACGGATACTCCACTTACACCAAGGATACTCCACTTATACCAAGTATACTTCACGGATTCTCCACTTACACCACAGACACTCCACTTAAACCACGGACACTCCACCACAGATACTCCATTTACACCACGGATACTCCACTTACACAACGGAGACTCAACTTACACCACAGATTCTACACTTACACCACAGATACTACACTTACACCACGGATACTCCACTTACACCACGGATACTCCACTTACACCAAGTATACTCCACTTACACAACGGATACTCCACTTACACACCGGATACCCCACTTACACCACGGAAACTCCACTTACACCACGGATACTCCACTTACACCACGGATACTCCACTTACACTACGGATACTCCACTTACACAACGGAGACTCCACTTACACCACAGATACTCCACTTACACCATAGATACTCCACTTACACCACGGATACTACACTTACACCACGGATACTCCACTTACACCACATATACTCCACCTACACTACGGAGACTCCACTTACACCACGGATACTACACTTACATCACAGATACTACACTTACACCACATATACTACACTTACACCACGGATACTACACTTACACCACATATACTCCACTTACACCACATATACTACACTTACACCACGGATACTACACTTACATCACAGATACTACACTTACACCACAGATACTACACTTACACCACGGATACTACACTTACACCACGGAGACTCCACTTACACCACGGATACTCAACTTACACCAAAGATACTCCACTTACACCACATATACCCCACTTACACCACAGATACTCCACTTACACCAAGGATACTCCACTTACACCATGGATACTCCACTTACACCACGAATACTACACTTACACCATGGATACTCCACTTACACCACGGATATTCCACTTACACCATGGATACTACAATTACACCACAGATACTCCACTCTCACCATGGAGGCTCCATTTACACCACGGATACTCCACTTACACCACGGATACTCCACTTACACCACGTATACTCTACTTACACCACAGATACTCCACTTACACCACAGATACTCCACTTACACCACAGATACTCCACTTACACCACATATACTCCACTTACACCACGGATAATCCACTTACACCATAGATACTCCACTTACACCATGGAGGCTCCACTTACACCATGGAGACTACACTTACACCACAGATACTCCACTTACACCACGGATACTCCACTTACACCAAGTATACTCCACGGAGTCTCCACTTACACCACAGACACTCCACTTAAACCACGGACACTCCACCACGGATACTCCATTTACACCATGGATTCTCCACTTACACCACAGACGCTCCACTTAGACTCACTAATACAATAACTTCGGAAAGAGTTCACTTATTTTCATTGTTCTATATATTATTTTCCTGCCTATTGTATACCAAACAATTGATAGGGAGAAGAACTATATAAGTTTTCTTTCGTTCTAATCCCGTTCAGTCTACTGCTGTTAAATTATATGTAAAATATTCATTTCTTGATTACATGTACAAATACTGAAATAAATAATGTTTAAACTAATTCCGTCCGATTAGGGCGCTGCTCTCTTCTCACCAATGCAACCTGGGTTCGATCTTCGGACGATAAGTAAGTGAGATGGTACGATGTCCGCCAGATCGGACACGTGGGTTTTCTCTGGTTACTCCCACATGAATGAACACATTTACGCTGTCATCCGCGCCAACGAAGAGTGATTAATATAAGTAATAATCGTAAAATAATTATAGTTTAAATTAAAATTCCTAATGGGTAATCCGATGTTTTACCGCATATGGAGCAAACTTATAACCATATATTATATTCATATCATCAGATTGGTTATATTTTATTACAGATCTTTATGCATGATTTTCTGTATAACCCTTTAGGATAAATTGCATTAAATGACAATAAGAAAATGATATAGTATGAATTTATGATTAATATAAAATGCACGGTGACCGATTAGGAATTGTGTTAAGTGTAGTTTTCTCTGTGCTTTCAATTATTTAGTGGCCAATAAAATATGGTTTGGAGTTCTGACACGTTTGTAGTATTAGTTGTTCCCCTTAGTAACTATAAAAATATGTGTGTACACAATGTACCAGCTGTCCCCTTATAGCTATGCATACAAATATGTGTGTACACAATGTACCAGCTGGTCCCTTATAGCTATGCATACAAATATGTGTGTACACAATGTACCAGCTGGTCCCTTATAGCTATGCATACAAATATGTTTGTACATAATGTACCAGCTGGTCCCTTGTAGCTATGTATACAAATATGTGTGTACACAATGTAGCAGCTGGTCCCTTGTAGCTATGCATACAAATATGTGTGTACACAATGTACCAGCTGGTCCCCTGTAGCTATGCATACAAATATGTGTACACAATGTACCAGCTGTCCCCTTATAGCTATGCATACAAATATGTGTGTACACAATGTACCAGCTGGTCACTTGTAGCTATGCATACAAATATGTGTGTACACAATGTAGCAGCTGGTCCCTTGTAGCTATGCATACACATATGTGTGTACACAATGTACCAGCTGGTCCCTTGTAGCTATGCATACAAATATGTGTGTACACAATGTTCCAGCTGGTCCCTTGTAGCTATGCATACAAATATGTGTGTACACAATGTACCAGCTGGTCCCTTGTAGCTATGCTCCATACCTAATTGTTAGCAGTACAACCTCTTAGCTCCAGACCATATGGTACAACAAAACAACTTCCTAGCTCCAGACCTAATGGTACAACAGTACAACCTCCTAGCTCCAGACCTAATGGTACAACCTCCTAGCTCCACACCTAATGGTACAACAGTACAACCTCCTAGCTCCAGACCTAATGGTACAACAGTACAACCTCCTAGCTCCACACCAAATGGTACAACAGTACAGCCTCCTAGCACCAGACCTAATTGTACAACAGTACAAGCTCCTAGCTCCAGACCTAATTGTACAACAGAACAACCTCCTAGCTCCAGACCTAATGGTACAACAGTACAACCTCCTAGCTCCAGACCTAATGGTACAACAGTACAACCTCCTAGCTCCAGACCTAATGGTACAACAGTACAACCTCCTAGCTCCAGACCTAATGGTACAACAGTACAACCTCCTAGCTCCAGACCTAATGTTACAACAGTACAACCTCCTAGCTCCAGACCTAATGTCACAAACTAATAACTGCAGCTGTTCACAAACTAATACCTGCAGCTGTTCACAAACTAATACATGCAGCTGTTCACAAACTAACACCTGCAGCTGTTCACAAACTAACACCTGCAGCTGTTCACAAACTAATACCTGCAGCTGTTCACAAACTAATACCTGCAGCTGTTCACAAACTAATACCTGCAGCTGTTCACAAATTCATTAAGCATTCGAAACTTTTAACTACTAACCAGGGTTCATTCTAGATCAGAATATTTGGGAGAAGTGAGAAAGCGCGTGATCGCTTCCTTAAATGGTGTTCTTTAATATACTTCTGCAAACTAGGGTTAAAATGCACAGTACAACCATTAAATACAACATTTGAATAGAAGGAGTACTTTATAATGTATCTTACTAGACACAATTTTGTTTGAAAATCGTAAAAAAACACAAAAATATAAACAAAATTTAAGGGAGAAGTGGGGCCTAGGGCGACAATTACGCCCACATCGCCCTCTAAACTGATCCCTGCTAACACTGCACACATTTTGTGTGTGTTTTACGTTTATTTATCCTCGCTACCGGTTGCCCATATGAGCGACGTCTCCTGAAGAGATTAGGCAGTGTAGATTTTTGGAGGATAGTGTAATGATACAGAAAGAGACCCATTCCAGAGTCTCCTCTGGTTCTTTTACGTGCACGGTGTACAGCACCGACACGAGACCTCGGTTTAACGTCCCATCTGAAAGACTGTTAATTTTATTAGGGTCAGACGGGGGATCGAACCTGCGATCCTGGATTACCAGTCCAGCGTGTTACCACTAGACTACATATCCGTCTGTACTGCACACATTTACCATACTAGTTGTTTATATATGTGCTGACCTGAATGAGGGTGGTCTCGGTGAAACAACTGGACATTAGGTTCGGCAGAAAACGTCCGGGTGGGGTAGTCTTTATTATTTAGACTAAACTTGTTATTTTATCGCTTTTTATTATCAATTTCACTGGAAGTGATGGCCAATTACTAATTTGATATTATTACTCAATTAAATTTCTTTATTTTTGGAAGTGCAAACTTACATAAAAAATTCGCATCGTTTTTCGGCACGCCTCTTTCTTGATTATATAGACGATATTTGTGACACTGGATCGTGGGTTCGTGTATTGGCGTGGTGTGGGCAAACAACAGTTGGGATCGTGGGTTCGTGTATTGGCGTGGTGTGGGGAACAACAGTTGGGATCGTGGGTTCGTGTATTGGCGTGGTGTGGGGAAACAACAGTTGGGATCGTGGGTTCGTGTATTGGCGTGGTGTGGGGAAACAACAGTTGGGTTCGTGTATTGGCATGGTGTGGGGAAACAACAGTTAGGATCGTGTGTTCGTGTATTGGCGTGGTGTGGGGAAACAACAGTTGGGATCGTGGGTTCGTGTATTGGCGTGGTGTGGGGAAACAACAGTTGGAATCGTGGGTTCGTGTATTGGCGTGGTGTGGGGAAACAACAGTTGGGATCGTGGGTTCGTGTATTAGCGTGGTGTGGGGAAACAACAGTTGGGATCGTGGGTTCGTGTAATGGCGTTGTGTGGGGAAACAACAGTTGGAATCGTGGGTTCGTGTATTGGCGTGGTGTGGGGAAACAACATTTGGGATCGTGGGTTCGTGTATTGGCGTGGTGTGGGGAAACAACAGTTGGGATCGTGGGTTCGTGTATTGGCGTGGTGTGGGGAAAAACAGTTGGGATCGTGGGTTCGTGTATTAGCGTGGTGTGGGGAAACAACAGTTGGGTTCGTGTATTGGCGTGGTGTGGTGTGGGGAAACAACAGTTGGGATCGTGGGTTTGTGTATTGGCGTGGTGTTGGGAAACAACAGTTGGGATCGTGGGTTCGTGTATTGGCGTGGTGATGGGAAACAACAGTTGGTATGGTGGGTTCGTGTATTAGCGTGGTGTGGGGAAACAACAGTTGGGTTCGTGTATTGGCATGGTGTGGGGAAACAACAGTTGGGATCGTGGTTTCGTGTATTGGCGTGGTGTGGGGAAACATCAGTTGGAATCGTGGGTTCGTGTATTGGCGTGGTGTGGGGAAACAACAGTTGGATCGTGGGTTCGTGTATTGGCGTGGTGTGGGGAAACAACAGTTGGTATCGTGGGTTTGTGTATTGGCGTGGTGTGGGGAAACAACAGTTGGGATCGTGGGTTCGTGTATTGGCGTGGTATGGGGAAACAACAGTTGGGATCGAGGGTTCGTGTATTGGCGTGGTGTGGGGAAACAACAGTTGGGCTCGTGGGTTCGTGTATTGGTGTGGTGTGGGGAAACAACAGTTGGGATCGTGGGTTCGTGTATTGGCGTGGTGTGGGGAAACAACAGTTGGGATCGTGGGTTCGTGTATTGGCGTGGTGTGGGGAAACAACAGTTGGGATCGTGGGTTCGTGTATTGGCGTGGTGTGGGGAAACAACAGTTGGATCGTGGGTTCGTGTATTGGCGTGGTGTGGGGAAACACAGTTGGGATCGTGGGTTCGTGTATTGGCGTGGTGTGGGGAAACAACAGTTGGGATCGTGGGTTCGTGTATTGGCGTGGTGTGGGGAAACAACAGTTGGGATCGTGGGTTCGTGTATTGGCGTGGTGTGGGGAAACAACAGTTGGGATCGTGGGTTCGTGTATTGGCGTGGTGTGGGGAAACAACAGTTGGGATCGTGGGTTCGTGTATTGGCGTGGTGTGGGGAAACAACAGTTGGGATCGTGGGTTCGTGTATTGGCGTGGTGTGGGGAAACAACAGTTGGGATCGTGGGTTCGTGTATTGGCGTGGTGTGGGGAAACAACAGTTGGAATCGTGGGTTCGTGTATTGGCGTGGTGTGGGGAAACAACAGTTGGAATCGTGGGTTCGTGTATTGGCGTGGTGTGGGGAAACAACAGTTGGAATCGTGGGTTCGTGTATTGGCGTGGTGTGGGGAAACAACAGTTGGGATCGTGGGTTCGTGTAATGGCGTTGTGTGGGGAAACAACAGTTGGAATCGTGGGTTCGTGTATTGGCGTGGTGTGGGGAAACAACAGTTGGGTTCGTGTATTGGCGTGGTGTGGGGAAACAACAGTTGGGATCGTGGGTTTGTGTATTGGCGTGGTGTGGGGAAACAACAGTTGGGATCGTGGGTTCGTGTATTGGCGTGGTGTGGGGAAACAACAGTTGGTATCGTGGGTTCGTGTATTAGCGTGGTGTGGGGAAAAAACAGTTGGGTTCGTGTATTGGCATGGTGTGGGGAAACAACAGTTGGGATCGTGGTTTCGTGTATTGGCGTGAATTGGGGAAACAACAGTTGGGATCGTGGGTTCGTGTATTGGCGTGGTTTGGGGAAACAACAGTTGGGATCGTGGGTTCGTGTATTGGCGTGGTGTGGGGAAACAACAGTTTGAATCGTGGGTTCGTGTATTGGCGTGGTGTGGGGAAACAACAGTTGGTATCGTGGGTTTGTGTATTGGCGTGGTGTGGGGAAACAACAGTTGGTATCGTGGGTTTGTGTATTGGCGTGATGTGGGGAAACAACAGTTGGTATCGTGGGTTTGTGTATTGGCGTGGTGTGGGCAAACAACAGGTGGGATCGTGGGTTCGTGTATTGGCGTGGTGTGGGGAAACAACAGTTGGGATCGTGGGTTCGTGTATTGGCGTGATGTGGGGAAACAACAGTTGGGATCGTGGGTTCGTGTATTGGCGTGGTGTGGGGAAACAACAGTTGGGATCGTGGGTTCGTGTATTGGCGTGGTGTGGGGAAACAACAGTTGGGATCGTGGGTTCGTGTATTGGCGTGGTGTGGGGAAACAACAGTTGGGATCGTGGGTTCGTGTATTGGCGTGGTGTGGGGAAACAACAGTTGGGATCGTGTGGTTCGTGTATTGGCGTGGTGTGGGGAAACAACAGTTGGGATCGTGGGTTCGTGTATTGGCGTGGTGTGGGGAAACAACAGTTGGGATCGTGGGTTCGTGTATTGGCGTGGTGTGGGGAAACAACAGTTGGAATCGTGGGTTCGTGTATTGGCGTGGTGTGGGGAAACAACAGTTGGGTTCGTGTATTGGCGTGGTGTGGGGAAACAACAGTTGGGATCGTGGGTTCGTGTATTAGCGTGGTGTGGGGAAACAACAGTTGGGTTCGTGTATTGGCGTGGTGTGGGGAAACAACAGTTGGGATCGTGGGTTCGTGTATTGGCGTGGTGTGGGGAAACAACAGTTGGGATCGTGGGTTCGTGTATTGGCGTGGTGTGGGGAAACAACAGTTGGGATCGTGGGTTCGTGTATTGGCGTGGTGTGGGGAAACAACAGTTGGGATCGTGGGTTCGTGTATTGGCGTGGTGTGGGGAAACAACAGTTGGGATCGTGGGTTCGTGTATTGGCGTGGTGTGGGGAAACAACAGTTGGGATCGTGGGTTCGTGTATTGGCGTGGTGTGGGGAAACAACAGTGGGATCGTGGGTTCGTGTATTGGCGTGGTGTGGGGAAACAACAGTTGGGATCGTGGGTTCGTGTATTGGCGTGGTGTGGGGAAACAACAGTTGGGATGGCGTGTCGTGGTGTGGGGAAACAACAGTTGGGTTCGTGTATTGGCGTGGTGTGGGGAAACAACAGTTGGGATCGTGGGTTCGTGTATTGGCGTGGTGTGGGGAAACAACAGTTGGGTTCGTGTATTGGCGTGGTGTGGGGAAACAACAGTTGGGATCGTGGGTTCGTGTATTGCGTGGTGTGGGGAAACAACAGTTGGGTTCGTGTATTGGCGTGGTGTGGGGAAACAACAGTTGGGATCGTGGGTTCGTGTATTGGCGTGGTGTGGGGAAACAACAGTTGGGATCGTGTATTGGCGTGGTGTGGGGAAACAACAGTTGGGATCGTGGGTTCGTGTATTGGCGTGGTGTGGGGAAACAACAGTTGGGATCGTGGGTTCGTGTATTGGCGTGGTGTGGGGAAACAACAGTTGGGATCGTGGGTTCGTGTATTGGCGTGGTGTGGGGAAACAACAGTTGGGATCGTGGGTTCGTGTATTGGCGTGGTGTGGGGAAACAACAGTTGGGATCGTGGGTTCGTGTATTGGCGTGGTGTGGGGAAACAACAGTTGGAATCGTGGGTTCGTGTATTGGCGTGGTGTGGGGAAACAACAGTTGGGATCGTGGGTTCGTGTATTGGCGTGGTGTGGGGAAACAACAGTTGGGATCGTGGGTTCGTGTATTGGCGTGGTGTGGGGAAACAACAGTTGGGATCGTGGGTTCGTGTATTGGCGTGGTGTGGGGAAACAACAGTTGGGATCGTGGGTTCGTGTATTGGCGTGGTGTGGGGAAACAACAGTTGGGTTCGTGTATTGGCGTGGTGTGGGGAAACAACAGTTGGGATCGTGGGTTCGTGTATTGGCGTGTTGTGGGGAAACAACAGTTGGATCGTGGGTTCGTGTATTGGCGTGGTGTGGGGAAAAACAGTTGGGATCGTGGGTTCGTGTATTAGCGTGGTGTGGGGAAACAACAGTTGGGTTCGTGTATTGGCGTGGTGTGGTGTGGGGAAACAACAGTTGGGATCGTGGGTTTGTGTATTGGCGTGGTGTTGGGAAACAACAGTTGGGATCGTGGGTTCGTGTATTGGCGTGGTGATGGGAAACAACAGTTGGTATCGTGGGTTCGTGTATTAGCGTGGTGTGGGGAAACAACAGTTGGGTTCGTGTATTGGCATGGTGTGGGGAAACAACAGTTGGGATCGTGGTTTCGTGTATTGGCGTGGTGTGGGGAAACAACAGTTGGAATCGTGGGTTCGTGTATTGGCGTGGTGTGGGGAAACAACAGTTGGGATCGTGGGTTCGTGTATTGGCGTGGTGTGGGGAAACAACAGTTGGGATCGTGGGTTCGTGTATTGGCGTGGTGTGGGGAAACAACAGTTGGGATCGTGGGTTCGTGTATTGGCGTGGTGTGGGGAAACAACAGTTGGGATCGTGGGTTCGTGTATTGGCGTGGTGTGGGGAAACAACAGTTGGGATCGTGGGTTTGTGTATTGGCGTGGTGTGGGGAAACAACAGTTGGGATCGTGGGTTCGTGTATTGGCGTGGTGTGGGGAAACAACAGTTGGGATCGTGGGTTTGTGTATTGGCGTGGTGTGGGGAAACAACAGTTTGAATCGTGGGTTCGTGTATTGGCGTGGTGTTGGGAAACAACAGTTGGGATCGTGGGTTCGTGTATTGGCGTGGTGTGGGGAAACAACAGTTGGGATCGTGGGTTCGTGTATTGGCGTGGTGTGGGGAAACAACAGTTGGGATCGTGGGTTCGTGTATTGGCGTGGTGTGGGGAAACAACAGTTGGAATCGTGGGTTCGTGTATTGGCGTGGTGTGGGGAAACAACAGTTGGGATCGTGGGTTCGTGTATTGGCGTGGTGTGGGGAAACAACAGTTGGGATCGTGTGTTCGTGTATTGGCGTGGTGTGGGGAAACAACAGTTGGGATAGTGGGTTCGTGTATTGGCGTGGTGTGGGGAAACAACAGTTGGGATCGTGGGTTCGTGTATTGGCGTGGTGTGGGGAAACAACAGTTGGGATCGTGGGTTCGTGTATTGGCGTGGTGTGGGGAAACAACAGTTGGAATCGTGGGTTCGTGTATTGGCGTGGTGTGGGGAAACAACAGTTGGGTTCGTGTATTGGCGTGGTGTGGGGAAACAACAGTTGGGCTCGTGGGTTCGTGTATTAGCGTGGTGTGGGGAAACAACAGTTGGGTTCGTGTATTGGCGTGGTGTGGGGAAACAACAGTTGGGATCGTGGGTTCGTGTATTGGCGTGGTGTGGGGAAACAGTTGGGATCGTGGGTTCGTGTATTGGCGTGGTGTGGGGAAACAACAGTTGGGATCGTGGGTTCGTGTATTGGCGTGGTGTGGGGAAACAACAGTTGGGTTCGTGTATTGGCGTGGTGTGGGGAAACAACAGTTGGAATCGTGGGTTCGTGTATTGGCGTGGTGTGGGGAAACAACAGTTGGGATCGTGGGTTCGTGTATTGGCGTGGTGTGGGGAAACAACAGTTGGGATCGTGGGTTCGTGTATTGGCGTGGTGTGGGGAAACAACAGTGGGATCGTGGGTTCGTGTATTGGCGTGGTGTGGGGAAACAACAGTTGGGATCGTGGGTTCGTGTATTGGCGTGGTGTGGGGAAACAACAGTTGGAATCGTGGGTTCGTGTATTGGCGTGGTGTGGGGAAACAACAGTTGGGATCGTGGGTTCGTGTATTGGCGTGGTGTGGGGAAACAACAGGTGGGATCGTGGGTTCGTGTATTGGCGTGGTGTGGGGAAACAACAGTTGGGATCGTGGGTTCGTGTATTGGCGTGGTGTGGGGAAACAACAGTTGGGATCGTGGGTTCGTGTATTGGCGTGGTGTGGGGAAACAACAGTTGGGTTCGTGTATTGGCGTGGTGTTGGGAAACAACAGTTGGGATCGTGGGTTCGTGTATTGGCGT
>CM026396.1:25731868-25746167 GCA_014843695.1 Archivesica marissinica | reverse complement strand
TTATATATTGGACTAGGTATTTAGGTGCCAAGATTTAATAATTGCCAGGTAGAGGTCTTATATATAGGACTAGGTATTTAGGTGCCACTATTTAATAACTGCCAGGTAGAGGTCTTATATATAGGACTACGTATTTAGGTGCCACTATTTAATAACTGCCAGGTATAGGTCTTATACATAGGACTAGGTATTTAGGAGCCACTATTTAATAACTGCCAGATAGAGGTCTTATATATAGGACTAGGTATTTAGGTGCCACTATTTAATAACTGCCAGATAGAGGTCTTATATATAGGACTAGGTATTTAGGTGCCAATATTTAATAACTGCCAGGCATAGGTCTTATATATAGGACTAGGTATTTAGGTGCCACTATTTAATATCTGCCAGGTATATGTCTTATATATAGGACTAGGTATTTAGGTGCCACTATATAATAACTGCCAGGTATAGGTCTTATATATAGGACTAGGTATTTAGGTGCCAATATTTAATAACTGCCAGGTAGAGGTCTTATATATAGGACTAGGTATTTAGGTGCCAATATTTAATAACTGCCAGGTAGAGGTCTTATATATAGAACTAGGTATTTAGGTGCCACTATTTAATAACTGCCAGGTAGAGCTCTTATATATAGGACTAGGTATTTAGGTGCCAATATTTAATAACTGCCAGGTAGAGGTCTTATATATAGGACTAGGTATTTAGGTGCCAATATTTAATAACTGCCAGGTAGAGGTCTTATATATAGAACTAGGTATTTAGGTGCCACTATTTAATAACTGCCAGGTAGAGGTCTTATATATAGGACTAGGTATTCAGCTTCCAAGATTTAATAACTGCCAGATAGATGTATTATATATAGGACTAGGTATTTAGGTGCCACTATTTAATAACTGCCAGGTAGAGGTCTTATATATTGGACTAGGTATTTAGGTGCCAGGATTTAATCACTGCCAGGTAGGTGTCTTATATATAGGACTAGGTATTTAGGTGCCAATATTTAATAACTGCCAGGTAGAGGTCTTATATATAGGACTAGGTAGTTAGGTGCCAAGATTTAATAACTGCCAGGTATATGTCTTATATATAGGACTAGGTATTTAGGTGCCACTATTTAATAACTGCCAGGTAGAGGTCTTATATATAGGACTAGGTATTCAGCTTCCAAGATTTAATAACTGCCAGATAGATGTATTATATATAGGACTAGGTATTTAGGTGCCACTATTTAATAACTGCCAGGTAGAGGTCTTATATATTGGACTAGGTATTTAGGTGCCACTATTTAATAACTGCCATGTATAGGTCTTATATATAGGACTAGGTAGTTAGGTGCCAAGATTTAATAACTGCCAGGTATATGTCTTATATATAGGACTAGGTATTTAGGTGCCAAGATTTAATAACTGCCAGGTAGAGGTCTTATATATAGGACTAGATTTTTAGGTGCCACTATTTAATAACTGCCAGGTATAGGTCATATATATATAGGACTAGGTATTTAGGTGCCACTATTTAATAACTGCCAGGTAGAGGTCTTATATATAGGACTATGTATTTAGGTGCCACTATTTAATAACTGCCAGGTATAGGTCTTATATATAGGACGAGGTATTTAGGTGCCAGGATTTAATAACTGCCAGGTAGAGGTCTTATATATACGACTAGGTATTTAGGTGCCATTATTTAATAACTGCCAGGTGTAGGTCTTATATATAGGACTAGGTATTTAGGTGCCAATATTTAATAACTGTCAGGTAGAGGTCTTATATATAGAACTAGGTATTTAGGTGCCACTATTTAATAACTGCCAGGTAGAGGTCTTATATATAGGACTAGGTATTTAGGTGCCAATATTTAATAACTGCCAGTAGAGGTCTTATATATAGGACTAGGTATTTAGATGCCACTATTTAATAACTGCCATGTATAGGTCTTATATATAGGACTAGGTATTTAGGTGCCACTATTTAATAACTGCCAGGTATAGGTCTTATATATAGGACTAGGTATTTAGGTGCCACTATTTAATAACTGCCAGGTATAGGTCTTATATATAGGACTAGGTATTTAGGTGCCACTATTTAATAACTGCCAGGTAGAGGTCTTATATATAGGACTAGGTATTTAGGTGCCACTATTTAATAACTGCCAGGTATAGGTCTTATATATAGGACTAGGTATTTAGGTGCCACTATTTAATAACTGCCAGGTAGAGGTCTTATATATAGGACTAGGTATTTAGGTGCCAATATTTAATAACTGCCAGGTAGAGGTCTTATATATAGGACTAGGTATTTAGGTGCCACTATTTAATAACTGCCAGGTAGAGGTCTTATATATAGGACTAGGTATTTAGGTGCCACTATTTAATAACTGCCAGGTAGAGGTCTTATATATAGGACTAGGTATTTAGGTGCCACTATTTAATAACTGCCAGGTAGAGGTCTTATATATAGGACTAGGTATTTAGGTGCCACTATTTAATAACTGCCAGGTATAGGTCTTATATATAGGACTAGGTATTTAGGTGCCACTATTTAATAACTGCCAGGTAGAGGTCTTATATATAGGACTAGGTATTTAGGTGCCACTATTTAATAACTGCCAGGTAGAGGTCTTATATATAGGACTAGGTATTTAGGTGCCAATATTTAATAACTGCCAGGTATAGGTCTTATATATAGGACTAGGTATTTAGGTGCCAGTATTTAATAACTGCCAGGTAGAGGTCTTATATATAGGACTAGGTATTTAGGTGCCAGGATTTAATAACTGCCAGTTAGAGGTCTTATACATAGGACTAGGTATTTAGGTGCCACGATTTAATAACTGCCAGGTATAGGTCTTATATATAGGGCTAGGTATTTAGGTGCCAATATTTAATAACTGCCAGGGGCGTAGCTAGCCTTATTGAATGTGGTCTAGATTTTATACCATTCACTGTTATGCTAATGCCCATTCTATTTTTTACTGTATATTTGGCCTATTTGGAGTTCTCATGCTCTGCTGCAATCTGCAGGCACTGGCCTTCCGTGCCTTATTAGAGCTACGTGCCTGACTGCCTTCACTAATTATCCATAACAAGAAGGTCAAAGAAAAAGCTTATAACACCTATGTACGTCATCAACTTTGTATCGCTCAACCGTCTGGCACCCCTGGCAAAATTCTCTCACCTATAAAGCAGATCAGCCGCACACTATGTTTGCGTATGCCAGGGATCACAGGTTCGATCCCCTGTCTGACCATAAAATAATCTTTCAGATGGGACGTTAAATCGAGGTCTCGTGTCGGTGCTTTACACCGTGCACGTAAAAGAACCATATGCACTTGGTATTTGCGGATTTGAGGGCTGTACATAAAGTAATGACCAACGATATTTGTGGATGGGAGGGCTGTACATAAAGTAATGACCAACGATATTTGTGGATGTGAGGGCTGTACATAAAGTATTGACCAACGATATTTGTGGATGGGAGGGCTGTACATAAAGTGTTGACCAACGATATTTGTGGATGGGAGGGCTGTACATAAAGTAATGACCAACGATATTTGTGGATGGGAGGGCTGTACATAAAGTAATGACCAACGATATTTGTGGATGCGAGGGCTGTACATAAAGTGTTGACCAACGATATTTGTGGATGCGAGGGCTGTACATAAAGTAATGACCAACGATATTTGTGGATGGGAGGGCTGTACATAAAGTAATGACCAACAATATTTGTGGATGGGAGGGCTGTACATAAAGTGTTGACCAACGATATATTTGTGGGTGGCAGGGCTGTACATAAATTGTTGACCAACGATATTTGCGAATGGAAGGGCTGTACATAAAGTAATGACCAACGATATTTGCGGATTAGAGGACTGTACATAAAGTGTTCACCAACGATATTTGTGGATGGGAGGGCTGTACATAAAGTGTTCACCAACGTTATTTGTGGATGGGAGGGCTGTAAAAAATGTTAATGCATAGTTGCAAGCAATATTTGCGGATAGGAAGGCTTTGTAATGAATGAAGTACATCCAGGAGGACCTTCCGTTTGTCTGTATGGTAGTTATGATAGTGTCGTCCAGCATCGCATTGCTGCATTATGGGAGAGATGATCAGTAAAGTACCGCTATATGGGAGAGATGATCAGTAAAGTACTGTTATATGGGAGAGATGATCAGTAACGTAGTTATATGGGAGAGATGATTAGTAAAGTACTGCTATATGGGAGAGACGATCAGTAAGGTACTGCTATATGGGAGAGATGCTCATTAAAGTACTGTTATATGGGAGAGATGATCAGTAAGGTACTGCTATATGGGAGAGATGCTCAGTAAAGTACTGCTATATGGGAGAGATGCTCAGTAAAGTACTGCTATATGGGAGAGATGCTCAATAAAGTACTGCTATATGGGAGAGATGCTCAGTAATGTATGCTATATGGGAGAGACGCTCAGTAAAGTACTGCTATATGGGAGAGGCGATCTGTAAAGTACGGCTTTATGGTATAGATGATCTGTAAAGTACTGCTATATGGGAGAGATGATCTGTAAAGTACAGCTATATGGGAGAGTCGATCAGTAAAGTAATGCTATATGGTAGAGATGATCTGTAAAGTACTGCTATATGGTAGAGATGATCTGTAAAGTACTGCTATATGGGAGAGATGATCTGTAAAGTACTGCTATATGGTAGAGATGATCTGTAAAGTATTGCTATATGGTAGAGATGATCTGTAAAGTACTGCTATATGGGAGAGATGCTCAGTAATGTACTGCTATATGGGAGAGATGATCTGTAAAGTACTGCTATATGGTAGAGATGAGATCAGTAAAGTACTGCTATATGGGAGAGATGATCTGTAAAGTACTGCTATATGGTAGAGATGAGATCAGTAAAGTACTGCTATATGGGAGAGACGATCAGTAAAGTACTGCTATATGGGAGAGATGCTCAGTAATGTACTGCTATATGGGAGAGGCGCTCAGTAATGTACTGTTATATGGGAGAGGCAATCAGTAGATTACTGCTATATGGGAGAGATGATCAGTAAAGTACTGCTATATGGGAGAGACGATCAGTAAAGTATTGCTATATGGGAGAGATGATCAGTAAAGTACTGCTATATCTGAGAGACGATCAGTAAAATACTGCTATATGGGAGAGACGATCAGTAAACTACTGCTATATGGGAGAGATGATCAGTAAAGTACTGTTATATGGGAGAGACGATCAGTAAAGTACTGCTATATGGGAGAGATGATCAGTAAAGTACTGTTATATGGGAGAGACGATCAGTAAAGTACTGCTATATGGGAGAGATGATCAGTAAGGTACTGCTATATGGGAGAGACGATCAGTAAAGTATTGCTATATGGGAGAGATGATCAGTAAAGTACTGTTATATGGGAGAGACGATCAGTAAAGTACTGCTATATGGGAGAGATGATCAGTAAAGTATTGCTATATGGGAGAGATGATCTGTAAAGTACTGATATATGGTAGAGATGATCTGTAAAGTACTGCTATATGGTAGAGATGATCTGTAAAGTACTGCTATATGGGAGAGATGATCTGTAAAGTACTGCTATATGGTAGAGATGATCTGTAAAGTACTGCTATATGGTAGAGATGATCTGTAAAGTACTGCTATATGGTAGAGATGATCTGTAAAGTACTGCTATATGGGAGAGATGATCTGTAAAGTACTGCTATATGGGAGAGACGATCAGTAAAGTACTGCTATATGGGAGAGATGATCTGTAAAGTACTGCTATATGGGAGAGATGATCAGTAAAGTACTGCTATATGGGAGAGATGATCTGTAAAGTACTACTAGTATATATAATACTAACACGTCCTACCCCTGTGTATATACAATACTAGTATATATAATACTATCACGTCCTACCCCTGTGTATATACATGTACAATACTAGTATATATAATACTATCACGTCCTACCCCTGTGTATATACATGTACAATACTAGTATATATAATACTATCACGTCCTACCCCTGTGTATATACATGTACAATACTAGTATATATAATACTAACACGTCCTACCCCTGTGTATATACATGTACAATACTAGTATATATAATACTAACACGTCCTACCCCTGTGTATATACATGTACAATACTAGTATATATAATACTATCACGTCCTACCCCTGTGTATATACATGTACAATACTAGTATATATAATACTAACACGTCCTACCCCTGTGTATATACATGTACAATACTAGTATATATAATACTAACACGTCCTACCCCTGTGTATATACAATACTAGTATATATAATACTATCACGTCCTACCCCTGTGTATATACATGTACAATACTAGTATATATAATACTATCACGTCCTACCCCTGTGTATAATGTACAATACTAGTATATATAATACTATCACGTCCTACCCCTGTGTATATACATGTACAATACTAGTATATATAATACTATCACGTCCTACCCCTGTGTATATACATGTACAATACTAGTATATATAATACTATCACGTCCTACCCCTGTGTATATACATGTACAATACTAGTATATATAATACTATCACGTCCTACCCCTGTGTATATACATGTACAATACTAGTATATATAATACTAACACGTCCTACCCCTGTGTATATACAATACTAGTATATATAATACTATCACGTCCTACCCCTGTGTATATACAATACTAGTATATATAATACTAACACGTCCTACCCCTGTGTATATACATGTACAATACTAGTATATATAATACTAACACGTCCTACCCCTGTGTATATACATGTACAATACTAGTATATATAATACTATCACGTCCTACCCCTGTGTATATACATGTACAATACTAGTATATATAATACTATCACGTCCTACCCCTGTGTATATACATTACAATACTAGTATATATAATACTATCACGTCCTACCCCTGTGTATATACATGTACAATACTAGTATATATAATACTAACACGTCCTACCCCTGTGTATATACATGTACAATACTAGTATATATAATACTATCACGTCCTACCCCTGTGTATATACATGTACAATACTAGTATATATAATACTATCACGTCCTACCCCTGTGTATATACATGTACAATACTAGTATATATAATACTATCACGTCCTACCCCTGTGTATATACATGTACAATACTAGTATATATAATACTATCACGTCCTACCCCTGTGTATATACAATACTAGTATATATAATACTATCACGTCCTACCCCTGTGTATATAAAATACTAGTATATATAATACTATCACGTCCTACCCCTGTGTATATACATACAATACTAGTATATATAATACTATCACATCCTACCCCTGTGTATATACATGTACAATACTAGTATATATAATACTATCACATCCTACCCCTGTGTATATACATGTACAATACTAGTATATATAATACTATCACGTCCTACCCCTGTGTATATACATGTACAATACTAGTATATATAATACTATCACGTCCTACCCCTGTGTATATACAATACTAGTATATATAATACTGACACATCCTACCCCTGTGTATATATAATACTGTATGTTATTTCAGGGCGTGTGAAGGAGTAGAATATATCCCAACTGTGGCCAAAGGAATACGGAAAGGACGGGAAAAGCAACAAACCCAGACGTCCATGGAGAAGGTGAAGAAAGAGCTGCTTCAGTTGAAGGCTAGACGAGAGAATGACCTGCGTCTGATGGATAAAAAACGTGACGATATGCTGAACGACGTCCAGACGTTGAAGAAAAGCATCATTACTAGGGTTGAAGAACTGACAAAGACGTCTAATAAACCAGTATTGCTTAAACATAAAGAGATAGCAGATGGCATAACCAGTGACATTACCTCCCTTGAGGACATGCTAAAGACCCTACAGGTTACACTTGACAATATAAAACAGTTCAAGACTGTCAACGAGGCTCAACTCTTTGTGCATATTAAGCACGGTAATGCTCAAGCATCAAAGAGTAACGACTTTATCAATCAAGTTGAGAGTAAGCAAGCTTCAACCATTGTGTATGAATTAGATACAGGCATTGAGTCTTGTTTGCATGGTATGACATCCTTGATTACTCTCATTGATGATACCGACCGTCCTTACATTGCTTCCCCTCTGGGTGAGTACAACATCAAGGTAAAACCTGATAAACAGGTGCCTTACATTCAAGGTGTCTGTGTGCTAGACAACAATCAGACTATCATTACAGACAGCAACAATAACAGACTGAAACTCATTACAGACAGCAACAATAACAGACTGAAACGACTGGATAGTACATTCAAGGTTACTGACTGGGTTGACATACCGGGTAGGCCGTGGGGAATATGTAAAACTGGTCCCACTGAGCTAGCTGTTACTCTTAATCATGCTGGGAAAGTTCAGTTTATATCTGTGGGCAGGTCATTGTCACTGACACGGTCATTCAGTGTAGGTGTGGGGTGTAGGGGTATCTGTCACAGTCTGGGCGAGTTATACGTTTGTTGTGGTTGGTATGGTTATAATGAGGTTAGAGTTTATGATATGTCCGGTTCCAAGCTGCGTGTAATCATGAAGCAGGAGCAGCAGCAGTGCAGTAATTACCCAGGGAATATAACTGTTAGCAGGAACAACTCACTACTGTACATTGCTACCAGGGTTACACGGGTTATAGCTATAGACAAACAAGGTAACAAACAGACAGTTATCACGGATCCCCGGTTAAAGGGGGCGTATTATGTTACTGTAGATGACCGAGATCAACTGTTTGTATGTGGCTGGAACTCCCACAATGTTATCCAGACTGACAGCCGGGGCAACGTCTTACAGGAACTACTGACAAAAACTGACGGGATAACAAACCCTGTGTCGGTAACCTACCTACCAAATCCACCCAGGATTATGGTTACACAACTTGACTGTGATAAGATCAAAATATTCAGATTGAGATGAATCGTTAATTTACAGTCACATCGAAATATGCATGTATAATCACTGCATGTATATGTACGAACATTATACATGTATATGTACCAGCATTAGACATGTACGATCATTAGACATATATATGTACGAGCATTATACATGTACGAGTATTAGACATATATATGTACGAGCATTATACATGTACGAGCATTAGACATATATATGTACGAGCATTATACATGTACGAGCATTAGACATATATATGTACGAGCATTAGACATGTATATGTACGAGCATTATACATGTACGAGCATTAGACATATATATGTACGAGCATTAGACATGTATATGTACCAGCATTAGACATGTATATGTACCAGCATTAGACATGTATATGTACCAGCATTATACATGTATATGTACCAGCATTAGACATGTATATGTACCAGCATTATACATGTATATGTACGAGCATTAGACATGTGTATATACCAGCATTATACATGTATATGTACCAGCATTAGACATGTATATGTTCAGCATTAGACATGTATATGTACAGCTAACATGATAGTACAGCATTAGACATATGTAACAGCATTAGACATGTATATGTACGAGCATTAGACATGTATATGTACCAGCAGTATACATGTATATGTACCAGCATTAGACATGTATATGTACCAGCATTATACATGTATATGTACCAGCATTAGACATGTATATGTACCAGCATTAGACATGTATATGTACCAGCATTAGACATTTGTATATACTAGCATTAGACTATGTATATGTACGAGCATTAGACATGTATATGTACGAGCATTAGACATGTATATATACCAGCATTAGACATGTATATGTACTAGCATTAGACATGTTTATATACTAGCATTAGACATGTATATGTACCAGCATTAGACATGTATATGTATGAGCATTAGACAGGTATATTTACCAGCATTAGACATGTATATGTACGAGCATTAGACATTTATATGTACGAACATTAGACAAATATATCAACAAAGAGTATACATGTACAATATACATCAACAAATAGTATACACGTACAATATATACCAACAAATAGTATACACATACAATATATATCAACAAATAGTATACATGTACAATATACATCAACAAATAGTATACACATACAATATATATCAACAAATAGTATACATGTACAATATACATCAACAAATAGTATACATGTACAATATATATCAACAAATATTATACATGTACAATATATATCAACACATAGTATACATGTACAATATACATCAACAAATAGTATACATGTACAATATATACCAACACATAGTATACATGTACAATATATACCAACAAATAGTATACATGTACAATATATACCAACACATAGTATACATGTACAATATACATCAACAAATAGTATACATGTAAAATATATATCAACAAATAGTATACATGTACAATATACATCAACACATAGTATACATGTACAATATATACCAATACATAGTATACATGTACAATATACATCAACAAATAGTATACATGTAAAATATATATCAACAAATAGTATACATGTATAAAATACATCAACAAATAGTATACATGTACAATATATATCAACAAATAGTATACATGTACAATATACATCAACAAATAGTATACATGTACAATATACATCAACAAATAGTATACATGTACAATATATATCAACAAATAGTATACATGTACAATATACATCGACACATAGTATATATGTACAATATACATCGACAAATAGTATATATGTACAATATACATCGACAAATAGATACTCCACTTACACCACGGATACTCCACTTACACCACAGACACTCCACTTACACCACGGATACTCCACTTACACCACAGACACTCCACTTACACCATGGATACTCCACTTGCACCACGGATACTCCACTTACACCACAGATACTCCACATACACCACCGATACTCCACTTACACCACGGATACTCCACTTACACGACGGACACTCCACTTACACCACGGATACTCCACTTACACCACAGATACTACACTTACACCACAGAGACTCCACTTACACCACGGATACTCCACTTACACCACGGATACTCCACTTACACCACGGATACTCCACTTACACCACATATACCACGGATTCTCCACTTACACCACGGATGCTCCACTTACACCACGGATACTCCACTTACACCACGGAGACTCTACTTACACCACGGATACTCCACTTGCACCACGGAGACTCCACTTACACCACTGATATTCCATTTACACCACAGAGACTCCACTTACACCACAGATACTCCATTTACACCACGGATACTCCACTTAACCATAGATAATCCAATTACACCACGGATACTCCACTTACACCACAGAGACTCCACTTACACCATGGATACTCCACTTACACCATATATACTCCACTTACACCACGGATACTCCACTTACACCACGGATACTCCATTTACACCATGGATACTCCACTTACACCATGGATACTCCACTTACACCACAGAGATTCCACTTACACCATGGATACACCACTTACACCACGGAGACACCACCTACACCATGGATACTCCACATACACCACGGATACTCCACATACACCATAGATACTCCACTTACACCATGGATACTCCACTTACACCACAGAGACTCCACTTACACCACGGATACTCCACTTACACCACGGAGACTCCACTTACACCACGGATACTCCACTTACACCACGGATACTCCACTTACACCAGATACTCCACTTACACCAGGATACTCCACTTACACTACAGAACTCCACTTACACCACGGATACTCCACTTACACCACGGATACTCCACTTACACCACGGATACTACACTTACACCAAAGATACTCCACTTACACCACGGATACTCCACTTACTCCACGGATACTCCACATACACTACGGATACTCCACTTACACCACGGATACTCCACATACACCACGGATACTCCACTTACACCACGGATACTCCACTTACACCACAGTTACTACACTTACACCACATATACTCCAATTACACCACGGATACTCCACTTACACCATATATACTACACTTACACCATGGATACTCCACTTACACCATGGATACTCCACTTACACCATGGATACTAAACTTACACCACGGATACTCCATTTACACCACGGATACTCCACTTACACCACAGATACTCCACTTACACCACGGATACTCCACTTACACCAAGGATACTCCACTTATACCAAGTATACTTCACGGATTCTCCACTTACACCACAGACACTCCACTTAAACCACGGACACTCCACCACAGATACTCCATTTACACCACGGATACTCCACTTACACAACGGAGACTCAACTTACACCACAGATTCTACACTTACACCACAGATACTACACTTACACCACGGATACTCCACTTACACCACGGATACTCCACTTACACCAAGTATACTCCACTTACACAACGGATACTCCACTTACACAACGGATACTCCACTTACACACCGGATACCCCACTTACACCACGGAAACTCCACATACACCACGGATACTCCACTTACACCATAGATACCCAATTACCCACGGTACCCACTTACACCACACGAAACTCCACATACACCACCGGAATACTCCACTTACCACATATACTCCACTACACACGATACTCCCTTACACAACAGTACTCCACTTACAACACAGATACTACACTACACAACAAAGATACCCCTTACACCACGTATACTACACTTACACCCGGTACTCCACATACACAACAGATACTCCACTTACACCCATATACTCCACATACACACGGATACTCCAACTTACAAACCACGGATACTACCTTCCACAGATACTACACTTACACCACAATACTACAATTACACCCGGATACACACTCCCACCACAACCCAATTACACCACATTACTACACTTACCCACGGATCTACACTTACACCACAGAACTACACTTACACCACAGATACTACACTTACACCACGGATCACTTACACCACAAACCCACACACCACAACCCACACACCACAACCAACACACCAAAAACCCACACACCACAAACCCCACAAACCCACACACCAAAACCCACACACCAAACCCACACACCACAAACACACACACCAAACCCACACACCACAACCACACACCAAACACAAACACCACAAACCCACCCACCAACCCACACACCACAACCCACACACCACAACCACACACCACAACCACACACCACAGATACTCCACTTACACCACAGATACTCCACTTACACCACGGATACTCCACTTACACCAAGGATACTCCACTTATACCAAGTATACTTCACGGATTCTCCACTTACACCACAGACACTCCACTTAAACCACGGACACTCCACCACAGATACTCCATTTACACCACGGATACTCCACTTACACAACGGAGACTCAACTTACACCACAGATTCTACACTTACACCACAGATACTACACTTACACCACGGATACTCCACTTACACCACGGATACTCCACTTACACCAAGTATACTCCACTTACACAACGGATACTCCACTTACACACCGGATACCCCACTTACACCACGGAAACTCCACTTACACCACGGATACTCCACTTACACCACGGATACTCCACTTACACTACGGATACTCCACTTACACAACGGAGACTCCACTTACACCACAGATACTCCACTTACACCATAGATACTCCACTTACACCACGGATACTACACTTACACCACGGATACTCCACTTACACCACATATACTCCACCTACACTACGGAGACTCCACTTACACCACGGATACTACACTTACATCACAGATACTACACTTACACCACATATACTACACTTACACCACGGATACTACACTTACACCACATATACTCCACTTACACCACATATACTACACTTACACCACGGATACTACACTTACATCACAGATACTACACTTACACCACAGATACTACACTTACACCACGGATACTACACTTACACCACATATACTCCACTTACACCACGGATACTCAACTTACACCAAAGATACTCCACTTACACCACATATACCCCACTTACACCACAGATACTCCACTTACACCAAGGATACTCCACTTACACCATGGATACTCCACTTACACCACGAATACTACACTTACACCATGGATACTCCACTTACACCACGGATATTCCACTTACACCATGGATACTACAATTACACCACAGATACTCCACTCACACCATGGAGGCTCCACTTACACCACGGATACTCCACTTACACCACGGATACTCCACTTACACCA
>CM026396.1:25700439-25730868 GCA_014843695.1 Archivesica marissinica | reverse complement strand
ATCGTGGGTTCGTATTGGCGTGGTTTGGGGAAACAACAGTTGGGATCGTGGGTTCGTGTATTGGCGTGGTGTGGGGAAACAACAGTTGTGATCGTGGGTTCGTGTATTGGCGTGGTGTGGGGAAACAACAGTTGGTATCGTGGGTTCGTGTATTGGCGTGGTGTGGGGAAACAACAGTTGGGATCGTGGGTTCGTGTATTGGCGTGGTGTGGGGAAACAACAGTTGGGATCGTGGGTTCGTGTATTGGCGTGGTGTGGGGAAACAACAGTTGGAATCGTGGGTTCGTGTATTGGCGTGGTGTGGGGAAACAACAGTTGGGATCGTGGGTTCGTGTATTGGCGTGGTGTGGGGAAACAACAGTGGGATCGTGGGTTCGTGTATTGGCGTGGTGTGGGGAAACAACAGTTGGGATCGTGGGTTCGTGTATTGGCGTGGTGTGGGGAAACAACAGTTGGGATCGTGGGTTCGTGTATTGGCGTGTGGTGTGGGGAAACAACAGTTGGGATCGTGGGTTCGTGTATTGGCGTGGTGTGGGGAAACAACAGTTGAGTTCGTGTATTGGTGTGGTGTGGGGAAACAACAGTTGGGATCGTGGGTTTGTGTATTGGCGTGGTGTGGGGAAACAACAGTTGGGATCGTGGGTTCGTGTATTGGCGTGGTGTGGGGAAACAACAGTTGGTATCGTGGGTTCGTGTATTAGCGTGGTGTGGGGAAAAAACAGTTGGGTTCGTGTATTGGCATGGTGTGGGGAAACAACAGTTGGGATCGTGGTTTCGTGTATTGGCGTGAATTGGGGAAACAACAGTTGGGATCGTGGGTTCGTGTATTGGCGTGGTTTGGGGAAACAACAGTTGGGATCGTGGGTTCGTGTATTGGCGTGGTGTGGGGAAACAACAGTTTGAATCGTGGGTTCGTGTATTGGCGTGGTGTGGGGAAACAACAGTTGGTATCGTGGGTTTGTGTATTGGCGTGGTGTGGGGAAACAACAGTTGGTATCGTGGGTTTGTGTATTGGCGTGGTGTGGGGAAACAACAGTTGGTATCGTGGGTTTGTGTATTGGCGTGGTGTGGGGAAACAACAGTGGGATCGTGGGTTCGTGTATTGGCGTGGTGTGGGGAAACAACAGTTGGGATCGTGGGTTCGTGTATTGGCCTGGTGTGGGGAAACAACAGTTGGGATTGTGGGTTCGTGTATTGGCGTGGTGTGGGGAAACAACAGTTGGGATCGTGGGTTCGTGTATTGGCGTGGTGTGGGGAAACAACAGTTGGGATCGTGGGTTCGTGTATTGGCGTGGTTTGGGGAAACAACAGTTGGGATCGTGGGTTCGTGTATTGGCGTGGTTTGGGGAAACAACAGTTGGGATCGTGGGTTCGTGTATTGGCGTGGTGTGCTGAAACAACAGTTGGGATCGTGGGTTCGTGTATTGGCGTGGTGTGGGGAAACAACAGTTGGGATCGTGGGTTCGTGTTTTTGCGTGGTGTGGGGAAACAACAGTTGGGATCGTGGGTTCGTGTATTGGCGTGGTGTGGGGAAACAACAGTTGGGATCGTAGGTTCGTGTATTGGCGTGGTGTGGGGAAACAACAGTTGGGATCGTGGGTTCGTGTATTGGCGTGGTGTGGGGAAACAACAGTTGGGATCGTGGGTTCGTGTATTGGCGTGGTGTGGGGAAACAACAGTTGGGATCGTGGTTCGTGTATTGGCGTGGTTTGGGGAAACACAGTTGGATCGTGGGTCGTGGGTTCTGTATTGGCGTGGTTTGGGGAAACAACAGTTGGGAGCGTGGGTTCGTGTATTGGCGTGGTGTGCTGAAACAACAGTTGGGATCGTGGGTTCGTGTATTGGCGTGGTGTGGGGAAACAACAGTTGGGATCGTGGGTTCGTGTTTTTGCGTGGTGTGGGGAAACAACAGTTGGGATCGTGGGTTCGTGTATTGGCGTGGTGTGGGGAAACAACAGTTGGGATCGTTGGTTCGTGTATTGGCGTGGTGTGGGGAAACAACAGTTGGGATTGTGGGTTCGTGTATTGGCGTGGTGTGGGGAAACAACAGTTGGGATCGTGGGTTCGTGTATTGGCGTGGTGTGGGGAAACAGCAGTTGGGATCGTGGGTTCGTGTATTGGCGTGGTGTGGGGAAACAACAGTTGGAATCGTGAGATACATGTATCAATCTAAGCAACAATACCTCTCGGAAGTCGTAATAGCGCAGTGGTTGCGCGTTCGCTTCAGGTGCGAACGGTCCGGAGTTCGAGCGTCGCTGGAGACGTTACGATTGTGTCCTTAGGCAAGGCATTTAAATTCCACGTTGCCTCTTCTCTCTCCCTCATGGCGATGGATTCCAGCAGGAATGAGGTCTCGAGAGTGATTTATATAAGTTGAAATAACTTGTTTCGCAATCGAGCGAAAATAAATTTGTATAAACTAAATCATAACGGCAATGAAATTAATACGCGTACATGACTTTTAACAGTAGGTATTATATTGCTGGCATACAATGCAATTTCTGTTTCTTTAAGAAGAATACATATTTTTAAATCAAGAGTTTATTTAAGTAACATTACAGGTTTACACGTGCGCTGCTACCCGACTATAGCCCCACCAATGTGTCGCCGAAGTGCTGAAACAGAAGTGGTGCCAAGTATATCATACTCTAAGAAAAGCGTACACTCGAATTATCGCTATTTCTGTTCTTTTATGATTTAGTTTATGAACTTGCAATCACTTCGTGTGTACACAACAACACATCCTCGTGTGTACACAACAACACATCCTCGTGTGTACACAACAACACATCCTCTTGTGTACACAACAACACATCCTCGTGTGTACACAACAACACATCCGCGTGTGTACACAACAACACATCCTCGTGTGTACACAACAACACATCCTCGTGTGTACACAACAACACATCCTGGTGTGTACACAACAACACATCCTCTTGTCTACACAACAACACATCCTCGTGTGTATACAACAACACATCCTCTTGTGTACACAACAACACGTTCAGAATTACAATAACCATATTTACATTAGTTTCATATCAACATAAAAAGGATGTCGGATTGTTTCATGTGAGCAATATTATGTTATATTTATGTTATATTTCGGGTTTTACGCTTGCATCAGCACCAGTTCGGGCTATATCGCCGGCGGGCAGTTTATACCTTTCCTGGGCAGGCTCCAGCGGTTAACCAGTACTTTGGTGCACCAGCCTCCGTAAGAAACTGCCAACTTTTTCATATAAATGAGCCACGGCCTGAGCGGGGCTCGAACCCGTGACCATCAGTGATGATAGGTTACAGTGGTAGACAAGTCAGCGACCTTATGTTATATGTTATATGTTATATTTCGGGTTTTACGCCTGCATCAGCACCATTTTGGGCTATATCGCCGGCGGGCAGTTACTTAACAACACCTTCCTGGGCAGGCTCCAGCGGTTAACCAGTACTTGGTGCACCAACCTCCGTAAGAAACTGCCAACTTTTCAATAAATGAGACACGGCCTGAGCGGGGCTCGAACCCGTGACCATCAGTGATGATAGGTTACAGTGGTATACAAGTCAGCGACCTTAACCACTCGACCACGGAGGCGGACTTCATGTGAGCAAGCTATCCAGCTCCCTTATGGAGGATCTGTAGTTGTACCCTGGTGCTACCCGTGCATGAACTACTGATTGGTGCACTACATACTACTCCCTGGTGCTACCCGTGCATGAACTACTGATTGGTGCACTACATACTACTCCCTGGTGCTACCCGTGCATGAACTACTGATTGGTGCACTACATACTACTCCCTGGTGCTACCCGTGCATGAACTACTGATTGGTGCACTACATACTACTCCCTGGTGCTACCCGTGCATGAACTACTGATTGGTGCACTACATACTACTCCCTGATCTACCCGTGCATGAACTACTGATGGGTGCACTACATACTACTCCCTGGTGCACCCGTGCATGAACTACTGATTGGTGCACTATATACTACTCCTGGTGCTACCCGTGCATGAACTACTGATTGGTGCACTACATACTACACTACTGGTGCTACCCGTGCATGAACTACTGATTGGTGCACTACATACTACTCCCTGGTGCTACCCGTGCATGAACTACTGATTGGTGCACTACATACTACTCCCTGGTGCTACCCGTGCATGAACTACTGATTGGTGCACTACATACTACTCCCTGGTGCTACCCGTGCATGAACTACTGATTGGTGCACTACATACTACTCCCTGGTGCTACCCGTGCATGAACTACTGATTGGTGCACTACATACTACTCCCTGGTGCTACCCGTGCATGAACTACTGATTGGTGTACTACATACTACTCCCTGGTGCTACCCGTGCATGAACTACTGATTGGTGTACTACATACTACTCCCTGGTGCTACCCGTGCATGAACTACTGATTGGATTATTTGCACACTGAGTATCCGTCCATCAACTACTGATTGGATTATTTGCACACGGAGTCTCCGTCCATCAACTACTGATTGGATTATTTGCACACGTAGTCTCCGTCCATCAACTACTGATTGGATTATTTGCACACTGAGTCTCCGTCCATCAACTACTGATTGGATTATTTGCACACGGAGTCTCCGTCCATCAACTACTGATTGGATTATTTGCACACGGAGTCTCCGTCCATCAACTACTGATTGGATTATTTGCACACTGAGTATCCGTCCATCAACTACTGATTGAATTATTTGCACACGGAGTATCCGTCCATCAACTACTGATTGGATTATTTGCACACGGAGTATCCGTCCATCAACTACTGATTGGATTATTTGCACACTGAGTATCCGTCCATCAACTACTGATTGGATTATTTGCACACGGGGTCTCCGTCCATCAACTGTACACGTTTCCGTTGTGACTTTACATCCCAAAAAGCAAACATTCAAAATTACATTCTGAACTTACGATATGAATGACCACATATACGCTTCCATCCGAGCCAACGAGAGTGATTAATATAAGTTGCTAAAACTTGCTTCGCAATCGGTGTAAAATAAATAAAGTATAATAAAAAATAAAAATAACTTACGATATTCACATATGAATGGATTCCGCTGACCTACGTCACCAAACAGTCCTACAGATCCACAGATCACATCATCCCATTGACCGTAATAAGGCGCGTAGGGAACGAGCAACACACAATCTTCATTATAATGACTAGCAAGATTACCCTTCCTATCCGGGTGCCAGTTAGTGTAGAGGAGATGGTCACCTAAATAAACAGTTCAGTGTCATGTGTTTAAATGGCTGCAGTAACCTAATCTGTCATTATTGGCCCATTAATAGTAGGTAAATATGACCAACACAGCAGCATAAAACATTACCGTATTATATAACATTATCTTAATAAATATTTATTAGCCCAAAAGGAACTTGGAAACAAGTATATTTATACAGCATTCCACACGCAGCATTCCACACGCAGCATTACACACGCAGCATTTCACACGCAGCATTCCACACGCAGCATTCCACACGCAGCATTCCAGCATTCCACACGCAACATTCCACACGCAGCATTCCACACGTAGCATTCCACATGCAGCATTCCACATGCAGCATTCCAGCATTCCACACGCAGCATTCTAAACGCAGCATTCCACAGGTAGCATTCCACAGGCAGCATTCCACACGCAGCATTCCAGCATTCCACATGTAGCATTCCAGCATTCCACATGCAGCATTCCACACGCAGCATTCCAGCATACACACGCAGCATTCCACACGCAGCATTCCACACGCAGCATTCCACACGCAGAATTCCACACGCAGCATTCCACACGCAGCATTACACACGCAGCATTACACACGCCACGCAGCATTCCCATGCAGCATTCCCACGTCACGCAGCTTCCACCGCCACGCAGCATTCACACGCAGCATTCCAGCATTCACACGCAGCATTCCACACGCACATTCCAGCATTCCACACGCAGCATTCCACACGCAGCATTCCACACAGCATTCCACACGCACATTCACACGCAGCATTCACACGCAGCATTCCACATCCACACGCAGCTCCACACGCAGCATTCCACACGCAGCATTCCACACGCAGCATTCCACACGCAACATTACACACGCAGATTCACACGCAGCATTACACACGCAGCACCAGCATTCCACACGTGCAGCATTCCATACGCAGCATTCCACACGCAGCATTCCAAACGCAGCATTCCAGCATTCCACATGCAGCATTCCACACGCAGCATTCCAGCATTACACACGCAGCTTTCCACATGCATCATTCCACACGCAGCATTCCACACGCAGCATTCCACACCACCACACCACACACACCAACACACCACAACACCGCAGCATTACACACGCACGCATTCCACATGCAGCATTCCACACGTCACGCAGCATTCCACACGCCACGCAGCATTCCACACGCAGCATTCCGCACGCAGCATTACACACGCAGCATTCCACATGCAGCATTCCAGCATCCACACGCAGCATTCCACACTCAGCATTCCACACGCAGCATTCCACACGCAGCATTCCACACGCAGCATTCCACACGCAGCATTTCACACGCAGCATACACACGCAGCATTCCAGCATTACACACGCAGCATTCCACACGCAGCATTCCACACGCAGCATTCCACACGCAACATTCCACACGCAGCATTCCACACGCAGCATTACACACGCAGCATTCCAGCATTCCACACGCAGCATTCCAGCATTCCACATGCAATATTCCACACGCAGCATTACACACGCACTATTCCATACGCAGCATTCCACAGGCAATATTCCATACGCAGCATTCCAGCATTCCACATGCAGCATTCCAGCATTCCACACGCAGCATTACACACGCAGCATTCCACACACAGCATTCCACATGCAGCATTCCACACGCAGCATTACACACGCAACATTCCACACGCAGCATTCCACACGCAAATTCCACACGCAGCATTCCACACGCAATATTCCATACGCAATATTCCATACGCAGCATTCCACATGCAGCATTCCACATGCAGCATTCCACACGCAGCATTCCACACGCAACATTCCACACGCAGCATTCCACACGCAGCATTACACACGCAGCATTCCAGCATTCCACACGCAGCATTCCAGCATTCCACATGCAATATTCCACACGCAGCATTACACACGCACTATTCCATACGCAGCATTCCACAGGCAATATTCCATACGCAGCATTCCAGCATTCCACATGCAGCATTCCAGCATTCCACACGCAGCATTACACACGCAGCATTCCACACACATCATTCCACACGCAGCATTCCACACGCAGCATTACACACGCAACATACACACGCAACATTCCACACGCAGCATTCCACACGCAATATTCCACACGCAGCATTCCACACGCATATCCATACCATATTCCATACGCAATATTCCATACGCAGCATTCCACATGCAGCATTCCACATGCAGCATTCCACACGCAGCATTCCACACGCAGCATTCCACACGCAGCATTCCAGCATTCCACATTCCAGCATTCCACATTCCAGCATTCCACATGCAGCATTCCAGCATTCCTCACGCAGCATTCCAGCATTCCACACGCAGCATTCCACACGCAGCATTCCAGCATTCCACATGCAGCATTCCAGCATTCCACACGCAGCATCCAGCATTCCACACGCATCATTCCACACGCAGCATTCCACATGCAGCATTCCACACGCAGCATTCCACACGCAGCTTTCCACACGCAGCATTCCACGCGCAACATTACACATGCAGCATTCCACACGCAGCATTCCACACGCAGCATTCTACACGCAGCATTACACACGCATCATTACACACGCAGCATTCCACACGCAGCATTCCACACGCAGCATTCCACACGCAACATTCCACACGCAGCTTTTCACATGCAGCATTCCACATCGTGGTGTTAACACATTTTACACCTCGTGGTGTTACACACTTATTGATAATTTGTTCATCAGCATCATTTGGGCTATATTGGACAGTTTACTTAACACCTTTCCTGGACAGGTTCCATGTTAAATATCAGCAACATTCCATAATTATATAAATGAACAATATGAGTGGACGTCGTGATAGCACGTGATGGTCGTGATAGTGCGTGAAAGTCATGATAGCACGTGATGGTCGTGATAGTGCGTGAGTCATGATAGCACGTGAAGGTCGTGATAGTGCGTGAGTCATGATAGCACATGACGGTCGTGATAGTGCGTGAAAGTCATGATAGCACGTGATGATCGTGATAGTGCGTGAAAGTCATGATAGCACGTGATGGTCGTGATAGTGCGTGAGTCATGATAGCACGTGATGGTCGTGATAGTGCGTGAGTCATGATAGCACATGACGTTCATGATAGTGCGTGAAAGTCATGATAGCACGTGATGTCGTGATAGTGCGTGACAGTCATGATGGCACATGATGGTCGTGATAGTGAAAGTCATAATAGCACGTTGAAATCATGATCGCACGTGGAAGTCATGATAGCACGTGATGGCCGTGATAGCACGTTGAAGGCATGATATCACGTGATTGTCGTGATAGCACGTTGAAGTCATGATAGCACGTGGAAGTCATGATAACACGTGGAAGTCATGATATCACGTGCTTGTCATGATAGCACGTGATTGTCATGATAGCACGTGATTGTCATGATAGCACGTGAGTGTCATGATAGCACGTGATTGTCATGATAGCACGTGGAAGTCATTGATAGCACGTGGAAGTCATTGATAGCACGTGTACGTCATTGATAGCACGTGATTGTCGTGATAGAACGTGATGGTCATGATAGCACTTGATGGTCATGATAGCACGTGATGGTCGTGATAGCAGGATATGGTCGTTGTAGCAAGCGATGGTCATGATAGTACGTGATGGTCGTGATAGCACGTGATGGTCGTGTTAGCACGTTGAAGTCCTGATAGCACGTGGAAGCCATGATATAACGTGGAATTCATGATAGTACGTGGAAGTCATTGATAGCACGCGATTGTCGTTATAGCACGTGATGGTCATGATAGCACGTTGAAGTCATGATGGCGCATTGAAGTCATTGATATCATGTGATTGTCGTGATAGCACGTGATGGTCGTGATAGCACGTGATGGTCGTGATAGCACGTGATGGTCGTGATAGCACGTGATGGTCGTGATAGCACTTGGTGGTCGTGATAGCACTTGGTGGTCGTGATAGCACGTGATTGTCGTGATAGCACATGATGGTCGTGATAGCACGTGATGGTCGTGATAGCACGTGGTGGTCGTGATAGGGCCTGATGGTCGTGATATCACGTTGAAGTCATGATAGCACGTGATTGTCGTGATAGCACGTTGAAGTCATGATAGCACTCTTCTCTCCATCATTGCGTCTTCTCTCCATCATTGCCTCTTCTATCCATCATTGCATATTCTCTCCATCATTGCCTCTTCTCTCCATCATTTCCTCTTCTCTCCATCATTGCGTCTTCTCTCCATCATTGCCTCTTCTCTCCATCATTGCCTATTCTCTCCATCATTGCCTATTCTCTCCATCATTGCCTCTTCTCTCTATCATTGCGTCTTCTCTCCATCATTGCCTCTTCTATCCATCATTGCCTATTCTCTCCATCATTGCGTCTTCTCTCCATCATTGCCTATTCACTCCATCATTGCCTATTCACTCCATCATTGCCTCTTCTCTCCATCATTGCCTATTCACTCCATCATTGCCTTTTCTCACCTTTTCTCTCAATCATTGCCTTTTCTCTCCATCAGTACCTCTTCTCTCCATCATTGCCTCTTCTCTCCATCATTGCCTATTCTCTCCATCATTGCCTATTCACTCCATCATTGCCTTTTCTCTCCTTTTCTCTCCACATCATTGCCTATTCTCTCCATCATTGCCTATTCACCCCATTATTGCCTTTTCTCTCCTTTTCTCTCCATCATTGCCTCTTCTCTACATCATTGCCTATTATCTCCATCATTGCCTATTCTTTCCATCATTGCCTCTTCTCTCCACCATTGCCTATTCTCTCCATCATTGCCTATTCTCTCCATCATTGCCTTTTCTCTCCTTTTCTCTCCATCATTGCCTATTCTCTCCATCATTGCCTCTTCTCTCCATCATTGCCTCTTCTCTCCATCATTGCCTCTTCTCTCCATCATTGCCTATTCTCTCCACATCATTGCCTCTTCTCTCCATCATTGCCTTTTCTCTCCTTTTCTCTCCATCATTGCCTCATCTCTCCATCATTGCCTCTTCTCTGCATCATTGCCTCTTCTCTCCATCATTGCCTCCTCTCTCCATCATTGCCTATTCTCTCCACATCATTGCCTCTTCTCTCCATCATTGCCTTTTCTCTCCTTTTCTCTCCATCATTGCCTATTCTCTGCATCATTGCCTCTTCTCTCCATCATTGCTTCTTCTCTCCATCATTGCCTATTCTCTCCACATCATTGCCTCTTCTCTCCATCATTGCCTTTTCTCTCCTTTTCTCTCCATCATTGCCTATTCTCTCCATCATTGCCTATTCTCGCCACATCATTGCCTATTCTCTCCCTCATTGCCTCTTCTCTCCCTCATTGCGATATATTTGATCATGAGTGAGGTTTCGAGAGCGATTGTTTCGAGAGCGATTTAACTAATATTGTAAGAAATTGTTTTGCAATGGTGCTAATATATGTTATGTTATATTTCGGGATTTACGCCTGCATCAGCACCATTTTGGGCACCAACCTCCGTAAGATACTGCCAACATTTTCATATAAATGAGACACGGTCTGAGCGGGGCTCGAAACAATGACCATCAGTGATGATAGGTTACAGTGGTATACAAGTCAGCGACCTTAACCACTCGACCACGGAGGCGGACTATTGTGCTAATATAAATTTGACATAAATAAACATACAGTGTGGAAAACAGCAACCTTTCTCAAAAGCTATATGACATTGTACAAATGTCAACGAATCTTACCGGAAATTCACTCAAAGTGCTCCTCTGTACGCACATCGTGTAATCCTGTCCACACGGCGTGATTAAAATTGTACGACTTGATCCATTTATAAATGTAATCCTGAATGCTTCTGCTGTTGATATGAAACAAGTCCCCACCCTTGGCAATGCAGTCTTGTTCTGCCTTGGACCAGATAGCACGGACTGGGACAAGTTCGTAACAATAGTCTCCGTACTGTGTGAGGGCGCCACCGTCTTCACGTGTATACTGATGGGAGTATAGCTGGGCATAGATTCGTATTTCCTGGAATGTAATTTGCATGTATTAGTCCGCAAACATTCGCTTTGACAACATTTCAACTTGGTGGCAAGGATGTAAGCAATAAAATAGAATGATTACAACGACTATTCTCTTCGTGCAGATGTTATCATTTATATGCAGATATCACGACATGTTTATAATACAGCGACACCGGTGACATCGTGTAGATTATATCTGTGAGAAGTGAGCGGTCCATGGAAAATCAGTTGCTGGCACTGAACGTTTTGACAATTTATTTGTAAGCGTAATGCGCTTTTTCATGTATATTTTGCATACACATATTTCGTACATGTTATCTATAGGCGGTAGAATGTCGAGCGGGCCGAAGAGACAGGTCTAGGGTGTCCGTGTATAACACACATGCAAATAAGTGTTTTCCTTTGTTTTTATCGTTGTTTCTTTCGTACAACATGCTAGCAATTTTATCCCACTATCGATTCTTATGATTATTAAATTTAATATAATCTCAACAGCTCGAACAGTATATACAATACTAATTTATAAAATAATGTTTTAAATTAATTAACAGGTTTTTGATAAAATCACATTTATCATAGCACAACATCTGGCTGGGGCACAACGGTAAAAACAAAGGATTCCAACAGGACCTATTGACATTTTGGGATAAATCAGACTTTGTCTGCCAAGGGAGGTAATAGAAAATTACAGATGTCTCTTATTGACAGGATTAACATCACTATTTCGTATAGAAATTTATGCAACAGTTTATATATAAGCACAGTGCTACACAATTACAGAGGAAATGTATGCAACAGTTTATATATACGCACAGTCCTACACAATTACAGAGGAAATGTATGCAACAGTTTATATATAAGCACAGTGCTACACAATTACAGAGGAAATGTATGCAACAGTTTATATATAAGCACAGTGCTACACAATTACAGAGGAAATGTATGCAACAGTTTATATATAAGCACAGTGCTACACAATTACAGAGGAAATGTATGCAACAGTTTATATATAAGCACAGTGCTACACAATTACAGAGGAAATGTATGCAACAGTTTATATATAAGCACAGTGCTACACAATTACAGAGGAAATGTATGCAACAGTTTATATATAAGCACAGTGCTACACAATTACAGAGGAAATGTATGCAACAGTTTATATATAAGCACAGTGCTACACAATTACAGAGGAAATGTATGCAACAGTTTATATATAAGCACAGTGCTACACAATTACAGAGGAAATGTATGCAACAGTTTATATATAAGCACAGTGCTACACAATTACAGAGGAAATGTATGCAACAGTTTATATATAAGCACAGTGCTACACAATTACAGAGGAAATGTATGCAACAGTTTATATATAAGCACAGTGCTACACAATTACAGAGGAAATGTATGCAACAGTTTATATATCACAGTGCTACACAATTACAGAGGAAATGTATGCAACAGTTTATATATAAGCACAGTGCTACACAATTACAGAGGAAATGTATGCAACAGTTTATATATAAGCACAGTGCTACACAATTACAGAGGAAATGTATGCAACAGTTTATATATAAGCACAGTGCTACACAATTACAGAGGAAATGTATGCAACAGTTTATATATAAGCACAGTGCTACACAATTACAGAGGAAATGTATGCAACAGTTTATATATAAGCACAGTGCTACACAATTACAGAGGAAAGGATGCAACAGTTTATATATAAGCACAGTGCTACACAATTACAGAGGAAATGTATGCAACAGTTTATATATAAGCACAGTGCTACACAATTACAGAGGAAATGTATGCAACAGTTTATATATAAGCACAGTGCTACACAATTACAGAGGAAATGTATGCAACAGTTTATATATAAGCACAGTGCTACACAATTACAGAGGAAAGGTATGCAACAGTTTATATATAAGCACAGTGCTACACAATTACAGAGGAAATGTATGCAACAGTTTATATATAAGCACAGTGCTACACAATTACAGAGAAATGTATGCAACAGTTTATATATGCACAGTGCTACACAATTACAGAGGAAATGTATGCAACAGTTTATATATAAGCACAGTGCTACACAATTACAGAGGAAATGTATGCAACAGTTTATATATAAGCACAGTGCTACACAATTACAGAGGAAATGTATGCAACAGTTTATATAAAGCACAGTGCTACACAATTACAGAGGAAATGTATGCAACAGTTTATATATAAGCACAGTGCTACACAATTACAGAGGAAATGTATGCAACAGTTTATATATAAGCACAGTGCTACACAATTACAGAGGAAATGTATGCAACAGTTTATATATAAGCACAGTGCTACACAATTACAGAGGAAATGTATGCAACAGTTTATATATAAGCACAGTGCTACACAATTACAGAGGAAAGGTGTAAACTGATCCATTATTACCAGTAATATGCTTGACTGTTGGCATTGGTTGTATTGTCGTGATGGGCGCGGTCTTGGGGGATGTGGTGGTCGTGGGGGATGTGGTGGTCGTGGGGGATGCTTTTGTTGTAGATGACGGTACAGGTGTTGTTGTTGTTGTTGTTGTTGTTGTTGTTGTTGTTGTAGTTGTTGTCGCCGCCGGGGCGCTTGTCACTTAAATAAGAACAATAGCACAGCGTCATATGTACAACATATTGCAACAATAGCACAGCGTCATATGTACAACATATTGCAACAATATCACAGCGTTACATGTACAACATATTGCAACAATATCACAGCGTTATATGTACAACATATTGCAACAATATCACAGTGTTATATGTACAACATATTGCAACAATATCACAGCGTTACATGTACAACATATTGCAACAATATCACAGCGTTATATGTACAACATATTGCAACAATATCACAGCTTTACATGTACAAAGCAACAATATCACAGCGTTATATGTACAACATATTGCAACAATATCACAGCGTTATATAACTGACGAGGTACTCACGGCGATCTGATGTAGGCGGATTTCCAGGACACAATTTCCTAGCAACATGCTGGGTTGTATCTTCGTTCACATAACCCAACTGAAATACATATTTTGTAATGTTGGTTTTACTTGAGTCGCACTTATCAACTTAATTAAGTCAAGTGGCGACTTTGCAGCTACCGTTGGTGAAGGAAAACCATGGGTGCACTTCGGAGCAAACGTTCATGCACGGGCGGGTACACCATGTGTGCACTTCGGAGCAAACGTTCATGCACGGGCGGGTACACCATGGGTGCACTTCGGAGCAAACGTTCATGCACGGGCGGGTACACCATGGGTGCACTTCCGAGCAAACGTTCATGCACGGGCGGGTACACCATGGGGGAACTTCGGAGCAAACGTTCATGCACGGGCAGGTACACCATGGTTGCACTTCGGAGCAAACGTTCATGCACGGGCGGGTACACCATGGGTGCACTTCGGAGCAAACGTTCATGCACGGGCGGGTATACCATGGGTGCACTTCGGAGCAAACGTTCATGCACGGGCGGGTACAACATGGGTGCACTTCGGAGCAAACGTTCATGTACGGGCGGGTACACCATGGGTGCACTTCGGAGCAAACGTTTGTGCACGGGCTCGAAAAATATCTATGATTTGACGACATTAAAGACTCGGCCATAGAAGATCACTAACCCCTAACTAAACAGACTCAGCGAGTGTATCTACATCTACAGTTACACGAGTGTTACATCTTCCGTTACACGAGTGTTACATCTATATTTACACGAGTGTTACATCTACAGTTACAAGAGTGTTACACCTACAGTTACACGACTGTTACATCTACAGTTACACGAGTGTTACATCTTCCGTTACACGAGTGTTACATCTATATTTACACGAGTGTTACATCTACAGTTACAAGAGTGTTACACCTACAGTTACACGACTGTTACATCTACAGTTACACGAGTGTTACATCTTCCGTTACACGAGTGTTACATCTATATTTACACGAGTGTTACATCTACAGTTAAACGAGTGTTACATCTACAGTTACATGAGTGTTACATCTACAGTTACACGAGTGTTACATCTACAGTTACACGAGTGTATCATCTACAGTTACACGAGTGTTACAGCTTCAGTTACACGAGTGTTACATCTTCAGTTACACGAGTGTTACATCTTCAGTTACACGAGTGTTACATCTACAGTTACACGAGTGTTACATCTTCCGTTACACGAGTGTTACATCTTCTGTTACATGAGTGTTACATCTACAGTTACACGAGTATTACATCTACAGTTACACGAGTGTTACATCTTCCGTTACACGAGTGTTACATCTTCTGTTACATGAGTGTTACATCTACAGTTACACGAGTGTTACATCTACAGTTACACGAGTGTTACATATTCCGTTACACGAGTGTTACATCCTCCGTTACACGAGTGTTACATATACAGTTACACGAATGTTACATCTTCAGTTACATCTACAGTTACACGAGTGTTACATCTTCAGCTACACTAGTGTTACATATTCCGTTACACGAGTGTTACATCCTCAGTTACACGAGTGTTACATCCTCAGTTACACGAGTGTTACATCTTCAGTTACACTAGTGTTACATATTCCGTTACACGAGTGTTACATCCTCCGTTACACGAGTGTTACATCCTCCGTTACACTAGTGTTACATATTCCGTTACACGAGTGTTACATCCTCCGTTACACGAGTGTTACATATACAGTTACACGAGTGTATCGTCTACAGTTACACGAGTGTTACATCTTCCGTTACACGAGTGTTACATCCTCCGTTACACGAGTGTTACATCTTCAGTTACACGAGTGTATCGTCTTCAGTTACACGAGTGTATCATCTTCAGTTACACGAGTGTATCGTCTTCAGTTACATATGATATTTAGAAAGTGTAATAGTTGTTTTGAACAATACTGTCGCATTAAATCAATACAATACAATAAGTTTATTGCATAAAACAGACACATGTTTATAGCAATTAAACAGTAGAAACAGGCAGTGACATGGAATTTTACAAAAGAGCATAATTATAGGTTATTAGTATTCAAATACATGTATATGATATAAAAAGGTGTTAGGTTCGTTGTTTATTTCCAAAATATATAAATTTGGAAAGATCGATAGTGATTGTTTGGGATTTGCATGACAAGAGATTAATAAATTTCTGTATAGTCGGCCAGGTATGGTAATATCTTTTAATAAATTTCGATCTTAAAGTTGCATAATGTGGGCAGATTAGTATGAAATGATATTCATTTTCCAAAATTCTCGAATTACATTACATACATAATCTTTCGTTTCGTGGCAGGTGTAGGTAACGACCACGCTCAATAGCTAAATCATGCGATGATGTTTTAAATCGTGTAAGGGCAATTCTGTATTTGTTTTCTTTAATAAAATCAAGTTAAGTTTCAAAGATAAATTCATTTTTAAACAAACTGTATGTCTCTAGACGTGCAGAGTTATTGATAGCAGTATACCAGCATTGATAATATATGTCTAATATGCGTGATGTTATAGTATTGTAATTAATAAGCATTCTTGACTGGTGTTGCCACAAATAGGACAGTCCACATGTATCGATAATATTTTTTAACTGATAAGCCCAGTTCATTTTGTTGTGATAATTTTTGTTTTCAACATCAGTTTTTAACAGTTGGTAAGTTTTATAAAGTATGGAATCTTCTGGTAAAGTCAATAATTTTAACCAATATTTTACCATTAGTAGTTGTCTGCGTATCGACATGGGAAGACAACCAAGTTCTCCATATAGTGCATTTAGGTTTGTTGACCGCCTTACGCATAATATTTTTCTGCAAAATTTTGAAAGTATTAATTCAACATCGGGTGCATCATGGTAGCCCCATAATTCTGCTGAATAGGTTAACATTGGTGCGACAAGAGAATCAAACAAGCTTAACTTTCTCGATGATGGGAAGTCTACTTGATTAAAAGCAATAAATAATTTATGTAAAGAAAAAGAGGCGTGCTTAGCTACAAGTCTTTGTGTTCGATTCCAATTACCGTTCTTGTATAGATGAACACCTAAATATTTAAACGATTCTACAATATCAATACGTGAATTATATATGTAAAAATCATGTCGAGAATGTCGACCATTTTCAAAAATCATAATTTTTGTTTTATTAGTATTACGGCGTAAGCCCCATGTATTACAGTAAGTCTCAATATCGTTCAACATAGATTGTAATGCTTCAGGATCTTGCGCAAACACAACAGCATCGTCAGCAAATAATAGTAAGAATATTTGTAGGTCACCAATGTTCATTATTCCATTCAGATCTGCATTAATATTATTTAATATATCATTCCAAAAAAATAAACACAAAATGCTACTGGACGGGTCTCCTTGCATTACGCCAATATTCGATGTGATACAATCAGACGTGTTTGACCCATAGCGAATATACGATCGTACTACTACATAGATTTTAGAGCAGTTATAAATCTAGTGCTAACATTTGAATTAAGCAGTTTCCCCCATAAGTAAACCCTATCAATTCTATCAAACATCATTTGCCAGTCCAAGTAGGCTACATAGAGTTTTTCTTGGCAGCAAGAGTTTTACATATAAGGGCATGCAAAATAAAAATACAGTCACTAGTGGATTTATTCTTCTGAAAACCAAATTGATTATCAATAAGTGTGTCATGTTTATCAGTCCATTTTATTAATCTATTGACCAATAGTTTTGAATATATTTTTGAAATTATATTATTAAGTGTGATTCCTCGAAAGTTTTTGGCTTCACGATTACCACCCTTGAATATCGGTATAATGATACCTTCTCCCCAGCTTTGTGGGAAAACCCCAGAGCTAAATATAGTATTGTATAGTTTAGTCAGGTAAGGCGCGATTATATCGAACGAATACTTAAAAACTTCGGCAATTAATTGATCTGTTCCCGGGCTTTTCGAGTTATTTTGCGCGAATACAGCATTTCTTACCTCCGACTCGGTAAACTCAGTATCTAGGTCATTATCATAAATAAGAGTGTCCGTGTTTTCAAAATTATCTTGATCATGTTCTGGTTGCGAGCCGTACAGGTTATTAAAATGAGTAAACATATCTTCAATTGAAACATTATCTATATTTGGACCTTTTGTTTTATATTGAGCTTTTACATTTTTCCAAAATGCTTTTGGATTTGATTTAGCTAAGTTATTTATACGTTCGCTTTCCTTACGATTAAACTGCCGTTTGTGCAAACGCTTTAAATTAACATAATCTCGCCTTTTACTTAGAAAATATTAATTTACTTTCTTGTGTTTTGTTTCTTAAAAATGCATTTCTTGCTATATTAAATTGCTTTCTAGCAGCAATACAATCATTATTAAACCACCTCTTTCTATTTTTACTTATATTATTGCTCGCCAGATTATGAACCCGTTTGCGAACTTTTCTGAATACACTAAAAGCTTTATCCTGCATGTATTGTGTGAACTGCTGTACTGATTCATTTATTGTATTGTTATTTAAATCTGATGACAGTCGCTGAAGTAGGTCATTACTGTCCAATAATTGTGTACGGAATGTATCGGTCAGCGTATCGTCCCACTCTAAGTATTCCCCATTGGTTGTATTATTATCACGTGATTCGCATTCCTTACTGTGTTTACGTTGTATACAGATATTCAATGCGCAATGGTCCGATAGATCATTGGGCGGTTGTACGCAAAAGTTATTAATGTAAATAAAGTCATTCTTATTCAATAAACAATAATCAACAACACTTGAACCATTATTATTAATGAATGTAGGCTCGCCAGTTTGATCATTACATAGACGACCGTTACATATAAGTAAATCAGTAGATTGACAAAGTTGTATAAGACGTTTACCATGTGCGTCTAACACGTGATCTGTGTTTACTCTCTGACTGTAAACATTAGATTGTACATCAATATTGTTGTCTAAAAACCTGTCAAAAACGATATAATCTGGTTCATTCGAAGTTCTACAATTTAGATCACCGATTAAGAGGACCTTACCTTGAACATGATATTTTTCTATATCAGTTTCAATTTGTTCAAATACATCAAAATCATTAAGGTTTCTGAGTACATTTGATTGTTGTGGTGGTATATAAATACCACATAAATAAACATCAGTTTCAAAATGAAATAGGCTTTTACAAAGCTTTAACCACATACTGCCACTTTGGTGTGTTTCCACTAGTGTTATCGTCTCTTGCAAATACGATTTACAATATATAGTGATGCCGCCACTGAAACGTCCTTTCTTAGTATGGGGCGATTTATTACCAAATAGGTGATAGGCAAAATATCCATGAATGTCTAAATTATAATGAGCAAAATATCCATGAATGTCTAAATTATAATGAGAATTTCGTGACAGCCATGTTTCAGTCAGTATTATTATATCATGATTATAAATAATGTCAAGAAAATCTGGATCCGATAATTTACGTATTAGTCCATTTATATTCCACGAAATAATGTTCAACTGCTCTTCATGACTTCCCTAGTGCGCCGAGGATACCGGCCTCATGTACTGCTGCCCATTGATGTAAAGTTTGTCTGCAACGAGCTTAACTTTATGTCCTTTGCGCTTTTCGGTTTGCATGACTGGGTACAGATTTCGACGGGCTTCTCTCCATTCCTTCGGAAGCTGGATTCCCACACCATGGTTGGTTTTCTTCAAGTCGTCTTTGACTGTGTAGGATGTGGTTCGAACCGTCTCGCGTTCAGAGTAACTGTGAAATTTAACAACTATTGGGCGGGGTTTCTTCGAATACTCCGGATTGCCCATTCTGTGTGCACGGTCAAACGCCATGCTGTCACTATCTACCTTTAAATAGTTTTTGATGAAATCTTTCACAAGGGCTTCGCTGTTTTCGGGTTCCGTGGTAACAGAATCTATCTCCGTGCTGTGGTCTGTGAGTTTCAGGGATGCCATAGAATATTAGATTCTCTCTCATATTACGATATTCACCATCTAGAACTCGGTCTGTTGTGGATTCCTGTTGTGTTTCCAGTGTTCTTATTTGTTTTTGAAGGGTTGCGCACGAGTCTTGGATACGTTTAACATTGGCTCTGACTGACTTCGTTTCAGTCGATTGTTGGTCATATTGATTACTTATATAGGCGCTAGCATTTTCGACATCAATAACCAGCTTGTCAATGGCACTTACTTTTATTTCTAGATCATTGAGTTTTGAGCTTATAGAGTTCACGGTTTTGTCCACATGTTCGATCCTTGCCATTTAATGCTCTGTATATCTTCCATCATGCTCACAGCCCACGGAGGAGGTTCGACTCCGGGCGTGACAACTGGTACGTAGGGTAGGGTATACTGTCTTTGAGGCGTAGTAAACTGACCAGGGGTAGACCCAGGGTATGCTTGTGGAGTATAGTTCATGTTTACTAGATACGGAGAGTCTGTTGATGTGTAACTACTCGGAGATGGATTTTTAAGCTTCAAACGTTTACTCACTTCATCAGTTCCATGTTGCGCTGTCGTGTGTACGTGTTGATCATTTGTACCCAAAGTTCGTGTAATGTGTTCACGGTCCTGAGCACGAGAATTTTCACTATTGTCCGCACACAATGGGGAAATTTGTTTTCGTTTATTTTTCTTCCCAGAATTGTTATTCTGATGTTTTCCTTTCGGTGGCATGAGGAAACAACACTTTAACTCTATTACACCAAACATTTACGAAAATAAGTCCTTATTTTTTAATTTAATTCCAAATAATTGTCAGAGTTTAAATTCCATGTCACGCCATGAAGGGAGATAACAACATACAATGCCAATGTTCTGGGGTCACACACATACAATTACCTGATGTTCAAATGCTATGACGTTCCATCCAGGTGGCGTTTCAGACACTCTCAAAACCTCTTTACAATCGAACTCGTACATGTATCCTATAGGGTTAGATTGTGTACTGGACTGAAAAATATACAATATCATTATTCGTTATTATCAATTGTGTAGTTAGTTTGCACTAGCATCGATATCACGCAATATAAGGCATTTACCTACATATGCATGTCGTAATTAAATGCGGATACATTCCACGTCGTAATTAAATGCGGATACATTCCACGTCGTAATTATATGCGGATACATTCCACGTCGTAATTACATGCGGATACATTCCACGTCGTAATTACATGCGGATACATTCCATGTCGTAATTACATGCAGATACATCCCACGTCGTAATTACATGCGGATACATTCCACGTCGTAAATACATGCGGATACATTCCATGTCGTAATTACATGCGGATACATTCCATGTCGTAATTACATGAGGATACATTCCATGTCGTAATTACATGCGGATGCATTCCATGTCGTAATTATCTGTATATACATTATACGTCGTAGTTACCTGTGGATACATTATACGTCGTACTTACCTGTGGATACATTACACGTCGTAGTTACCTGTGGATACATTACACGTCGTACTTACCTGTGGATACATTACACGTCGTAGTTACCTGTGGATACATTACACGTCGTAGTTACCTGTGGATACATTACACGTCGTAGTTACCTGTGGATACATTACAGGTCGTAGTTACCTGTGGATACATTACACGTCGTTGTTACCTGTGGATACATTACACGTCGTAGTTACCTGAAGATACATTACACGTCGTAGTTACATGTGGATACATTACACGTCGTAGTTACCTGTGTATACATTACACGTCGTACTTACCTGTGGATACATTACACCACGTGGTTACCTGTGGATACATTACACATTACACGTCGTACTTACCTGTGGATACATTACACCTCGTAGTTACCTGTGGATACATTACACGTCGTACTTACCTGTGTATATATTACACGTCGTAGTTACCTGTGGGTACATTGCACATCGTAGTTACCTATGGATACATTATACGTCGTAGTTACCTGTGGATACATTACACGTCGTGGTTACCTATGGATACATTACACGTCGTAATTACTTGCGGGTAAATTTAATGTCGTCAATACCTGCCTATACATTTAATGTCGTCATTATCTGCGAGCACATTTACTGTCGTCATTACCTGCGGGTACATTTAATGTCGTCATTACCTGCGGGTACATTTACTGTCGTCATTACCTGCGGGTACATTTAATGTCGTCAATACCTGCGGATACATTTAATGTCGTCATTACCTGCCTATACATTTACTGTCGTCATTACCTGCGGGTACATTTAATGTCGTCAATACCTGCGGGTACATTTAATGTCGTCATTATCTGCGAGCACATTTACTGTCGTCATTACCTGCCGATACATTTAATGTCGTCATTACCTGCGGCGGGCACAATTAATGTCGTCATTACCTGCGGGTACATTTAATGTCGTCAATACCTGCCGATACATTTAATGTCGTCATTACTTGCGGGTACATTTAATGTCGTCATTACCTGCGGGTACATTTAATGTCGACATTACCTGCGGGTACATTTACTGTCGTCATTACCTGCGGGTACATTTACTGTCGTCATTACCTGAGGGTACATTTACTGTCGTCATTATCTGCCGGTACATTTAATGTCGTCATTACCTGCCGGTACATTTAATGTCGTCATTACCTGCGGGTACATTTACTGTCGGCATTACCTGCGGGTATATTTAATGTCGTCATTACCTGCGGGTACATTTAATGTCGTCATTACCTGCTGGTACATTTAATGTCGTCATTACCTGCGGGTACATTTAATGTCGTCATTACCTGCGGGTACATTTACTGTCGGCATTACCTGCGGGTATATTTAATGTCGTCATTACCTGCGGGTACACCTGGCGTTCCACGTCGTAGTTACACAGACATGTATAATCCCCCTGAACTCCAGAATATAGAAGGAACAGCAACGATATAAGTGTTTTAAAACCCATGTCAACGATAGCTGTATACATACATGACATTGCGATGTCGAAATCACACAGGGAACTAAAGATAAGACACCAAATGTTTACAGTAGGTCAGCACGTAACTACGGACAGTACAGTAGGTGAGTTCGTACACACAGACAGGATATCTGTGTAATGTAAATGTTCCGTATTGTCCGTGTACAGTAGATCAGTACGTACACACAGACAGGATATCTGTGTAATGTAAATGTTCCGTATTGTCCGTGTAGAGTAGATCAGTACGTATACACAGACAGGATATCTGTGTAATGTAAATGTTCCGTATTGTCCCTGTACAGTAGATCAGTACGTACACACAGACAGGATATCTGTGTAATGTAAATGTTCCGTATTGTCCCGTGTACAGTAGATCAGTACGTACACACAGACAGGATATCTGTGTAATGTAAATGTTCCGTATTGTCCCTGTACAGTAGATCAGTACGTACACACAGACAGGATATATGTGTAATGTAAATGTTCCGTATTGTCCCGTGTACAGTAGATCAGGACGTACACACAGACAGGATATCTGTGTAATGTAAATGTTCCGTATTGTCCCTGTACAGTAGATCAGTACGTACACACATACAGGATATCTGTGTAATGTAAATGTTCCGTATTGTCCGTGTACAGTAGATCAGTACGTACACACAGACAGGATATATGTGTAATGTAAATGTTCCGTATTGTCCGTGTACAGTAGATCAGTACGTATACACGGACAGGATAGATGTGTAATGTAAATGTTCCGTATTGTCCGTGTACAGTAGGTCAGTACGTACACATATACAGGATAGATGTGTAATGTATATGTTCCGTATTGTCCCGTGTACAGTAGGTCAGTACGTACACACAGACAGAATAGATGTGTAATGTATATGTTCCTTATTGTCCCGTGTACAGTAGGTCAGTACGTACACACAGACAGGATAGATGTGTAATGTAAATGTTCCGTATTGTCCGTGTACAGTAGGTCAGTACGTACACATATACAGGATAGATGTGTAATGTATATGTTCCGTATTGTCCCGTGTACAGTAGGTCAGTATGTACACACAGACAGGATATCTGTGTAATGTAAATGTTCCGTATTGTCCGTGTACAGTAGATCAGTACGTACACACGGACAGGATATATGTGTAATGTAAATGTTCCGTATTGTCCGTGTACAGTAGGTCAGTACGTACACACAGACAGGATATCTGTGTAATGTAAATGTTCCGTATTGTCCGTGTACAGTAGATCAGTACGTACACACAGACATGATATATGTGTAATGTAAATGTTCCGTATTGTCCGTGTACAGTAGGTCAGTACGTACACATATACAGGATAGATGTGTAATGTATATGTTCCGTATTGTCCCGTGTACAGTAGGTCAGTACGTACACACAGACAGGATATCTGTGTAATGTATATGTTCCGTATTGCCCCGAGTACAGTAGATCAGTACGTACACACGGCCAGGATATCTGTGTAATGTAAATGTTCCGTATTGTCCGTGTACAGTAGATCAGTACGTACACACGGCCAGGATATCTGTGTAATGTAAAAGTTCCGTATTGTCCGTGTACAGTAGGTCAGTACGTAACTACGGACAGGATATCTGTGTAATGTAAATGTTCCGTATTGTCCGTGTACAGTAGATCAGTACGTACACACGGCCAGGATATCTGTGTAATGTAAATGTTCCGTATTGTCCGTGTACAGTACGTACACACAGACAGGATAGATGTGTAATGTAAATGTTCCGTATTGTCCGTGTACAGTAGATCAGTACATACACACGGCCAGGATAGCTGTGTAATGTAAATGTTCCGTATTGTCCGTGTACAGTAGGTCAGTACGTACACACGGACAGGATAGCTGTGTAATCAACGGTAACTGTTACGATTGCGCCCTTGGCAAGGCATTGTGTACAATAAACCACAGGGATTCGACACGTTTGGGGGTACTAGTATATATAGTTATGTACTTAAATATATATACTAGTACCCCCAAACGTGCCGAATCCCTGTGCAATAAACATATTGCAAATAACTTAATGAAACTGGTTTAGCAGTCATAGGCATGTACACTAAACATATTGCAAATAACTTAATGAAACTGGACGGACGGATCTGTAGTCCAGTGGTAGCACGCTGGACTGGTAATCCAGGGGTAGCAGGTTCGATCCCCCGTCTGACCCTAATAAAATTAACAATCTTTCAGATGGGACGTTAAACCGAGGTCTCGTGTCGGTGCTTTTCACCGTGCACGTAAAAGAACCAGAGGAGAGTCTGGAATGGGTCTCTGTCTATATCATTGCACTATCCTCCAAACATCTAAATGAATAATCTCTTCAGGAGGCGTCGCTGATATGGGCAACCGGTAGCGAGGATAAATAAACGTAAAGCACACACGTGTTGTTTACGACATGCTTATGTAACAATAACCCACGAAAACAGTCGACACCTAAGAAAATGCCTCGGATACATGTAGGCCTACCAACATAATTTACCTCGGATACATGTAGGCCTACCAACATAATTCGCCTTCATATATTTCCAACATAATTCACCTTCATATTTTTACAACATAATTCACCTTCATATTTTTCCAACATAATTCACCTTCATATTTTTACAACATAATTTACCTTCATATTTTTTCAACATAATTTACCGTCATATTTTTTCCAACATAATTTACCTTCATATTTTTTCAACATAATTTACCTTCATATTTTTTCAACATAATTTACCTTCATATTTTTTCAACATAATTTACCTTCATATTTTTCCAACATAATTTACCTTCATATTTTTTCAACATAATTTACCTTCATATTTTTTCAACATAATTTACCTTAATATTTTTCAACATAATTTACCTTCATATTTTTCCAATGTCCAGTCGACAGTGTGTTCACCGATTATTGTTCCGCTACCCGATTGTCCCATTTGTGACATAACGTATATTATATTCAGAAGTAGGTTCATATTCTACATTTCCGATATGACCGCCTATGGAATACAAAGTTTAAATCCACGTGTATGTCTTAAACAGTTAAATCAGAACGGGACTGGTACGTCACCTTTCGGGTGTGTAACTAATTGTCTCAAGCATGTTTTATTCGAAATCCACGATTTAAACCGTTTGCAATAAATTATCGCGTGCACGGGAAGGGCAGCAACTTTATAGCTACACTATTGACTTATACTAACATCACTGTCTTAATTTGACCAGATAGTACAAGCTAAGAAAACTGACTATGTCATGCAAGGACTCGCATTTAACTCGGAAATATAAATTTGACGATGATTCTGAAAATGAGACCAGGAACATAACATTTTCCAAGATAGGAGCATTCATGTTAGACTTATATTCTGCCGAGAGGTAAACTCCCCATACCCCAACTCCTCCACGGTAGCGAGGTAAACTCCCCATACCCAAACTCCTCCACGGTAGCGAGGTAAACTCCCCATACCCCAACTCCTCCACGGTAGCGAGGTAAACTCCCCATACCCCAACTCCTCCACGGTAGCGAGGTAAACTCCCCATACCCCAACTCCTCCACGGTAGCGAGGTAAACTCCCCATACCCAACTCCTCCACGGTAGCGAGGTAAACTCCCATACCCCAACTCCTCCACGGTAGCGAGGTAAACTCCCCATACCCCAACTCCTCCACGGTAGCGAGGTAAACTCCCCATACCCCAACTCCTCCACGGTAGCGAGGTAAACTCCCCATACCCCAACTCCTCCACGGTAGCGAGGTAAACTCCCCATACCCCAACTCCTCCACGGTAGCGAGGTAAACTCCCCATACCCCAACTCCTCCACGGTAGCAGTGCACATGTCAGACTTACATTCTGCCGAGAGGTAAACCCCCCATACCCCAACTCCTCCACGGTAGCGAGGTAAACTCCCCATACCCCAACTCCTCCACGGTAGCAGTGCACATGTCAGACTTACATTCTGCCGAGAGGTAAACTCCCCATACCCCAACTCCTCCACGGTAGCGGTGCACATGTCAGACTTACATTCTGCCGAGAGGTAAACTCCCCATACCCCAACTCCTCCACGGTAGCGGTGCACATGTTAGACTTACATTCTGCCGAGAGGTAAACTCCCCATACCCCAACTCCTCCACGGTAGCGGTGCACATGTCAGACTTACATTCTGCCGAGAGGTAAACTCCCCATACCCCAACTCATCCACGGTAGCAGTGCACATGTCAGACTTACATTCTGCCGAGAGGTAAACTCCCCATACCGCAACTCCTCCACGGTAGCGGTGCACATGTCAGACTTACATTCTGCCGAGAGGTAAACTCCCCATACCCCAACTCCTCCATGGTAGCAGTGCACATGTTAGATATATACCAACTGTTTCATAATATGATTGTTTTAAAGCGACATTACATCGCAAATAGCCAAACAATTCATTTCCCCCGTTTAAATGCATTGCTACCCCAAATTCTTCCGAACATTTTGAACACTAACATTGAACCAATAACAAAGTGAAAATAGGATTTCATATAACGGTCATCCACGCTGTGTTTGTCATTGGAGTCGATACTAAACGCGTGATATCGTCGCTTAGAGATCATTTAACTAAGATTAAAATTAGATATTCATAGTCACAAATGTGAGATATAACGGTAAATGTGTACCATAAATCGTGTTATTCAGGATACACACATTGTATTACGCATGGATGTTGTCCCTATTTACATTAGTTTGTTAGGTTAACAGACGTCGTATATATTAATAGTAGTAAACTACTCAGTTTTAGAGGCAAATATTTCGAAAAAAAAGATTACCATGTAATTGAAAATAACATTCTGTAGAAATGTGCGTTTTCACCGATTAGTGTCGTTTTAATGTAGATACAAACGATGTCGCTTTAATAAGTATGAGCCGTTAACGCTGTTTTCCTATTTTCAACTAAGCACAATCACATCATATTTTCAGCATTACTTGTATATACTATAACCTTATACTATCTCAGCATTACTATTATATACTATAACTTTATACTATCTCAGCATTACATGTATATACTATAACTTTATACTATCTCAGCATTACTTGTATATACTATAACTTTATACTATCTCAGCATTACTTGTATATACTATAACTTTATACTATCTCAGCATTACTTGTATATACTATAACTTTATACTATCTCAGCATTACGTGTATATACTATAACTTTATACTATCTCAGCATTACGTGTATATACTATAACTTTATACTATCTCAGCATTACGTGTATATACTATAACTTTATACTATCTCAGCATTACGTGTATATACTATAACTTTATACTATCTCAGCATTACGTGTATATACTATAACTTTATACTATCTCAGCATTACTTGTATATACTATAAACACCAAAAAATAGGTTTATGTACATATCTCTCTATATATACATACATACATACATCGATATACATGCACATATAGGGAGGCAATAGGTTTATGTACATATCTCTCTATATATACACATACATACATACATCGATATACATGCACATATAGGGAGGCAATAGGTTTATGTACATATCTCTCTATATATACACATACATACATCGATATACATGCACATATAGGGAGGCAATAGGTTTATGTACATATCTCTCTATATATATACATACATACATCGATATACATGCACATATAGGGAGGCAATAGGTTTATGTACATATCTCTCTATATATACACATACATACATCGATATACATGTACATATAGGGAGGCAATAGGTTTATGTACATATCTCTCTATATATACACATACATACATACATCGATATACATGTACATATAGGGAGGCAATAGGTTTATGTACATATCTCTCTATATATACACATACATACATCGATATACATGCACATATAGGGAGGCAATAGGTTTATGTACATATCTCTCTATATATATACATACATACATCGATATACATGCACATATAGGGAGGCAATAGGTTTATGTACATATCTCTCTATATATACACATACATACATCGATATACATGTACATATAGGGAGGCAATAGGTTTATGTACATATCTCTCTATATATACACATACATACATACATCGATATACATGCACATATAGGGAGGCAATAGGTTTATGTACATATCTCTCTATATATACACATACATACATACATCGATATACATGCACATATAGGGAGGCAATAGGTTTATGTACATATCTCTCTATATATATACATACATACATACATCGATATACATGCATACATGCATACATGCATACATGCATACATGCATACATGCATACATGCATACATGCATACATGCATACATGCATACATGCATACATGCATACATGCATACATGCATACATGCATACATGCATACATGCATACATGCATACATGCATACATGCATACATGCATACATGCATACATGCATACATGCATACATGCATACATGCATACATGCATACATGCATACATACATACATGCATACATACATACATGCATACATGCATACATGCATACATGCATACATGCATACATGCATACATGCATACATGCATACATGCATACATACATACATACATACATACATACATACATACATACATACATACATACATACATACATACATACATACATACATACATACATACATACATACATACATGCATACATGCATACATGCATACATGCATACATGCATACATGCATACATGCATACATACATACATACATACATACATACATACATACATACATACATACATACATACATACATACATACATACATACATACATACATACATACATACATACATACATACATACATACATAAATACATACATACATACATACATACATACATACATACATACATACATACATACATACATACATACATACATACATACATACATACATACATACATACATACATACATACATACATACATACATACATACATACATACATACATACATACATACATACATACATACATACATACATACATACATACATACATACATACATACATACATACATAAATACATACATACATACATACATACATACATACATACATACATACATACATACATACATACATACATACATACATACATACATACATACATACATACATACATACATACATACATACATACATACATACATACATACATACATACATACA
>CM026396.1:25679448-25699439 GCA_014843695.1 Archivesica marissinica | reverse complement strand
AGTGTAAAGTTATAGTATATACAAGTAATGCTGAGATAGTATAAAGTTATAGTATATACAAGTAATGCTGAGATAGTATAAAGTTATAGTATATACAAGTAATGCTGAGATAGTATAAAGTTATAGTATATACAAGTAATGCTGAGATAGTATAAATTTATAGTATATACAAGTAATGCTGAGATAGTATATAGTTATAGTATATACACGTAATGCTGAGATAGTATAAAGTTATAGTATATACAAGTAATGCTGAGATAGTATAAAGTTATAGTATATACACGTAAAGCTGAGATAGTATAAAGTTATAGTATATACAAGTAATGCTGAGATAGTATAAAGTTATAGTATATACACGTAATGCTGAGATAGTATAAAGTTATAGTATATACAAATAATGCTGAGATAGTATAATGTTATAGTATATACACGTAATGCTGAGATAGTTAAAAGTTATAGTATATACAAGTAATGCTGAGAGAGTATAAAGTTATAGTATATGCAAGTAAAGCTAATATAGTATAAAGTGATAGTATATACAAGTAATGCTGAGATAGTATAAAGTTATAGTATATACACGTAATGCTGAGATAGTATAAAGTTATAGTATATAATAGTAATGCTGAGATAGTATAAAGCAATAGTATATACACGTAATGCTGAGATAGTATAAAGTTATAGTATATACACGTAATGCTGAGATAGTATAAAGTTATAGTATATACACGTAATGCTGGGATAGTATAAAGTTATAGTATATACAAGTAATGCTGAGATAGTATAAAGTTATAGTATATACACGTAATGCTGAGATAGTATAAAGTTATAGCATATACAAGTAATGCTGAGATAGTATAAAGTTATAGTATATACACGTAATGCTGAGATAGTATAAAGTTATAGTATATACAAGTAATGCTGAGATAGTATAAAGTTATAGTATATACACGTAATGCTGAGATAGTATAAAGTTATAGTATATACAAGTAATGCTGAGATAGTATAAAGTTATAGTATATACAAGTAATGCTGAGATAGTATAAAGTTATAGTATATACACGTAATGCTGGGATAGTATAAAGTTATAGTATTTACACGTAATGCTGGGATAGTATAAAGTTATAGTATATACAAGTAATGCTGAGATAGTATAAAATTATAGTATATACAAGTAATGCTGAGATAGTATAAATTTATAGTATATACACGTAATGCTGGGAGTATAAAGTTATAGTATACACGTAATGCTGGGATAGTATAAAGTTATAGTATATACAAGTAATGCTGAGATAGTATAAAGTTATAGTATATACACGTAATGCTGGGATAGTATAAAGTTATAGTATATACACGTAATGCTGGGATAGTATAAAGTTATAGTATATACACGTAATGCTGGGATAGTATAAAGTCATAGTATATACAAGTAATGCTGAGATAGTATAAAATTATAGTATATACACGTAATGCTGAGATAGTATAAAATTATGGTATATACACGTAATGCTGAGATAGTATTAAGTTATAGTATATACACGTAATGCTGAGCTAGTATAAAGTTATAGTATATACAAGTAATGCTGAGATAGTATAAAGTTATAGTATATACACGTAATGCTGAGATAGTATAAAGTTATTGTATATTCAAGTAATGCTGAGATAGTATAAAGTTAGAGTATATACAAGTAATGCTGAGATAGTATAAAGTTATAGTATATACACGTAATGCTGAGATAGTATAAAGTTATAGTATATACAAGTAATGCTGAGATAGTATACAGTTATAGTATATACAAGTAATGCTGAGATAGTATAAAGTTATAGTATATACACGTAATGCTGAGATAGTATAAAGTTATAGTATATACACGTACTGCTGAGATAGTATAAAGTTATAGTATATACACGTAATGCTGAGATAGTATAAAGTTATAGTATATACAAGTAATGCTGAGATAGTATAAAGTTATAGTATATACACGTAATGCTGAGATAGTATAAAGTTATAGTATATACACGTAATGCTGAGATAGTATAAAGTTATAGTATATACAAGTAATGCTGAGATAGTATAAAGTTATAGTATATAATAGTAATGCTGATATAGTATAAAGTTAGAGTATTAAAAGTGATGCTGAGATAGTATATAGTTATAGTATATACAAGTAATGCTGAGATAGTATATAGTTATAGTATATACAAGTAATGCTGAGATAGTATAAAGTTATAGTATATACACGTAATGCTGAGATAGTATAAAGTTATAGTATATACAAGTAATGCTGAGATAGTATAAAGTTATAGTATATACAAGTAATGCTGAGATAGTATAAAGTTATAGTATATACAAGTAATGCTGAGATAGTATAAAGTTATAGTATATACACGTAATGCTGAGATAGTATAAAGTTATAGTATATACACGTAATGCTGAGATAGTATAAAGTTATAGTATATACAAGTAATGCTGAGATAGTATAAAGTTATAGTATATACACGTAATGCTGAGATAGTATAAAGTTATAGTATATACACGTAATGCTGAGATAGTATAAAGTTATAGTATATACAAGTAATGCTGAGATAGTATAAAGTTATAGTATATACAAGTAATGCTGAGATAGTATAAAGTTATAGTATATACACGTAATGCTGAGATAGTATAAAGTTATAGTATATACACGTAATGCTGAGATAGTATAAAGTTATAGTATATACAAGTAATGCTGAGATAGTATAAAGTTATAGTATATACAAGTAATGCTGAGATAGTATAAAGTTATAGTATATACAAGTAATGCTGAGATAGTATAAAGTTATAGTATATACAAGTAATGCTGAGATAGTATAAAGTTATAGTATATACAAGTAATGCTGAGATAGTATAATGTTATAGTATATACAAGTAATGCTGAGATAGTATAAAGTTATAGTATATACACGTAATGCTGAGATAGTATAAAGTTATAGTATATACAAGTAATGCTGAGATAGTATAAAGTTATAGTATATACACGTAATGCTGAGATAGTATAAAGTTATAGTATATACAAGTAATGCTGAGAGAGTATAAAGTTATAGTATATGCAAGTAAAGCTGATAGTATAAAGTTATAGTATATACAAGTAATGCTGAGATAGTATAAAGTTATAGTATATACACGTAATGCTGAGATAGTATAAAGTTATAGTATATAATAGTAATGCTGAGATAGTATAAAGTTATAGTATATACAAGTAATGCTGAGATAGTATAAAGCAATAGTATATACACGTAATGCTGAGATAGTATAAAGTTATAGTATATACACGTAATGCTGAGATAGTATAAAGTTATAGCATATACAAGTAATGCTGAGATAGTATAAAGTTATAGTATATACACGTAATGCTGAGATAGTATAAAGTTATAGTATATACAAGTAATGCAGAGATAGTATAAAGTTATAGTATATACACGTAATGCTGAGATAGTATAAAGTTATAGTATATACAAGTAATGCTGAGATAGTATAAAGTTATAGTATATACAAGTAATGCTGAGATAGTATAAAGTTATAGTATATACACGTAATGCTGGGATAGTATAAAGTTATAGTATATACACGTAATGCTGGGATAGTATAAAGTTATAGTATATACAAGTAATGCTGAGATAGTATAAAATTATAGTATATACAAGTAATGCTGAGATAGTATAAAGTTATAGTATATACACGTAATGCTGGGATAGTATAAAGTTATAGTATATACACGTAATGCTGGGATAGTATAAAGTTATAGTATATACAAGTAATGCTGAGATAGTATAAAGTTATAGTATATACACGTAATGCTGGGATAGTATAAAGTTATAGTATATACACGTAATGCTGGGATAGTATAAAGTTATAGTATATACAAGTAATGCTGAGATAGTATAAAGTTATAGTATATACACGTAATGCTGGGATAGTATAAAGTTATAGTATATACACGTAATGCTGAGATAGTATAAAGTTATAGTATATACACGTAATGCTGAGATAGTATAAAGTTATAGTATATACAAGTAATGCTGGGATAGTATAAAGTTATAGTATATACACGTAATGCTGAGATAGTATAAAGTTATAGTATATACAAGTAATGCTGAGATAGTATAAAGTTATAGTATATACACGTAATGCTGAGATAGTATAAAGTTATAGTATATACACGTAATGCTGAGATAGTATAAAGTTATAGTATATACAAGTAATGCTGAGATAGTATAAAGTTATAGTATATAATAGTAATGCTGATATAGTATAAAGTTATAGTATAAAGTATGCTGAGATAGTATAAGTTATAGTATACAAGTAATGCTGAGATAGTATAAGTTATAGTATATACAAGTAATGCTGAGATAGTATAAAGTTATAGTATATACACGTAATGCTGAGATAGTGTAAAGTTATAGTATATACAAGTAATGCTGAGATAGTATAAAGTTATAGTATATACAAGTAATGCTGAGATAGTATAAAGTTATAGTATATACAAGTAATGCTGAGATAGTATAAAGTTATAGTATATACAACAAAAAAAACACGTAATGCTGAGATAGTATAAAGTTATAGTATATACAAGTAATGCTGAGATAGTATAAAGTTATAGTATATACACGTAATGCTGAGATAGTATAAAGTTATAGTATATACACGTAATGCTGAGATAGTATAAAGTTATAGTATATACAAGTAATGCTGAGATAGTATAAAGTTATAGTATATACAAGTAATGCTGAGATAGTATAAAGTTATAGTATATACACGTAATGCTGAGATAGTATAAAGTTATAGTATATACACGTAATGCTGAGATAGTGTAAAGTTATAGTATATACAAGTAATGCTGAGATAGTATAAAGTTATAGTATATACAAGTAATGCTGAGATAGTATAAAGTTATAGTATATACAAGTAATGCTGAGATAGTATAAGTTATAGTATATACAAGTAATGCTGAGATAGTATAAAGTTATAGTATATACAGTAATGCTGAGATAGTATAATGTTATAGTATATACAAGTAATGCTGAGATAGTATATAGTTATAGTATATACACGTAATGCTGAGATAGTATAAAGTTATAGTATATACAAAACAATAAAGTTATAGTATATACACGTAATGCTGAGATAGTATAAAGTTATAGTATATACAAGTAATGCTGAGATAGTATAAAGTTATAGTATATACAAGTAATGCTGAGATAGTATAAAGTTAGAGTATATACACGTAATGCTGAGATAGTATAAAGTTATAGTATATACAAGTAATGCTGAGAGAGTATAAAGTTATAGTATATGCAAGTAAAGCTGATAGTATAAAGTTATAGTATATACAAGTAATGCTGAGATAGTATAAAGTTATAGTATATACACGTAATGCTGAGATAGTATAAAGTTATAGTATATAATAGTAATGCTGAGATAGTATAAAGTTATAGTATATACAAGTAATGCTGAGATAGTATAAAGCAATAGTATATACACGTAATGCTGAGATAGTATAAAGTTATAGTATATACACGTAATGCTGAGATAGTATAAAGTTATAGCATATACAAGTAATGCTGAGATAGTATAAAGTTATAGTATATACACTAATGCTGAGATAGTATAAATTATAGTATATACAAGTAATGCTGAGATAGTATAAAGTTATAGTATATACACGTAATGCTGAGATAGTATAAAGTTATAGTATATACAAGTAATGCTGAGATAGTATAAATTAAGTAATACACGTATGCTGAGATAGTATAAGTTATAGTATATACAAGTAATGCTGAGATAGTATAAGTTATAGTATATACAAGTAATGCTGGGATAGTATAAAGTTATAGTATATACACGTAATGCTGAGATAGTATAAAGTTATAGTATATACAAGTAATGCTGAGATAGTATAAAGTTATAGTATATACACGTAATGCTGAGATAGTATAAAGTTATAGTATATACACGTAATGCTGAGATAGTATAAAGTTATAGTATATACAAGTAATGCTGAGATAGTATAAAGTTATAGTATATACAAGTAATGCTGAGATAGTATAAAGTTATAGTATATACAAGTAATGCTGAGATAGTATAAAGCTATAGTATATAAAGTAATGCTGAGATAGTATAAAGTTATAGTATATACACGTAATGCTGAGATAGTATAAGTTATAGTATATACAAGTAATGCTGAGATAGTATAAAGTTATAGTATATACAAGTAATGCTGAGATAGTATAAAGTATAGTATATACAAGTAAGCGAGATAGTATAAAGTTATAGTATATACTAATGCTGATAGTATAAGTTATAGTATATACACGTAATGCTGAGATAGTATAAGTTATAGTATATACAAGTAATGCTAGATAGTATAAAGTTATAGTATATACAGTAATGCTGAGATAGTATAAAGTTATAGTATAACAGTAATGCTGAGATAGTATAAAGTTATAGTATACAAGTAATGCTGAGATAGTATAAGTTATAGTATATACAAGTAATGCTGAGATAGTATAAAGTTATAGTATATACACGTAATGCTGAGATAGTATAAAGTTATAGTATATACACGTAATGCTGAGATAGTATAAAGTTATAGTATATACAAGTAATGCTGAGATAGTATAAAATTATAGTATATACAAGTAATGCTGAGATAGTATAAAGTTATAGTATATACAAGTAATGCTGAGATAGTATAAAGTTATAGTATATACACGTAATGCTGAGATAGTATAAAGTTATAGTATATACAAGTAATGCTGAGATAGTATAAAGTTATAGTATATACACGTAATGCTGAGATAGTATAAAGTTATAGTATATACAAGTAATGCTGAGATAGTATAAAGTTATAGTATATACACGTAATGCTGAGATAGTATAAAGTTATAGTATATACACGTAATGCTGAGATAGTATAAAGTTATAGTATATACAAGTAATGCTGAGATAGTATAAAGAATATAGTATATACAAGTAATGCTGAATAGTATAAAGTTATAGTATATACACGTAATGCTGAGATAGTATAAAGTTATAGTATATACAAGTAATGCTGAGATAGTATAAAGTTATAGTATATACACGAATGCTGAGATAATATAAAGTTATAGTATATACAAGTAATGCTGAGATATTATAAAGTTATATATAACAAGTAATGCTGAGATAGTATAAATTATAGTATATACAAGTAATGCTGAGATAGTATAAAGTATAGTATATACACGCAATGTGAGATAATATAAAGTTATAGTATATACAAGTAATGCTGAGATATTATAAAGTTATAGTATATACAAGTAATGCTGAGATATTATAAAGTTATAGTATATACAAGTAATGCTGAGATAGTATAAAATTATAGTATATACACGTAATGCTGAGATAGTATTAAGTTATAGTATATACACGTAATGCTGAGATAGTATAAAGTTATAGTATATACACGTAATGCTGAGATAGTATAAAGTTATAGTATATACACGTAATGCTGAGATAGTATAAAGTTATAGTATATACACGTAATGCTGAGATAGTATAAAGTTATAGTATATACACGTAATGCTGAGATAGTATAAAGTTATAGTATATACACGTAATGCTGAGATAGTATAAAGTTATAGTATATACACGTAATGCTGAGATAGTATAAAGTTATAGTATATACACGTAATGCTGAGATAGTATAAAGTTATAGTATATACACGTAATGCTGAGATAGTATAACGTTATAGTATATACACGTAATGCTGAGATAGTATAAAGTTATAGTATATACAAGTAATGCTGAGATAGTATAAAGTTATAGTATATACAAGTAATGCTGAGATAGTATAAAGTTATAGTATATACAAGTAATGCTGAGATAGTATAAAGTTATAGTATATACACGTAATGCTGAGATAGTATAAAGTTATAGTATATACACGTAATGCTGAGATAGTATAAAGTTATAGTATATACAAGTAATGCTGAGATAGTATAAAGTTATAGTATATACACGTAATGCTGAGATAGTATAAAGTTATAGTATATACAAGTAATGCTGAGATAGTATAAAGTTATAGTATATACAAGTAATGCTGAGATAGTATAAAGTTATAGTATATACACGTAATGCTGAGATAGTATAAAGTTATAGTATATACAAGTAATGCTGAATAGTATAAAGTTATAGTATATACACGTAATGCTGAGATAGTATAAAGTTATAGTATATACAAGTAATGCTGAGATAGTATAAAGTTATAGTATATACACGTAATGCTGAGATAGTATAAAGTTATAGTATATACACGTAATGCTGAGATAGTATAAAGTTATAGTATATACAAGTAATGCTGAGATAGTATAAAGTTATAGTATATACACGTAATGCTGAGATAGTATAAAGTTATAGTATATACAAGTAATGCTGAGATAGTATAAAGTTATAGTATATACAAGTAATGCTGAGATAGTATAAAGTTATAGTATATACACGTAATGCTGAGATAGTATAAAGTTATAGTATATACAAGTAATGCTGAGATAGTATAAAGTTATAGTATATACACGTAATGCTGAGATAGTGTAATGTTATAGTATATACAAGTAATGCTGAGATAGTATAAAGTTATAGTATATACAAGTAATGCTGAGATAGTATAAAGTTATAGTATATACACGTAATGCTGAGATAGTATAAAGTTATAGTATATACAAGTAATGCTGAGATAGTATAATGTTATAGTATATACAAGTAATGCTGAGATAGTATAAAGTTATAGTATATACAAGTAATGCTGAGATAGTATAAAGTTATAGTATATACAAGTAATGCTGATATAGTATAAAGTTATAGTATATACACGTAATGCTGAGATAGTATAAAGTTATAGTATATAAAAGTAATGCTGAGATAGTATAAAGTTATAGTATATACAAGTAATGCTGAAAATATGATGTGATTGTGCTTAGTTGAAAATAGGAAAACAGCGTTAACGGCTCATGCTTATTAAAGCGACATCGTTTGTATCTACATTAAAGCGACACTAATCGGTGAAAACGCACATTTCTACAGAATGTTATTTTCAATTACATGGTAATCTTTTTTCCGAAATATTTGCCTCTAAAATTGAGTAGTTTACTACTAATAATATATACGACGTCTTTTAACCTAACAAACTAATGTAAATAGGGTCAACATTCATGCGTAATACAATGTGTGTATCCTGAATAACACGATTTATGGTACACATTTACCGTTATATCTCTCATTTGTGACTATGAATATCTAATTTTAATATTAGTTAAATGATCTCTAAGCGACGATATCACGCGTTTAGTATCGACTCCAATGACAAACACAGCGTGGATGACCGTTATATGAACTACTATTTTCACTTTTGAAAATGTGTAGATCACAACAACACTGTTATTGATTCAATGTTAGTGTTCAACATGTTCGGAAGAATTTGGGGTAGCAATGCATTTAAACGGGGGAAATGAATTGTTTGGCTATGTGCGATGTAATGTCGCTTTAAAACAATCATATTATGAAACAGTTGGTATATATCTAACATGTGCACCGCTACCATGGGGGAGTTGGGGTATGGGGAGTTTACCTCTCGGCAGAATGTAAGTCTAACATGTGCACCGCTACCGTGGAGGAGTTGGTGTATGGGGGGTTTACCTCTCGGCAGAATGTAAGTCTGACATGTGCACCGCTACCGTGGAGGAGTAGGGGTATGGGGAGTTTACCTCTCGGCAGAATGTAAGTCTAACATGTGCACCGCTACCGTGGAGGAGTTGGGGTATGGGGAGTTTACCTCTCGGCAGAATGTAAGTCTGACATGTGCACCGCTACCGTGGAGGAGTTGGGGTATGGGGAGTTTACCTCTCGGCAGAATGTAAGTCTGACATGTGCACCGCTACCGTGGAGGAGTTGGGGTATGGGGAGTTTACCTCTCGGCAGAATGTAAGTCTGACATGTGCACCGCTACCGTGGAGTAGTTGGAGTATGGGGGGTTTACCTCTCGGCAGAATGTAAGTCTGACATGTGCACCGCTACCGTGGAGGAGTTGGGGTATGGGGAGTTTACCTCTCGGCAGAATGTAAGTCTGACATGTGCACCGCTACCGTGGAGGAGTTGGGGTATGGGGAGTTTACCTCTCGGCAGAATGTAAGTCTGACATGTGCACCGCTACCGTGGAGGAGTTGGGGTATGGGGGGTTTACCTCTCGGCAGAATGTAAGTCTAACATGTGCACCGCTACCGTGGAGGAGTTGGGGTATGGGGAGTTTACCTCTCGGCAGAATGTAAGTCTAACATGAATCTGTAATTTAAACAAATGCTCCTATCTTGGAAAATGTTATGTTCCTGGTCTCATTTTCAGAATCATAGTCAAATTTATATTTCCGAGTTAAATGCGAGTCCTTGCATGACACAGTCAGTTTTCTTAGCTTGTATTATCTGGTCAAATTAGACAGTGATGTTAGTATAAGTCAATAGTGTAGCTATAAAGTTGCTGCCCTTCCCGTGCACGCGATAATTTATTGCAAACGGTTTAAAGGCCTGCAGGTTGACCTATAGTTGACCTTAAACACACGAGGAATAGCGGTACAAATGTGACGGTCGACGCACATCGTATTTGCCACATGCGAGGCCCTGCATGGTATACATCTAATACATGAGCACCACTTATATCTATTATGACCCACGTACATATCAGAGGTTATAAATTGCTGAAATTGAAGTTCTGTATTTTTATAGTACTTACAACTGGTATAAACAATTCAACTCCACTTATGGCCCAAATAAGGCTGGTTGCGCGGGTTAGGCAGCCAGTTCCTGCATTGCTGTACCACACATTCAGGCATCAGTTCCCTCTTATGCCATGTACAGTCTCCTCTTCTAGCCGCTACTTTTCTCTCTATATATCTGACATCTTTCCATGCGCCACAATTATATAGCATTGCCCAAAACCTCCTGTATAGAAGCTTTCTCTCATGTGAATTTAGATTATGCGGTGGACGATTATTAGCAGGCCACCAAAGTTGTTTGTTCTGTTCATTTATTATGCAAGGGGAACACAAGCACAGTGGACACTCAGCAACACCTTCAGCATGCTGAGGCATAGGGGGAGGTACGTAAGCAGCCTCTGCAACGGGCATGGCGGTGGCTGTTTCTTCTATTTCCATCTCTACGTCCCAGTTCTTATTTTGCAAGAAAGTCAGCAATTCTTTTCTCTGCTCATCAGTTACATACATTGTTATTTTACTCAATGGAATATACGTTTACTTAAATTGTCAGGGCCTCATTTTGACTAATTCTCAGCTCACAGAGTGATCGTGCATATTAACCGTTAGAAAATACCTACATACGCCAAATTATACTGAACGTACTGCTACATTGTTGATACAAGCCACTAATCACATGGAACAGGTAGTAAAGTATAAATCTTTACAATTGGACGGGGTCAAACTGCAGGCCTTTAAATCGTGGATTTCGAATAAAGCATGTTTGAGACAATTAGTTACACACCCGAAAGGTGACGTACCAGTCCCGTTCTGATTTAACTGTCATATATCGGAAATGTAGAATATAAACCTACTTCTGAATATAATATACGTTGTTATGTCACAAATGGGACACTCGGGTAGCGGAACAATAATCGGTGAACACACTGTCGACTGGACATTGGAAAAATATGAAGGTAAATTATGTTGGAAAAATATGAAGGTAAATTATGTTGGAAAAATATGAAGGGGAATTATGTTGGAAAAATATGAAGGTGAATTATGTTGGAAAAATATGGAAGTGAATTATGTTGGAAAAATATGAAGGTGAATTATGTTGGAAAAATATGAAGGTATGGAAAAATATGAAGGTAAATTATGTTGGAAAAATATGAAGGTAAATTATGTTGGAAAAATATGAAGGTAAATTATGTTGGAAAAATATGAAGGTAAATGAATTATGTTGGAAAAATATGAAGGTGAATTATGTTGGAAAAATATGATGGTATGGAAAAATATGAAGGTAAATTATGTTGGAAAAATATGAAGGTAAATTATGTTGTATCTGAGACATTTTCTTAGGTGTCGACTATTTTCGTGGGTTATTGTTACATAAGCATGTAAACAACACGTGTGTATTTTACGTTTATTTATCGTCGCTAGCGGTTGCCCATATGAGCGACGCCTCCTGAAGAGGTTAGTCAATTTAGATGTTTATAATATAGAGAGACCCATTCCAGAATCTCCTCTGGTTCTTTTACGTGCACGGTGAAAAGCACCGACACGAGACCTCGGTTTAACGTCCCATCTGAAAGACTATTAATTTTATTAGGGTCAGACGGGGGATCGAACCTGCTACCCCTGGATTACCAGTCCAGCGTGTTACCACTGGACTACAGATCCGTCCGTCCAGTTTCATTAAGTTATTTGCAATATGTTTATTGTACATGTATATGACTGCTAAACCAGTTTCATTAAGTTATTTGCAATATGTTTATTGCACAGGGATTCGGCACGTTTGGGGGTACTTGTATATATATTTACGTTTGGGGGTACTTGTATATATATTTAAGTACTTAAATATATATACTACTACCCCCAAAAGTGCCGAATCCCTGTGGTTTATTGTACACAATGCCTTGCCTAAGGGCACAATCGTAACATTTACCGTTCATTACACAGCTATCCTGTCCGTAGTTACGTACTGATCTACTGTACACGGACAATACGGAACATTTACATTACACATCTATCCTCTCCCTGTGTACGTACTGACCTACTGTACACGGACAATACGGAACATTTACATTACACAGCTATCCTGTCCCTGTGTACGTACTGATCTACTGTAAACGGACAATACGGAACATTTACATTACACATCTATCCTGTCCGTGTGTACGTACTGATCTACTGTGCACGGACAATACGGAGCATTTACATTACACATCTATCCTGTCCGTGTGTACGTACTGACCTACTGTACACGGGGCAATACGGAACATTTACATTACACAGATATCCTGTCTGTGTGTACGTACTGATCTACTGTACACGGACAATACGGAACATTTACATTACACATATATCCTGTCTGTGTGTACGTACTGATCTACTGTACACGGGACAATACGGAACATTTACATTACACAGATATCCTGTCTGTGTGTACGTACTGACCTACTGTACACGGACAATACGGAACATTTACATTACACAGATATCCTGTCTGTGTGTACGTACTGATCTACTGTACACGGACAATACGGAACATTTACATTACACATCTAGCCTGTCTGTGTGTACGTACTGATCTACTATACACGGACAATACGGAACATTTACATTACACATCTAGCCTGTCTGTGTGTACGTACTGACCTACTGTACACGGACAATACGGAACATTTACATTACACAGATATCCTGTCCGTGTGTACGTACTGACCTACTGTACACGGACAATACGGAACATTTACATTACACATCTATCCTGTATGTGTGTACGTACTGACCTACTGTACACGGACAATAGGGAACATTTACATTACACAGATATCCTGTCCGCGTGTACGTACTGATCTACTGTACACGGACAATACGGAACATTTGCATTACACATCTATCCTGTCTGTGTGTACGTACTGATCTACTGTACACGGACAATACGGAACAGATACATTACACATATATCTTGTCTGTGTGTACGTACTGATCTACTGTACACGGACAATACGGAACATTTACATTACACAGATATCCTGTCTGTGTGTACGTACTGACCTACTGTACACGGAAAATACGGAACATTTACATTACACAGATATCCTGTCCGTGTGTTCGTACTGATCTACTATACACGGACAATACGGAACATTTACATTACACAGATATCCTGTCCGTTTGTACGTACTGACCTACTGTACACGGGACAATACGGAACATTAACATTACACATCCATCCTGTCTGTGTGTACGTACTGACCTACTGTACACGGACAATACGGAACATTTACATTACACAGATATCCTGTCTGTGTGTACGTACCGATCTACTGTACACGGACAATACGGAACATTTACATTACACATATATCCTGTCTGTGTGTACGTACTGATCTACTGTACACGGACAATACGGAACATTTACATTACACAGCTATCCTGTCCGGAGTTACGTACTGACCTACTGTACACGGACAATACGGAACATTTACATTACACATCTATCCTGTCTGTGTGTACGTACTGATCTACTGTACACGGACAATACGGAACATTTACATTACACTGCTATCCTGTCCGGAGTTACGTACTGACCTACTGTACACGGACAATACGGAACATTTACATTACACATCTATCATGTCCGTGTGTACGTACTGATCTACTATACACGGACAATACGGAACATGTACATTACACATATATCCTGTCCGTGTGTACGTACTGATCTACTGTACACGGACAATACGGAACATTTACATTACACATATATCCTATCCGTGTGTACGTACTGACCTACTGTACACGGACAATACGGAACATTTACATTACACAGATATCCTGTCTGTGTGTACGTACTGATCTACTGTACACGGACAATACGGAACATTTACATTACACATCTATCCTGTCTGTGTGTACGTACTGATCTACTGTACACGGACAATACGGAACATTTACATTACACAGATATCCTGTCTGTGTGTACGTACTGACCTACTGTACACGGACAATACGGAACATTTACATTACACATATATCCTGTCCGTGTGTACGTACTGACCTACTGTACACGGACAATACGGAACATTTACATTACACATCTATCCTGTCTGTGTGTACGTACTGATCTACTGTACACGGACAATACGGAACATTTACATTACACATCTATCCTGTCTGTGTGTACGTACTGATCTACTGTACACGGACAATACGGAACATTTACATTACACAGATATCCTGTCTGTGTGTACGTACTGATCTACTATACACGGACAATACGGAACATTTACATTACACAGATATCCTGTCTGTGTGTACGTACTGACCTACTGTACACGGACAATACGGAACATTTACATTACACAGATATCCTGTCTGTGTGTACGTACTGACCTACTGTACACGGACAATACGGAACATTTACATTACACAGATATCCTGTCCATGTGTACGTACTGATCTACTGTACACGGACAATACGGAACATTTACATTACACAGATATCCTGTCCGTGTTCACGTACTGATCTACTATACACGGACAATACGGAACATTTACATTACACAGATATCCTGTCCGTGTGTACGTACTGACCTACTGTACACGGGACAATACGGAACATTTACATTACACATCCATCCTGTCTGTGTGTACGTACTGACCTACTGTACACGGACAATACGGAACATTTACATTACACAGATATCCTGTCTGTGTGTACGTACCGATCTACTGTACACGGACAATACGGAACATTTACATTACACATATATCCTGTCTGTGTGTACGTACTGATCTACTGTACACGGACAATACGGAACATTTACATTACACATCTATCCTGTATGTGTGTACGTACAGATCTACTGTACACGGACAATACGGAACATTTACATTACACATCTATCCTGTCCCTGTGTACGTACTGACCTACTGTACACGGACAATACGGAACATTTACATTACACAGCTATCCTGTCCATGTGTACGTACTGATCTACTGTACACGGACAATACGGAACATTTACATTACACATCTATCCTGTCCGTGTGTACGTACTGATCTACTGTGCACGGACAATACGGAACATTTACATTACACAGATATCCTATCCGTGTGTACGTACTGATCTACTGTACTCGGACAATACGGAACATTTACATTACACAGATATCCTGTCTGTGTGTACGTACTGATCTACTGTACACGGACAATACGGAACATTTACATTACACATCTATCCTGTCCTGTGTACGTACTGACCTACTGTACACGGACAATACGGAACATTTACATTACACAGCTATCCTGTCCATGTGTACGTACTGATCTACTGTACACGGACAATACGGAACATTTACATTACACATCTATCCTGTCCGTGTGTACGTACTGATCTACTGTACACGGACAATACGGAACATTTACATTACACAGATATCCTATCCGTGTGTACGTACTGATCTACTGTACTCGGACAATACGGAACATTTACATTACACAGATATCCTGTCTGTGTGTACGTACTGATCTACTATACACGGACAATACGGAACATGTACATTACACATATATCCTGTCCGTGTGTACGTACTGATCTACTCTACACGGACAATACGGAACATTTACATTACACAGATATCCTGTCTTATCCTGTCGTGTGTACGTACTGACCTACTGTACACGGACAATATGGAACATTTACATTACACATCTAGCCTGTCTGTGTGTACGTACTGATCTACTGTACACGGACAATACGGAACATTTACATTACACAGCTATCCTGTCTGTGTGTACGTACTGATCTACTGTACACGGACAATACGGAACATTTACATTACACATCTATCCTGTCTGTGTGTACGTACTGATCTACTGTACACGGACAATACGGAACATTTACATTACACAGATATCCTGTCTGTGTGTACGTACTGACCTACTGTACACGGACAATACGGAACATTTACATTACACATATATCCTGTCCGTGTGTACGTACTGACCTACTGTACACGGACAATACGGAACATTTACATTACACATCTATCCTGTCTGTGTGTACGTACTGATCTACTGTACACGGACAATACGGAACATTTACATTACACATCTATCCTGTCTGTGTGTACGTACTGACCTACTGTACACGGACAATACGGAACATTTACATTACACATCTATCCTGTCTGTGTGTACGTACTGACCTACTGTACACGGACAATACGGAACATTTACATTACACATATATCCTGTCTGTGTGTACGTACTGATCTACTGTACACGGACAATACGGAACATTTACATTACACATCTATCCTGTATGTGTGTACGTACTGATCTACTGTACACGGACAATACGGAACATTTACATTACACATCTATCCTGTCCCTGTGTACGTACTGACCTACTGTACACGGACAATACGGAACATTTACATTACACAGCTATCCTGTCCATGTGTACGTACTGATCTACTGTACACGGACAATACGGAACATTTACATTACACATCTATCCTGTCCGTGTGTACGTACTGATCTACTGTACACGGACAATACGGAACATTTACATTACACAGATATCCTGTCCGTGTGTACGTACTGATCTACTGTACACGGACAATACGGAACATTTACATTACACAGATATCCTGTCTGTGTGTACGTACTGATCTACTATACACGGACAATACGGAACATTTACATTACACATCTATCCTGTCCGTGTGTACGTACTGACCTACTGTACACGGACAATACGGAACATTTACATTACACAGCTATCCTGTCCATGTGTACGTACTGATCTACTGTACACGGACAATACGGAACATTTACATTACACATCTATCCTGTCCGTGTGTACGTACTGATCTACTGTACACGGACAATACGGAACATTTACATTACACAGATATCCTATCCGTGTGTACGTACTGATCTACTGTACTCGGACAATACGGAACATTTACATTACACAGATATCCTGTCTGTGTGTACGTACTGATCTACTGTACACGGACAATACGGAACATTTACATTACACATCTATCCTGTCTGTGTGTACGTACTGATCTACTGTACACGGACAATACGGAACATTTACATTACACAGATATCCTGTCTGTGTGTACGTACTGATCTACTGTACACGGACAATACGGAACATTTACATTACACATCTATCCTGTCTGTGTGTACGTACTGATCTACTGTACACGGACAATACGGAACATTTACATTACACATCTATCCTGTCTGTGTGTACGTACTGATCTACTGTACACGGACAATACGGAACATTTACATTACACAGATATCCTGTCTGTGTGTACGTACTGACCTACTGTACACGGACAATACGGAACATTTACATTACACATATATCCTGTCCGTGTGTACGTACTGACCTACTGTACACGGACAATACGGAACATTTACATTACACATATATCCTGTCTGTGTGTACGTACTGATCTACTGTACACGGACAATACGGAACATTTACATTACACATATATCCTGTCTGTGTGTACGTACTGATCTACTGTACACGGACAATACGGAACATTTACATTACACATCTATCCTGTCTGTGTGTACGTACTGACCTACTGTACACGGACAATACGGAACATTTACATTACACATCTATCCTGTCTGGTGTACGTACTGATCTACTGTACACGGACAATACGGAACATTTACATTACACAATATCCTGTCTGTGTGTACGTACTGATCTACTGTACACGGACAATACGGAACATTTACATTACACATCTATCCTGTCTGTGTGTACGTACTGATCTACTGTACACGGACAATACGGAACATTTACATTACACATCTATCCTGTCCGGTGTACGTACTGACCTACTGTACACGGACAATACGGAACATTTACATTACACATCTATCCTGTCCGTGTGTACGTACTGATCTACTGTACACGGACAATACGGAACATTTACATTACACATAATCCTGTCCGTGTGTACGTACTGATCTACTGTACACGGACAATACGGAACATTTACATTACACAGATATCCTATCCTGTGTGTACGTACTGATCTACTGTACAGGACAATACGGAACATTTACATTACACAGATATCCTGTCTGTGTGTACGTACTGATCTACTGTACACGGACAATACGGAACATTTACATTACACATCTATCCTGTCTGTGTGTACGTACTGATCTACTGTACACGGACAATACGGAACATTTACATTACACAGATATCCTGTCTGTGTGTACGTACTGACTACTGTACACGGACAATACGGAACATTTACATTACACATATCCTGTCCGTGTGTACGTACTGATCTACTGTACACGGACAATACGGAACATTTACATTACACATCTATCCTGTCTGTGTGTACGTACTGATCTACTGTACACGGACAATACGGAACATTTACATTACACATTACTGTCTGTGTGTACGTACTGATCTACTGTACACGGACAATACGGAACATTTACATTACACATCTATCCTGTCTGTGTGTACGTACTGATCTACTGTACACGGACAATACGGAACATTTACATTACACAGATATCCTGTCTGTGTGTACGTACTGACCTACTGTACACGGACAATACGGAACATTTACATTACACATATATCCTGTCCGTGTGTACGTACTGACCTACTGTACACGGACAATACGGAACATTTACATTACACATATATCCTGTCTGTGTGTACGTACTGATCTACTGTACACGGACAATACGGAACATTTACATTACACATCTATCCTGTCTGTGTGTACGTACTGACCTACTGTACACGGACAATACGGAACATTTACATTACACATCTATCCTGTCTGTGTGTACGTACTGACCTACTGTACAACGGACAATACGGAACATACATTACACATCTATCCTGTCTGTGTGTACGTACTGATCTACTGTACACGGACAACAACACAATACGGAACATTTACATTACACAGATATCCTGTAACGGTGACTAGAATTACGGATACGACACATCTACATTACACGGACAAATCCTCACGTACTGACTACTACACACAATACGGAACATTTACATTACACAGATATCCTGTCTGTGTGTACGTACTGATCTACTGTACACGGACAATACGGAACATTTACATTACACATATATCCTGTCTGTGTGTACGTACTGACCTACTGTACACGGACAATACGGAACATT
>CM026396.1:25639924-25677429 GCA_014843695.1 Archivesica marissinica | reverse complement strand
ACACGGACAATACGGAACATTTACATTACACAGATATCCTGTCTGTGTGTACGTACTGATCTACTGTACACGGACAATACGGAACATTTACATTACACAGATATCCTGTCTGTGTGTACGTACTGATCTACTGTACACGGACAATACGGAACATTTACATTACACATATATCCTGTCTGTGTGTACGTACTGATCTACTGTACACGGACAATACGGAACATTTACATTACACAGATATCCTGTCTGTGTGTACGTACTGATCTACTGTACACGGACAATACGGAACATTTACATTACACATATATCCTGTCTGTGTGTACGTACTGATCTACTGTACACGGACAATACGGAACATTTACATTACACATCTATCCTGTCTGTGTGTACGTACTGATCTACTGTACACGGACAATACGGAACATTTACATTACACATCTATCCTGTCCGTGTGTACGTACTGATCTACTGTACACGGACAATACGGAACATTTACATTACACAGATATCCTGTCCGTGTGTACGTACTGATCTACTGTACACGGACAATACGGAACATTTACATTACACAGATATCCTGTCTGTGTGTACGTACTGATCTACTGTACACGGACAATACGGAACATTTACATTACACATATATCCTGTCCGTGTGTACGTACTGATCTACTGTACACGGACAATACGGAACATTTACATTACACAGATATCCTGTCTGTGTGTACGTACTGACCTACTGTACACGGACAATACGGAACATTTACATTACACAGATATCCTGTCTGTGTGTACGTACTGATCTACTGTACACGGACAATACGGAACATTTACATTACACATCTATCCTGTCTGTGTGTACGTACTGATCTACTGTACACGGACAATACGGAACATTTACATTACACAGATATCCTGTCTGTGTGTACGTACTGATCTACTGTACACGGACAATACGGAACATTTACATTACACATCTATCCTGTCTGTGTGTACGTACTGATCTACTGTACACGGACAATACGGAACATTTACATTACACAGATATCCTGTCTGTGTGTACGTACTGACCTACTGTACACGGACAATACGGAACATTTACATTACACAGATATCCTGTCTGTGTGTACGTACTGATCTACTGTACACGGACAATACGGAACATTTACATTACACATCTATCCTGTCTGTGTGTACGTACTGATCTACTGTACACGGACAATACGGAACATTTACATTACACAGATATCCTGTCTGTGTGTACGTACTGACCTACTGTACACGGACAATACGGAACATTTACATTACACATATATCCTGTCTGTGTGTACGTACTGACCTACTGTACACGGACAATACGGAACATTTACATTACACATCTATCCTGTCTGTGTGTACGTACTGATCTACTGTACACGGACAATACGGAACATTTACATTACACATCTATCCTGTCTGTGTGTACGTACTGACCTACTGTACACGGACAATACGGAACATTTACATTACACATCTATCCTGTCTGTGTGTACGTACTGATCTACTGTACACGGACAATACGGAACATTTACATTACACATCTATCCTGTCTGTGTGTACGTACTGATCTACTGTACACGGACAATACGGAACATTTACATTACACATCTATCCTGTCTGTGTGTACGTACTGATCTACTGTACACGGACAATACGGAACATTTACATTACACATATATCCTGTCTGTGTGTACGTACTGATCTACTGTACACGGACAATACGGAACATTTACATTACACATCTATCCTGTCTGTGTGTACGTACTGATCTACTGTACACGGACAATACGGAACATTTACATTACACATCTATCCTGTCTGTGTGTACGTACTGATCTACTGTACACGGACAATACGGAACATTTACATTACACATCTATCCTGTCTGTGTGTACGTACTGATCTACTGTACACGGACAATACGGAACATTTACATTACACAGATATCCTGTCTGTGTGTACGTACTGATCTACTGTACACGGACAATACGGAACATTTACATTACACATATATCTCTGTGTGTACGTACTGATCTACTGTACACGGACAATACTACGGAACATTTACATTACACAGATATCCTGTCTGTGTGTACGTACTGATCTACTGTACACGGACAATACGGAACATTTACATTACACAGATATCCTGTCTGTGTGTACGTACTGACCTACTGTACACGGACAATACGGAACATTTACATTACACATCTATCCTGTCTGTGTGTACGTACTGATCTACTGTACACGGACAATACGGAACATTTACATTACACAGATATCCTGTCTGTGTGTACGTACTGATCTACTGTACACGGACAATACGGAACATTTACATTACACAGCTATCCTGTCTGTGTGTACGTACTGATCTACTGTACACGGACAATACGGAACATTTACATTACACATCTATCCTGTCCGTGTGTACGTACTGATCTACTGTACACGGACAATACGGAACATTTACATTACACAGATATCCTGTCTGTGTGTACGTACTGATCTACTGTACACGGACAATACGGAACATTTACATTACACATCTATCCTGTCTGTGTGTACGTACTGATCTACTGTACACGGACAATACGGAACATTTACATTACACAGATATCCTGTCTGTGTGTACGTACTGACTACTGTACACGGACAATACGGAACATTTACATTACACATATATCCTGTCCGTGTGTACGTACTGACCTACTGTACACGGACAATACGGAACATTTACATTACACATATATCCTGTCCGTGTGTACGTACTGATCTACTGTACACGGACAATACGGAACATTTACATTACACAGATATCCTGTCTGTGTGTACGTACTGACCTACTGTACACGGACAATACGGAACATTTACATTACACAGATATCCTGTCTGTGTGTACGTACTGATCTACTGTACACGGACAATACGGAACATTTACATTACACATCTATCCTGTCTGTGTGTACGTACTGATCTACTGTACACGGACAATACGGAACATTTACATTACACATCTATCCTGTCTGTGTGTACGTACTGATCTACTGTACACGGACAATACGGAACATTTACATTACACATCTATCCTGTCTGTGTGTACGTACTGATCTACTGTACACGGACAATACGGAACATTTACATTACACAGATATCCTGTCTGTGTGTACGTACTGACCTACTGTACACGGACAATACGGAACATTTACATTACACAGATATCCTGTCTGTGTGTACGTACTGACCTACTGTACACGGACAATACGGAACATTTACATTACACAGATATCCTGTCCGTGTGTACGTACTGATCTACTGTACACGGACAATACGGAACATTTACATTACACAGATATCCTGTCTGTGTGTACGTACTGATCTACTGTACACGGACAATACGGAACATTTACATTACACATCTATCCTGTCTGTGTGTACGTACTGATCTACTGTACACGGACAATACGGAACATTTACATTACACAGATATCCTGTCTGTGTGTACGTACTGATCTACTGTACACGGACAATACGGAACATTTACATTACACATCTATCCTGTCTGTGTGTACGTACTGATCTACTGTACACGGACAATACGGAACATTTACATTACACAGATATCCTGTCTGTGTGTACGTACTGACCTACTGTACACGGACAATACGGAACATTTACATTACACATATATCCTGTCCGTGTGTACGTACTGACCTACTGTACACGGACAATACGGAACATTTACATTACACATCTATCCTGTCTGTGTGTACGTACTGATCTACTGTACACGGACAATACGGAACATTTACATTACACATCTATCCTGTCTGTGTGTACGTACTGACCTACTGTACACGGACAATACGGAACATTTACATTACACATCTATCCTGTCTGTGTGTACGTACTGATCTACTGTACACGGACAATACGGAACATTTACATTACACATCTATCCTGTCTGTGTGTACGTACTGATCTACTGTACACGGACAATACGGAACATTTACATTACACATCTATCCTGTCTGTGTGTACGTACTGATCTACTGTACACGGACAATACGGAACATTTACATTACACATCTATCCTGTCTGTGTGTACGTACTGATCTACTGTACACGGACAATACGGAACATTTACATTACACAGATATCCTGTCTGTGTGTACGTACTGATCTACTGTACACGGACAATACGGAACATTTACATTACACAGATATCCTGTATGTGTGTACGTACTGACCTACTGTACACGGACAATACGGAACATTTACATTACACAGATATCCTGTCTGTGTGTACGTACTGACCTACTGTACACGGACAATACGGAACATTTACATTACACAGATATCCTGTCCATGTGTACGTACTGATCTACTGTACACGGACAATACGGAACATTTACATTACACAGATATCCTGTCCGTGTTCACGTACTGATCTACTATACACGGACAATACGGAACATTTACATTACACAGATATCCTGTCCGTGTGTACGTACTGACCTACTGTACACGGGACAATACGGAACATTTACATTACACATCCATCCTGTCTGTGTGTACGTACTGACCTACTGTACACGGACAATACGGAACATTTACATTACACAGATATCCTGTCTGTGTGTACGTACCGATCTACTGTACACGGACAATACGGAACATTTACATTACACATATATCCTGTCTGTGTGTACGTACTGATCTACTGTACACGGACAATACGGAACATTTACATTACACATCTATCCTGTATGTGTGTACGTACAGATCTACTGTACACGGACAATACGGAACATTTACATTACACATCTATCCTGTCCCTGTGTACGTACTGACCTACTGTACACGGACAATACGGAACATTTACATTACACAGCTATCCTGTCCCTGTGTACGTACTGATCTACTGTACACGGACAATACGGAACATTTACATTACACATCTATCCTGTCCGTGTGTACGTACTGATCTACTGTACACGGACAATACGGAACATTTACATTACACAGATATCCTGTCTGTGTGTACGTACTGATCTACTGTACACGGACAATACGGAACATTTACATTACACAGATATCCTGTCTGTGTGTACGTACTGATCTACTGTACACGGACAATACGGAACATTTACATTACACATATATCCTGTCTGTGTGTACGTACTGATCTACTGTACACGGACAATACGGAACATTTACATTACACATATATCCTGTCTGTGTGTACGTACTGACCTACTGTACACGGACAATACGGAACATTTACATTACACATCTATCCTGTCTGTGTGTACGTACTGATCTACTGTACACGGACAATACGGAACATTTACATTACACATCTATCCTGTCTGTGTGTACGTACTGATCTACTGTACACGGACAATACGGAACATTTACATTACACATCTATCCTGTCTGTGTGTACGTACTGATCTACTGTACACGGACAATACGGAACATTTACATTACACAGATATCCTGTCCGTGTTCACGTACTGATCTACTATACACGGACAATACGGAACATTTACATTACACAGATATCCTGTCCGTGTGTACGTACTGACCTACTGTACACGGGACAATACGGAACATTTACATTACACATCCATCCTGTCTGTGTGTACGTACTGACCTACTGTACACGGACAATACGGAACATTTACATTACACAGATATCCTGTCTGTGTGTACGTACCGATCTACTGTACACGGACAATACGGAACATTTACATTACACATATATCCTGTCTTTGTGTACGTACTGATCTACTGTACACGGACAATACGGAACATTTACATTACACATCTATCCTGTATGTGTGTACGTACAAATCTACTGTACACGGACAATACGGAACATTTACATTACATATCTATCCTGTCCCTGTGTACGTACTGACCTACTGTACACGGACAATACGGAACATTTACATTACACAGCTATCCTGTCCCTGTGTACGTACTGATCTACTGTACACGGACAATACGGAACATTTACATTACACATCTATCCTGTCCGTGTGTACGTACTGATCTACTGTGCACGGACAATACGGAACATTTACATTACACAGATATCCTATCCGTGTGTACGTACTGATCTACTGTACTCGGACAATACGGAACATTTACATTACACAGATATCCTGTCTGTGTGTACGTACTGATCTACTGTACACGGACAATACGGAACATTTACATTACACATCTATCCTGTCTGTGTGTACGTACTGATCTACTGTACACGGACAATACGGAACATTTACATTACACAGATATCCTGTCTGTGTGTACGTACTGACCTACTGTACACGGACAATACGGAACATTTACATTACACATATATCCTGTCCGTGTGTACGTACTGACCTACTGTACACGGACAATACGGAACATTTACATTACACATCTATCCTGTCTGTGTGTACGTACTGATCTACTGTACACGGACAATACGGAACATTTACATTACACATCTATCCTGTCTGTGTGTACGTACTGACCTACTGTACACGGACAATACGGAACATTTACATTACACATCTATCCTGTCTGTGTGTACGTACTGACCTACTGTACACGGACAATACGGAACATTTACATTACACATCTATCCTGTCTGTGTGTACGTACTGACCTACTGTACACGGACAATACGGAACATTTACATTACACATCTATCCTGTCTGTGTGTACGTACTGACCTACTGTACACGGACAATACGGAACATTTACATTACACATCTATCCTGTCTGTGTGTACGTACTGATCTACTGTACACGGACAATACGGAACATTTACATTACACATCTATCCTGTCTGTGTGTACGTACTGATCTACTGTACACGGACAATACGGAACATTTACATTACACATCTATCCTGTCTGTGTGTACGTACTGATCTACTGTACACGGACAATACGGAACATTTACATTACACAGATATCCTGTCTGTGTGTACGTACTGATCTACTGTACACGGACAATACGGAACATTTACATTACACAGATATCCTGTCTGTGTGTACGTACTGACCTACTGTACACGGACAATACGGAACATTTACATTACACAGATATCCTGTCTTTGTGTACGTACCGTACTGTACACGGACAATACGGAACATTTACATTACACACATATCCTGTCTGTGTGTACGTACTGACCTACTGTACACGGACAATACGGAACATTTACATTACACATCTATCCTGTATGTGTGTACGTACTGATCTACTGTACACGGACAATACGGAACATTTACATTACACATCTATCCTGTCCCTGTGTACGTACTGACCTACTGTACACGGACAATACGGAACATTTACATTACACAGCTATCCTGTCCCTGTGTACGTACTGATCTACTGTACACGGACAATACGGAACATTTACATTACACATCTATCCTGTCCGTGTGTACGTACTGATCTACTGTGCACGGACAATACGGAACATTTACATTACACAGATATCCTGTCCGTGTGTACGTACTGATCTACTGTACACGGACAATACGGAACATTTACATTACACAGATATCCTGTCTGTGTGTACGTACTGATCTACTGTACACGGACAATACGGAACATTTACATTACACATATATCCTGTCCGTGTGTACGTACTGATCTACTGTACACGGACAATACGGAACATTTACATTACACATATATCCTGTCCGTGTGTACGTACTGATCTACTGTACACGGACAATACGGAACATTTACATTACACAGATATCCTGTCTGTGTGTACGTACTGACCTACTGTACACGGACAATACGGAACATTTACATTACACATCTATCCTGTCTGTGTGTACGTACTGATCTACTGTACACGGACAATACGGAACATTTATGTAACCAGGTGGAAATTGTTGATGCTTAGGTTTACGTTTATTTAGCCCCTGTCATATAGCAGTTTGGTAAGAGTTGTTTGTTGTCTCCCCTTGACCAGAGTACAGTTTATAAATCATGTTCATTCAGCCGTGGTTGGTTTCCCGCGCTATAGTTTTATGATCAGCTGATTTCACTGCCTTCCATATATCTGAAGTGGTCAGATGTTAATATTTAGAGTCATATTTATTTTAGTTAATTTCAATCATGGAATAACAGGTTGGTTCATTTGGTTAGCTGTCATTGTTGTTTGTTTTATAGTACTAAAGAAATCATAAATGAGCTATGTGTATTTGTTGATATTCTAGAGATATACATTTCAAGACATGTACCAGGTACATGCATAACTTAAAATGGCGGCATATGTTAATTACTTATTTAAATGGTAATGGATTATATCACTGTTTCTCTCTATGCATATTCACACTGTTCTATAACAACTTACAGATTATCACCGTGAGAGAGAAAGTGTAATAGTGGAGTTTGTACAGCAACAGGTCCAATCCACATTTGGTAGGCAAATACATGTGTATATGTGATGTCTATGGTTTCTGTATAGCTGACTTGTCTTTAATTGATTTTAATAGGTTTTACTTGGAATGGCCACTATTCACCACGGACTGTGCGAATCCGATCATTTTAGTATTAATACTGTCGATACACGTTTGTTCATATGTGTAGAATAGTGTTGACAGATTGTATACATGTATAGTGATGTTGGCAGATTATATATATGTAGAATAATGTTGAGCTTGTGGTCATAAGGTATAATACGATTGTTGACATATGCTATACATGTATTATTGACTTATTTGGTACAACATAGTTATTGTTCGCTATTGTCCATTTCAGGGCTTGACTGTTGTACGTTAACCAGTTTTACTGTGCTGTGCACAATAGATACTATAAACTACGATCTGGTTGTCTTTGTGAATTGTCCTGTCCCTGATCAACGAACCCCACCCTCGGATCTCGGAGCTAGTGATTAGTTTCCATATATGGATATTCTTCAAGTACCCCACCGTTAAATGGGCCGGAATAAGCCATATTACAACTGTAGTTAGTACTCGTTATTATTCGTCTACCTTACGACTTGTATTAAATCTATATCGACCCAAATCAAATCTCCCATTATTATGTTATATGTGTTGGATCAATATCGACCCAAAACAAATCCCTTGACACAACAACTAGTTTTAAAATGTATATTTAATTAATGACTCTAGAATACTATATTAGTAACTCATTACTCCTGCAGATAAAGTAATCAAAATTGTAACTAATTGTAACTGTCAACCTCAGATACGGTGGTATGCTTGCAGCTAATTGTGACTGTTAACCTCAGATACGGAGGTATGCTTGCAGGTAGTTGTAACTGTTCACCTCAGATACGGCAGTATGCTTGCAGCTAGTTGTAACTGTTCACCTTAGATACGGCAGTATGCTTGCAGCTAGTTGTAACTGTTCACCTCAGATACGGTAGTATGCTTGCAACTAGTTGTAACTGTTCACCTCAGATACGACGGTATGCTTGCAGCTAGTTGTAACTGTTCACCTCAGATACGATGGTATGCTTGCAGCTAGTTGTAACTGTTCACCTCAGATATGGTAGTATGCTAGCAACTAGTTGTAACTGTTCATCTCAGATACAGTGGTATGCTTGCAGCTAGTTGTAACTGTTAACCTCAGATACGGCGGTATTCTTGCAGTTAGCTGTAACTGTTCACCTCAGATACGATGGTATGCTTGCAGCTAGTTGTAACTGTATATCTCAGATACGGCGGTATGCTTGCAGCTAGTTGTAACTGTTCATCTCTGATACGACGGTATGCTTGCAACTAGTTGTAACTGTTCATCTCAGATACGGTTGTATGCTTGCAACTAGTTGTATCTGGTCACCTCAGATACGGTTCTATGCTTGCAGCTAGTTGTATCTGGTCACCTCATATACGGTCCTATGCTTGCAGCTAGTTGTAACTGTTCATCTCAGATACGGCGGTATGCTTGCAGCTAGTTGTAACTGTTAACCTCAGATACGGCGGTATGCTTGCAGCTAGTTGTAACTGTTCATCTGAGATACGGTGGTATGCTTGCAGCTAGTTGTAATTATTCACCGCAGATACGGCGGTATGCTTGCAGCTAGTTGTAACTGTTAGCCTCATATACGGCGGTATGCTTGCAGCTAGTTGTAACTTGTCACCTCAGATACGGTCCTATGCTTGCAGCTAGTTGTAACTGTTCATCTAAGATACGACGGTATGCTTGCCGCTAGTTGTAACTGTTCATCTCAGATACGGTCCTATGCTTGCGGCTAGTTGTAACAGTTTACCTCAGATACGACGATATGCTTGTAGCTAGTTGTAACTGTTAACCTCAGATACGGCGGTATGCTTGCAACTAGTTGTATCTGGTCACCTCAGATACGGCGGTATGCTTGCAGCTAGTTGTAACTGTTGACCGCAGATACGGCGGTATGCTTGCAGCTAGTTGTAACTGTTGACCGCAGATACGGCGGTATGCTTGCAGCTAGTTGTAACTGTTGACCGCAGATACGGCGGTATGCTTGCAGCTAGTTGTAACTGTTGACCGCAGATACGGCGGTATGCTTGCAGCTAGTTGTAACTGTTGACCGCAGATACGGAGGTATGCTTGCAACTAGTTGTAACTGGTCACCTCAGAGACGACGGTATGCTTGCAGCTAGTTGTAACTGTTGACCGCAGATACGGCGGTATGCTTGCAACTAGTTGTATCTGGTCACCTCAGATACGGCGGTATGCTTGCAGCTAGTTGTAACTGTTGACCGCAGATACGGCGGTATGCTTGCAGCTAGTTGTAACTGTTGACCGCAGATACGGAGGTATGCTTGCAACTAGTTGTAACTGGTCACCTCAGAGACGACGGTATGCTTGCAACTAGTTGTAACTGTTCACCTCAGACACGGTCCTATGCTTGCAGCTAGTTGTAACTGTTCATCTCAGATACGGCGGAATGCTTGCAGCTAATTGATTTTGGAAGTCGTGATAGCGCAGTGGATGCGAAAGGTCCGGAGTCGAGCCCCGCTGGTTCCTTTACGAGTGTGCCCTTCGGCAAGGTATTTACATTCCACGTTGCCTCTTCTCTCTCCCTCGTTGCAATGGATTGCATCAGGAATGAGGTCTCGAGAGCGATTAATACAAGTTGTAAGTATTTCTTTTCGCAATCGAGCTAAAATAAATTTGTATGAACTATTGATTTTAATTTTTCAAACTGGTTTCTTGGATTGGATGAACCCGCACTATGTTCAATTCATGTATATGTAATTGAATATTACAAATGTGTCAACTATGTGTATTAGGTATACTGTAATTATGTTTCCTTCCTTGTTTTGTGACAACCAACGGAAGTATATAGTATACGAACAACAGTCCCAAGGCTGCCCGATTAGCGAAGTTGTTAGCGAGCTCGCTCTCGTCAATGCAACCCTGGTTCGATCCTCGGACCGGGAAGTATGTAAGATGGTACGGTGGTCGACAGATCGGACAGGTGGGTTTTCTCCGGGTACCCCGGTTTCCTCCCACATTAATGACCATATTTATGCTTTCATCAGCGCCAACGAGAGTGACTAATATAGAGTTGTTAAAGCTTGTTTCGCAATCGTTGTAAAATAAATAAAAGTTTAAACTTAAACTTTCCAAATACATCAACATACTTTAAAGTTTAATTTGACAAATTATAAGCATTGTTCTCTCAACCAATCAGAATCCGTCCAGGTTTGTGTATATATACGAACATAATTATGTGATGGGTCTACAGACGGATCTGTAGTCCAGTGGCAACACGCTGGTCTGGTAACCCAGGGATAGCAGGTTCGATCCCCCCGTCTGACCCTAATACAATTAGCAGTCTTTCAGATGGGACGTTAAGCCGAGGTCTCGTGTCAGTGCTTTACACCGTGCACGTAAAAGAACCAGAGGAGACTCTGAAATGTGTCTCTCTGTGTATCATTGTACTATCCTCCAAATATCTAAAATGACTAATCTCTTCAGGAGGCGTCGCTCATATGGACAACCGGTAGCGACGATAAATAAACGTAAAACACATACACATGGTGGGTCTATGAAACTGAATACAAGCAAAGTTATGTGATATATCTATAGGACCTTACACTCCTTATATGGGACTTTATACAAGCAAAGTTATGTGATATATATATAGGACCTTACACTCCTTATATGGGACTTTATACAAGCAAAGTTATGTGATATATCTATAGAACCTTACACTCCTTATATGGGACTTTATACAAGCAAAGTTATGTGATATATATATAGGACCTTACACTCCTTATATGGGACTTTATACAAGCAAAGTTATGTGATATATCTATAGAACCTTTCACTCCTTATATGGGACTTTATACAAGCAAAGTTATGTGATATATCTATAGAACCTTACACTCCTTATATGGGACTTTATACAAGCAAAGTTATGTGATATATCTATAGGACCTTACACTCCTTATATGGGACTTTATACAAGCAAAGTTATGTGATATATATATAGGACCTTACACTCCTTATATGGGACTTTATACAAGCAAAGTTATGTGATATATCTATAGAACCTTACACTCCTTATATGGGACTTTATACAAGCAAAGTTATGTGATATATATATAGGACCTTACACTCCTTATATGGGACTTTATACAAGCAAAGTTATGTGATATATCTATAGAACCTTTCACTCCTTATATGGGACTTTATACAAGCAAAGTTATGTGATATATCTATAGAACCTTACACTCCTTATATGGGACTTTATACAAGCAAAGTTATGTGATATATCTATAGGACCTTACACTCCTTATATGGGACTTTATACAAGCAAAGTTATGTGATATATCTATAGGACCTTACACTCCTTATATGGGACTTTATACAAGCAAAGTTATGTGATATATCTATAGGACCTTACACTCCTTATATGGGACGTTATACAAGCAAAGTTATGTGATATATCTATAGGACCTTACACTCCTTATATGGGACTTTATACAAGCAAAGTTATGTGATATATCTATAGAACCTTACACTCCTTATATGGGACTTTATACAAGCAAAGTTATGTGATATATCTATAGGACCTTACACTCCTTATATGGGACTTTATACAAGCAAAGTTATGTGATATATCTATAGGACCTTACACTCCTTATATGGGACTTTATACAAGCAAAGTTATGTGATATATCTATAGGACCTTACACTCCTTATATGGGACTTTATACAAGCAAAGTTATGTGATATATCTATAGGACCTTACACTCCTTATATGGGACTTTATACAAGCAAAGTTATGTGATATATCTATAGGACCTTACACTCCTTATATGGGACTTTATACAAGCAAAGTTATGTGATATATCTATAGGACCTTACACTCCTTATATGGGACTTTAAACCGATAATATGTACGATACTGTGTGTTATTCAGGATACACGCATTGTATATAATACATTGAGAAATATACAGAAACATACATTTATATCGTGATATGTGGATTGGTTTAAGCATATTTATTTATCAGGATACATGTAATATACATTGAGAAAAATACAGAAACATGCATTTATATCGTGATATGTGGATTGAACTGAAAGCTAAAAGCTTAAGGTAATTCTGTCCACTCCGTATTAGATGTTAGTACCAGGTATATATGGCAATTTTAATAACTTGTCCTAATATCGAAAATGACCAGAATTTAAATATGTTTCATTCAAATTGGAAATGCATCGAAACGCTTATAAATATCTGAAAATTGGTAGGTACGGGCTTAGAAATAGAAAAAGGAAATAAGGATGAAAATGGAATAGAATAAATTATGCAGAAATGAGATATAGAAGTATTGGCGTGTAGCATTGCTGTATCAAGTTGCTTCCATTTCATATATTGAGAACCCTTACCTATATACGTTATATCGTACTACAGAAATGAGATCAAGAAGTATTGGCGTGTAGCATTGATGTATCAAGTTGCTTCCATTTCATATATTGAGAACCCTTACCTATATACGTTATATCGTACTACAGTCGCACGCCATAGTATAGTACTGTATAAGTTGCCGCTTCATGTGCGAAAGGTCCAGAGTTCGATCCCCCGCCTGGCCCTAATTAACTTTAGAAAGGCCCATAGTTCGATCCCCCGCATGGCCCTAATTAACTTTAGACTTTAAACCGAGGTTACGTGTCGGTGCACGTTACACCGTGCAGGTAATATTTTACACGAAACCATTGTCATGCAAAGATTCACCATTGTTATATATGTATTATGTTAGTAATATTATGAGCCGCATGTATTGTATTGATTGTAATACCTCATTTATTCATGTATGGTCATGCAAAGGTTTACCATTGTTATATATGTATAGTCATGCAAAGGTTCACCATTGTTATATATGTATAGTCATGCAAAGGTTCACCATTGTTATATATGTATAGTCATGCAAAGGTTCACCATTGTTATATATGTATAGTCATGCAAAGGTTCACCATTGTTATATATGTATAGTCATGCAAAGGTTTACCATTGTTATATATGTATAGTCATGCAAAGGTTCACCATTGTTATATATGTATAGTCATGCACAGGTTCACCATTGTTATATATGTATAGTTAGTAATATTATGAGCCGCATGTATTGTATTGATTGTAATTCCTCATTTATTCATGTATAGCCTTGAAATGAACGAATAAAAGATATTTGATTTTGCAAACACTGGAGAACAAAATATGAAAACATATTAATAATCAAACTAGTTGCTTTAAACAATGCAATATACAATGCATGTTGTTTCCATAGGTAGTTAGATCCGCCATTTACGCAACCAATGGTTCGATGATAGAGAAGGCTAATTGGACGTTATCGCAAATGTAACAAGATGGCCATTCAGAAAGATCGGCGGCCATTGTTTACGAGAGTGGAAATATTGCTGCACAGATGAGTAAGTTCAAAATATCACACACCGACTTGCGAGTGGGTATTACCTCTGATAGTACAGTTTCCTAGATGATTTGCTAAGAAATAACACAAACTAGTACAGTTCATAGTTCATATAATTTATTATATATAGCGCTACATGTGAACTATACAAGCATTGATTAACAAGGGAGGTAACACATACGTGTAGTTGTTACTGACTGATCTAACGTTAACAAGGGAGGTAACACATACATGTAGTTGTTACTGAATGGTTTAATGTTAACAAGAGAGGTAACACATACATGTAGTTGTTACTGAATGGTATCACGTTAACAAGGGAGGTAACGCATACATGTAATTGTTACTGAATGATTTAATGTTAACAAGGGAGGTAACACATACAAGTAGTTGTTACTGAATGATCTAACGTTAACAAGGGAGGTAACACATACATGTAGTTGTTACTGAATGGTTTAATGTTAACAAGGGAGGTAACAAATACATGTAGTTGTTACTGAATGATATATCGTTAACAAGGGAGGTAACACATACATGTAGTTGTAACTAAATGATCTAACGTTAACAAGGGAGGTAACACATACATGTAATTGTTACTGAATGGTTTAATGTTAATAAGGGAGGTAACACATACATGTAGTTGTTACTGAATGGTCTAGCATTAAGAAGGGGGGTAACACTTACATGTAATTGTTACTGAATGATTTAATGTTAACAAGGGAGGTAACACATACATGTAGTTGTTACTGAATGGTTTGATGTTAACAAGGGAGGTAACACATACATGTAGTTGTTTCTGAATGGTATCACGTTAACAAGGGAGGTAACACATACATGTAGTTGTTTCTGAATGGTATCACGTTAACAAGGGAGGTAACACATACATGTAGTTGTTTCTGAATGGTATCACGTTAACAAGGGAGGTAACACATACATGTAGTTGTTACTGAATGATCTAACGTTAACAAGGGAGGTAACACATACATGTAATTGTTACTGAATGATTTAATGTTAACAAGGGAGGTAACACATACAAGTAGTTGTTACTGAATGATCTAACGTTAACAAGGGAGCTAACACATACATGTAGTTGTTACTGAATGGTTTAACGTTAACAAGGGAGGTAACACATACATGTAGTTGTTATTGAATGGTGTAATGTTAACAAGGGAGGTAACACATACATGTAGTTGTTACTGAATGGTTTAACGTTAACAAGGGAGGTAACACATACATGTAGTTGTTACTGAATGGTCTAACGTTAACAAGGGAGGTAACACATACATGTAGTTGTTACTGAATGGTTTGATGTTAACAAGGGAGGTAACACATACATGTAGTTGTTACTGAATGATCTAACGTTAACAAGGGAGGTAACACATACATGTAGTTGTTATTGAATGGTGTAATGTTAACAAGGGAGCTAACACATACACACGTATTTACAATGGTTGGTCAATATGACATAGTGCACTCGGGTCAACTACGTTGGGACGTATTTGCAATGGTTGATCAATATGACATAGTGCACTCGCGTCAACTACGTTGGGACGTATTTGCAATGGTTGATCAATATGACATAGTTCACTCGGGTCAACTACGTTGGGACGTATTTGCAATGGTTGATCAATATGACATAGTGCACTCGGGTCAACTACGTTGGGATGTAGTTGCAATGGTTGATCAATATGATATAGTTCACTCGCATCAACTACGTTGGGACGTATTTGCAATGGTTGATCAATATGACATAGTGCACTCGGGTCAACTACGTTGGGACGTAGTTGCAATGGTTGATCAATATGATATAGTTCACTCGCGTCAACTACGTTGGTATGTAGTTGCAATGGTTGATCAATATGATATAGTTCACTCGCGTCAACTACGTTGGGACGTATTTGCAATGGTTGATCAATATCACATAGTTCATTCGCGTCAACTACGTTGGGACGTATTTGCAATGGTTGATCAATATGACATAGTGCACTCGGGTCAACTACGTTGGGACGTAGTTGCTATGGTTGATCAATATGATATAGTTCACTCGCGTCAACTACGTTGGTATGTAGTTGCAATGGTTGATCAATACGATATAGTTCACTCGCGTCAACTACGTTGGGACGTATTTGCAATGGTTGATCAATATCACATAGTTCATTCGTGTCAACTACGTTGGGATGTATTTGCAATGGTTGATCAATATGACATAGTGCACTCGCGTCAACTACGTTGGGACGTATTTGCAATGGTTGATCAATATGACATAGTGCACTCGCGTCAACTACGTTGGGACGTATTTGCAATGGTTGATCAATATGACATAGTGCACTCGCGTCAACTACGTTGGGACGTATTTGCAATGGTGCTGCATGGGAGTTATTATATTCTTTGAGTGAATACATTTGTATATATACATGTATATCAGGCGTGTAGCTTGACTGACACTGTTGTGTAGACTGTAGATTGTAGGGGTATGTATTTGCGTGTATATATATACAAGAACATCAATAACCTTACAACGTCTATGTTATGCTAGCCAAAATATTAAGATTATCAAAAGATATAATTATGATATACATGGCTCATTCTAGAGGGTGACTGGGTCGAAATAGTCGCCCTAGGGACCCCGACTTCGCCCCCTGGGGACCCCACTTCTCCCTAAGTAAAACAGGTGTTTTTTATTTTACAATTTTCATACAAAATATTGTCCAGTATGCTACACTGGCCCATTGTAATGCAACATTGTCCAGTATGCTACACTGGCCCATTGTAATGCAACATATTGTCCAGTATGCTACACTGGCCCATTGTAATGCAACATATTGTCCAGTATGCTACACTGGCCCATTGTAATGCAATATTGTCCAGTATGCTACACTGGCCCATTGTAATGCAACATTGTCCAGTATGCTACACTGGCCCATTGTAATGCAACATTGTCCAGTATGCTACACTGGCCCATTGTAATGCAAAATTGTCAAATTGTTACATTTAACCCTATTTTGTTGAAATGTATTAAATAAGACAAGTTAATGGTGCAATCACGCGCTGTGTCACTTCTCCCAATCATAACCTAGAATGAGTCCTGTCATTTGGCGTATACATACAAGAACATCAATAGCCTTACAACGTCCATGTTATCCTCACCAAAATATTAAGATTATCAAAAGAAATCATTATGAGGTGTATATACATATATACTATTACACTCGGGTAAAAATAAGTAAAATATTTCACTCCATACATAAACAACAGTTTTATTACAGTATATTTACAACTTAAAAACCCACCCTGAAAAGCAGCGTGAACCTGACTACTTAGAAAGAAGAGACCCATGTTATAGATAAGTATCGATATTGAACTGACTGTATAAGCGGAGAGAAACACTCACATACACTATAGCATACACTGATCTATAGCATACATTCGTCTATAGCATACACTCGCATATATCATACACTCGTCTATATCCTACACTCGCCTATATCATACACTCGTCTAAACCATACACTCGTCTATATCATACACTCGCCTATATTATACATTCGGCTATATCATACACTCGGCTATATCATGCACTCGTCTATATCATACACTCGCCTATATTATACACTCGTCTATATCATACACTCGTCTATATCATACACTCGTCTATATCATGCACTCGTCTATATCATACACTCGTCTATATCATACACTCGTCTATAGCATACACTCGCCTATATTATACACTCGTCTATATCATACACTCGTCTATATCATACACTCGTCTATATCATGCACTCATCTATATCATACACTCGTCTATATCATACACTCGTCTATATCATACACTCGTCTATATCATACACTCACCTATAGCATACACGCGCCTATATTATACACTCGTCTATATCATACACTCGCCTATATCATACACTCGCCTATATCATGCACTCGTCTATATCATACACTCGTGTATATCATATACTTGCCTAAATCATGCACTCGTCAATATCATACACTCGTCTATATCATACACTCGTCTATATCATACACTCGTCTATATCATACACTCGCCTATATCATACACTAGCCTATGTCATACACTCGTCTATAGCATACACTCGTCTATATCATACACTCGCCTATATTATACACTCGTCTATATCATACACTCGTCTATAGCATACACTCGCCTATAGCATACACTCGCCTATATCATACACTCGTCTATAGCATACACTCGTCTATAGCATACACTCATATATAGCATACACTCGTCTATATCATAAACTCGTCTATATCATACACTCGTCTATAGCATACACTCGCCTATATCATACACTCGTCTATAGCATACACTCGTCTATAGCATACACTCATATATAGCATACACTCGTCTATATCATACACTCGTCTATATCATACACTCGTCTATAGCATACACTCGCCTATAGCATACACTCATATATAGCATACACTCATCTATAGCATACACTCATCTATATCATACACTCGTCTATAGCATACACTCGTCTATAGCATACACTCGTCTATAGCAGACATTCGAATATATCATACACTCGTCTATATCATACACTCGTCTATATCATACACTCATCTATATCATACACTCGTCTATATCATACACTCGTCTATATCATACACTCATCTATATCATACACTCATCTATATCATGCACTCGTCTATATCATAGACTCGTCTATATCATACACTCATCTATATCATGCACTCGTCTATATCATACACTCGTCTATATCATACACTCATCTATATCATGCACTCGTCTATATCATAGACTCGTCTATATCATACACTCATCTATATCATGCACTCGCCTATATCATACACTCGTCTATATCATACACTCATCTATCTATACACTCGCCTATATCATAAACTCGTCTATATCATACACTCGCATATATCATACACTCGTCTATATCATACACTCATCTATATCATACACGCGCCTATATCGTACACTCGTCTATATCATACACTCATCTATATCATACACACGCCTATAGCATACACTCATCTATATCATACACTCACCTATATCATACACTCGTCTATATCATACACTCATCTATTTCATGCACTCGCATATATCATACACTCGTCTATATCATGCACTCGCCTATATCATACACTCATCTATATCATACACTCGTCTATATCATAAACTCGCCTATATTATACACTCGTCTAAACCATGCACTCGCCTATATCATACAATCGCCTATATTATACACTCGCCTATATCATACATTCCTCTATATCATGCACTCGTCTATATCATACACTCGTCTATATCATACACTCATCTATATCATACACTCGTCTATATCATACACTCGTCTAAACCATGCACTCGCCTATATCATACAATCGCATATATCATACACTCGCCTATATAATACACTCATCTATACCATACACTCATCTATATCATACACTCGTCTATATCACACACTCGTCTATATCATACACTCGTCTATATCATACACTCGTCGATATCATACACTCGTCTATATCATACACTCGTCTATATCATACACTCGTCTATATCATACACTCGCCTACAGCATACACTCGTCTATAGCATACACTCTTCTATATCATGCACTCACATCCGGGAATATGTCCTAGTATCATACATCCAGGAATATGTCCTAGTATCATACATCCGGGAATATGTCCTAGTATCTTACATCCGGGAATATGTCCTAGTATCATACATCCGTGAATATGTCCTAGTATCTTACATCCGGGAATATGTCCTAGTATCTTACATCCGGGAATATGTCCTAGTATCATACATCCAGGAATATGTCCTAGTATCATACATCCGGGAATATGTCCTAGTATCTTACATCCGGGAATATGTCCTAGTATCATACATCCGGGAATATGTCCTAGTATCATATATCCGAGAATATGTCCTAGTATCACACATCTAGGAATATGTCCTAGTATCATACATCCAGGAATATGTCCTAGTATCATACATCCAGGAATATGTCCTAGTATCATACATCCAGGAATATGTCCTAGTATCTTACATCCGGGAATATGTCCTAGTATCTTACATCCAGGAATATGTCCTAGTATCATACATCCAGGAATATGTCCTAGTATCATACATCCGGGAATATGTCCTAGTATCGTACATCCGGGAATATGTCCTAGTATCATACATCCAGGAATATGTCCTAGTATCTTACATCCGGGAATATGTCCTAGTATCGTACATCCAGGAATATGTCCTAGTATCATACATCCGGGAATATGTCCTAGTATCATACATCCGGGAAGATGTCCTAGTATCACACATCCGTGATTAATATAAGTTGTTACAGCTTAATAAATAAAGTTTATAGCACTCGTAAAAATAAGTTAAAACAACCAAAATATTTCACTCCATACATCATATAAATATAAACAGAAAGCAACGTGTGTGTGTTTTACGTGTATATATCGTCGTGAAGAGATGAGTCATTTTTTAGATTTTGGAGGATAGTGCAATGATACAGACAGAGACCCATTCCAGAGTCTACTCTGGATCATTAACGTGCACGGTGCAAAGCACCGACACGAGACCTCGGTTTAACGTCCCATCTGAAAGATTGTTAATTTTATTAGAATTAGACGGGGAATCAAACCTGCGATCCCTGGATTACCAGTCCAACACACACTATTACGCAAAACACTTCACTCCATATAGGTTGTATATGGGATCAAAATTACTCATGGGCAGAAATGTACAAAAATTAGATTGGCCGCCAAGACTGAATTTTTGTTGTAAATACTAGTCACACATTGTTCAAATTTGTCATGGTAGTTTCTTATTGATTATATTACATGGTAAACAGCAACTAATTATAGAGCACTGTGAAAATATCAGGAAAATAATGAAAACAATGCATTTTTGTCCCAAAAATACGCCGTTTCTCCATGTTTTGCAAATATATGCAATGCAAAAAATTTTATATGGGGAGATTTGTTATTGAGAAGCATTTATTATTGAATAACATACACACACATACGCATAAAGCCAGGCCAGTTCAGAGTTAACAAATGCCACGTTTTGCAAAATGGGATCAAAATTTCACATGTGTCAAAATGTACAAAAATGTCACTTCTTACACTGGCCGACCTGGTTTTAGTGACTTCTTAAAATCATTGTTTTTGTTGAAAATACTGGTTCCATATGGCTCAAAATTGTTATATGTATATGCTAGTACCCCCAAACGTGCCGAATCCTTGTGTAGAATATATGTGGTATAAGAATTCAGGCCATTGCAAGGTGAAGGTTGGTCTACTGTATTATTTGGCGGAGGAATACAGTGTGTAAACACAGTGACGTTATTCACAGGTGAGCACTTGGTATTTGAAACTTAAAATTTGAAATATTCTTGGTGTGTTTCAGACTGATTTGAATACCTTCTTCACAGTGGATGTGTTATCAGCAGAAATGAAAATTGGAAATATAAATGAACAGATCGTATGATTTTACTTTTTACTATGTATTACATAGGCAATTTATTTTTGGTTTTACAACCTATATCGTAAAAACAAAAAGCATATGTGTTTTACGTTTATGTCTCGTCGCTACCGGTTTCCTATATGAGCGACGCCTCCTGAAGAGATTAGTCATTTTAGAGGATAGTGCAAAACAGAAAACATTGTGTTTTACGTTTATTTATCGTTGCTACCGGTTTCCTATATGAGCGACGTCTCCTGAAGAGTTTAGTCATTTTAGAGGATAGTGTAAAACAGAAAACATTGTGTTTTACGTTTATTTATCGTTGCTACTGGTTGCCCATATGAGCGACGCCTCCTGAACAGATTAGTCATTTTAGAATTTTGGAGGATAGTGCAATGATACAGAAAGAGACCCATTCCAGAGTCACCTCTGATTATTTTACGTGCACGGTGTACAGCACTGACACGAGACCTCAGTTTAATGTCCCATCTGAAAGACTGTTAATTTTATTAGACGGGGATCGAACTAAAGCAGAAAGCATTGTGTGTGTTTTACGTTTATTTATCGTCGCTACCAGTTGCTCATATGAAGAGATTAGTCAGTTTAGATTTTTGGAAGATAGTGTAATGATACAGAGAGAGAGAGAGAGAGAGAGAGAGAGAGAGACCCATTCCAGAATATCCTCTTGTTCTTTTACGTGTATGGTGTAAAGCAAAAATCAACCCTATTATGCAAATTATATATACTAAATATAAATGATAAGAAACACTTTAATATTTAACACCAACATTAGCAGTTACAGAAATACCATATTATATGATATATAATAACTACAATAGAACTATAGAAATACCATACTATATGATATATAATAACTACAATAGAACTATAGAAATACCATACTATATGATATATAATAACTCCAATAGAACTATAGAATGATTAACAATCTGATCTAAGGACAAAATGAAATGATATCCTAAATTAAATTATTACCTCCCTTTATATATATATATTACATACTAAACATGCATGCAACATCTTATTATTTCGTTTTTATATTCAATTACCTCCCTTTATGAAAAACACTTGAATACAATACATGTATAATGCGCGTACATATATATGTCTAATGTTCGTACATATACATGTCTAATGCGCCTACATATATATGTCTAATGTTCGTACATATACATGTATAATGCGCTTACATATACATGTCTAATGTTCGTACATATACATGTCTAATGCTGGTACATATACATGTCTAATGCTGGTACATATATATGTCTAATGCTGGTACATATACATGTCTAATGCTCGCACATATTTACATGTCTAATGCTGGTACATATACATGTCTAATGCTCGCACATATATACATGTCTAATGCTCGTACATATACATGTCTACTGTTCGTACATATACATGCTGTGATTATACATGCATAATTCGATGTGACTGTAAATTAACGATTCATCTCAATCTGAATATTTTGATCTTATCACAAGGACATTGTGTAACCATAATTCTGGGTGGATTTGGTAGGTAGGTTACCGTTGCAGGGTTTGTTATCCCGTCAGTTTGTGTCAGTTGTTCCTGTAAGACGTTGCCCCGGCTGTCAGTCTGGATAACATTGTGGGAGTTCAAGCCAGATACAAACAGTTGACCTCGGTCATCTACTGTAACATCGTACGCCCCCTTTAACCCGGGATCCGTGATAACTCTCTGTTTGTTACCTTGTTTGTCTATAACTATAACCCCTGTATCCCCGGCAGCAATGTACAGTAGTGAGTTGTTCCTGCTAGCAGTTATATTCCATGGGTAAATATTGTACTGCTGCTTCTGCTGCTTCATGATTACACGCAGCGCGGAACCGGACATATTATAAACTCTAACCACACACTCACCAAACCCACCACAACAAACGTATAACTCACCCTGACTGTAATAGATACCCCTACACCACACACCTACACTGAATGACCGTGTCAGTGACAATGACCCGCCCACAGATATAAACTGAACTCTCCCAGTATCACAAAGAGTAACAGCTAGCTCAGTGGGACCAGTTTTACATATTCCCCGCGGACCACCCGGTATGTCAACCCAGTCAGTAACATTGAATGTACTATCCAGTCGTTTCAGTCTGTCATTGTTGCTGTCTGTAATGATAGTCTGATTGTTGTCTAGCACACAGACACATAGAATGGAAGGCACCTGTTTATCAGGTTTTACCTTGATGCTGTACTCACCGAGAGGGGAAGCAATGTAAGGACGGTCGGTATCATCAATGAGAGTAATCAAGGATGTCATACCATGCAAACAAGACTCAATGCCTGTATCTAATTCATACACAATGGTTGAAGCTTGCTTACTCTCAACTTGATTGATAAAGTCGTTACTCTTTGATGCTAGAGCATTACATTGCTTAATATGCACAAAGAGTTGAGCCTCGTTGACAGTCTTGAACTGTGTTATATCGTCAAGATTAACTTGTAGGGTCATTAGCATGTCCTCAAGGGAGGTAATGTCACTGTTTATGCCATCGACCATCTCTTTATGTTTAAGCAATACTTGTTTATTAGACGTCTTTTCCAGTTCTTCAACTCTAGTAATGATGCTTTTCTTCAACGTCTGGACGTCGTTCAGCATTTTGTCACGTTTTTTATCCATCAGACGCAGGTCATTCTCTCGTATAGCCTTCAACTGAAGCAGCTCTTTCCTCACCTTCTCCACGGACGTCTGGGTTTGTTCCTTTTCCCGTCCTTTCAGTATTCCTTTGGCCACGGTTGGGATATATACTACTCCTTTACATGCCCTGAAATAACATACAGTATTATATATACACAGGGGTAGGATGTGTTAGTATTATATATACTAGTATTGTACATGTATATACACAGTGGTAGGACGTGATAGTATTATATATACTAGTATTGTACATGTATATACACAGGGGTAGGACGTGTTAGTATTATATATACTAGTATTGTACATGTATATACACAGTGGTAGGACGTGATAGTATTATATATACTAGTATTGTATATACACAGGGGTAGGACGTGATAGTATTATATATACTAGTATTGTACATGTATATTCACAGGGGTAGGACGTGATAGTATTATATATACTAGCATTGTACATGTATATACACAGGGGTAGGATGTGATAGTATTATATATACTAGTATTGTATATACACAGGGGTAGGACGTGATAGTATTATATATACTAGTATTGCACATGCATATACACAGGGGTAGGACGTGTTAGTATTATACATACTAGTATTGTACATGTATATACACAGGGGTAGGACATGATAATATTATATATACTAGTATTGTACATGTATATACACAGGGGTAGGACGTGTTAGTATTATATATACTAGTATTGTATATACACAGGGGTAGGACGTGATAGTATTATATATACTAGTATTGTATATACACAGGGGTAGGACGTGATAGTATTATATATACTAGTATTGTACATGTATATACACAGGGGTAGGACATGATAGTATTATATATACTAGTATTGTACATGTATATACACAGGGATAGGACGTGTTAGTATTATATATACTAGTATTGTATATACACAGGGGTAGGACGTGATAGTATTATATATACTAGTATTGTATATGTATATACACAGGGGTAGGACGTGATAGTATTATATATACTAGTATTGTATATACACAGGGGTAGGACGTGATAGTATTATATATACTAGTATTGTATATACACAGGGGTAGGACGTGATAGTATTATATATACTAGTATTGTACATGCATATACACAGGGGTAGGACGTGATAGTATTATATATACTAGTATTGTACATGTATATACACAGGGGTAGGATGTGTTAGTATTATATATACTAGTATTGTATATACACAGGGGTAGGATGTGATAGTATTATATATACTAGTATTGTACATGTATATACACAGGGGTAGGACGTGATAGTATTATATATACTAGTATTGTAATGTATATACACAGGGGTAGGACGTGATAGTATTATATATACTAGTATTGTATATACACAGGGGTAGGACGTGATAGTATTATATATACTAGTATTGTATATACACAGGGGTAGGACGTGATAGTATTATATATACTAGTATTGTACATGCATATACACAGGGGTAGGACGTGATAGTATTATATATACTAGTATTGTACATGTATATACACAGGGGTAGGATGTGTTAGTATTATATATACTAGTATTGTACATGTATATACACAGGGGTAGGATGTGTTGTATTATATATACTAGTATTGTACATGTATATACACAGGGGTAGGGCGTGATAGTATTATATATACTAGTATTGTATATACACAGGGGTAGGACGTGATAGTATTATATATACTAGTATACTGATCATCTCTCCCTATAACAGTACATTACTGATTGCCTCTCCCATATAGCAGTACTTTACAGATCATCTCTCCCATATAGCAGTACTTTACAGATCATCTCTCCCATATAGCAGTACTTTACTGATCGTCTCTCCCATATAGCAGTACTTTACACATCATCTCTCCCATATAGCAGTACTTTACAGATCATCTCTCCCATATAGCAGTACTTTACAGATCATCTCTCCCATATAGCAGTACTTTACTGATCGTCTCTCCCATATAGCAGTACTTTACTGATCATCTCTCCCATATAGCAGTACTTTACTGATCATCTCTCCCATATAGCAGTACTTTACTGATCATCTCTCCCATATAACAGTACTTTACTGATCATCTCTCCCATATAGCAGTACTTTACTGATCATCTCTCCCATATAGCAGTACTTTACTGATCATCTCTCCCATATAGCAGTACTTTACTGATCATCTCTCCCATATAGCAGTACTTTACTGATCATCTCTCCCATATAGCAGTACTTCTCTCCCATATCAGTATTACTGACATTCTCCCATATACAGTACTTTACTGATCATCTCTCCCATATAGCAGTACTTTACTGATCATCTCTCCCATATAACAGTACTTTACTGATTGTCTCTCCCATATAGCAGTACTTTACAGATCATCTCTCATATAGCAGACTTTACGATCTCTTCCCATATAACAGTACTTTACTGATCATCTCTCCCATATACCAGTAGTTTACTGATTGTCTCTCCCATATAGCAGTACTTTACTGATCATCTCTCCCATATAACATTACATTACTGATCGTCTCTCCCATATAGCAGTACTTTACTGATCATCTCTCCCATATAACAGTACTTTACTGATCATCTCTCCCATATAACAGTACTTTACTGATCATCTCTCCCATATAACAGTACTTTACTCATCATCTCTCCCATATAACAGTACTTTACTGATCGTCTCTCCCATATAACAGTTCATTACTGACCGTCTCCCATATAGCATTACTTTACAGATCATCTCTCCCATATAGCAGTACTTTACTGATTGCCTCTCCCATATAGCAGTACTTTACTGATCATCTCTCCCATATAGCAGTACTTTACTGATCAGCTCTCCCATATAACAGTACATTACTGATTGCCTCTCCCATATAGCAGTACTTTACAGATCATCTCTCCCATATAGCAGTACATTACTGATTGCCTCTCCCATATAGCAGTACTTTACAGATCATCTCTCCCATATAACAGTACTTTTCTGATCATCTCTCCCATATAACAGTACTTTACTGATCATATCTCCCATATAACAGTACTTCACTGATCATCTCTCCCATATAGCAGTACTTTACTGATCATCTCTCCCATATAACAGTACTTTACTGATCATCTCTCCCATATAACAGTACTTTACTGATTGCCTCTCCCATATAGCAGAACTTTACAGATCATCTCTCCCATATAACAGTACTTTACTGATCATCTCTCCCATATAACAGTAGTTTACTGATTGTCTCTCCCATATAGCAGTACTTTACTGATCATCTCTCCCATATAACATTACATTACTGATCGTTTCTCCCATATAGCAGTACTTTACTGATCATCTCTCCCATATAACAGTACTTTACTGATCATCTCTCCCATATAACAGTACTTTACTCATCATCTCTCCCATATAACAATACTTTACTGATCGTCTCTCCCATATAACAGTTCATTACTGACCGTCTCCCATATAGCATTACTTTACAGATCATCTCTCCCATATAGCAGTACTTTACTGATTGCCTCTCCCATATAGCAGTACTTTACTGATCATCTCTCCCATATAGCAGTACTTTACTGATCAGCTCTCCCATATAGCAGTATTTTATTGATCGTCTCTCCCATATAGCAATACTTTACAGATCATCTCTCCCATATAGCAGTACTTTACTGATCATCTCTCCCATATAGCAGTACTTTACTGATCAGCTCTCCCATATAGCAGTACTTTACTGATCGTCTCTCACATATAGCAGTACTTTACTGATCGTCTCTCCCATATAACAGTACTTTACAGATCATCTCTCCCATATAGCAGTACTTTACTGATCAGCTCTCCCATATAACAGTACTTTACTGATCGTCTCTCACATATAGCAGTACTTTACAGATCGTCTCTCCCATATAGCAGTACTTTACTGATCGTCTCTCACATATAGCAGTACTTTACTGATCGTCTCTCCCGTATAGCAGTACTTTACTGATCGTCTCCCATATAGCAGTACTTTACAGATCATCTCTCCCATATAGCAGTACATTACTGATCGTCTCTCCCATATAGCAGTACTTTACAGATCATCTCTCCCATATAGCAGTACTTTACAGATCATCTCTCCCATATAGCAGTACTTTACAGATCATCTCTCCCATATAGCAGTACTTTACAGATCATCTCTCCCATATAGCAGTACTTTACTGATCGTCTCTCCCATATAGCAGTACTTTACTGATCGTCTCTCCCATATAGCAGTACTTTACTGATCATCTCTCCCATATAGCAGTAATTTACTGATCATCTCTCCCATATAGCAGTACTTTACTGATCGTCTCTCCCGTATAGCAGTACTTTACTGATCGTCTCTCCCATATAGCAGTACTTTACAGATCATCTCTCCCATATAGCAGTACTTTACAGATCATCTCTCACAAATATCGTTGGTCATTATTTTATGTACAGCCCTCCCATCCACAAATATCGTTGGTCATTACTTTATGTACAGCCCTCCCATCCACAAATATCGTTGGTCAACACTTTATGTACAGCCCTCCAATCAGCACGATTTAACACCACATGTGTAGACGGGGTGAGGCGGATATCCACCCTACCATACTACATCCACTCCAGCAAAACAAAGCTATCAGTGGCGTAGCTCATATAGGCACTGTACACACATGCCCACACATTTCCCTCAATAATTGTAAATGCGGAAAATGCAAATGAAGGGTTGGAGATGTATGAATGGGTGCAGGTGGATGTATATGAAAGGGTGGAGGTGTTTGAAGGGGTGTAGGTGTATGAATGGGTGGGGATGTATGAAAGGGTGGAGATATATGAAGAGGTGGAGATGTATTTAGTTTATACAAATTTATTTTAGCTCGATTGCGAAACAAGTTATTTCAACTTATATTAATCACTCTCGAGACCTCATTCCTGATGGAATCCACCCCCACGAGGTAGAGAGAAGAGGCAACGTGGAATTTAAATGCCTTGCCTAAGGGCACAATCGTAACGGATCCAGCGGGGCTCGAACACCGGACCTTTCGCACCTGAAGCGAACGCACTGTGCTATCACGACTTCCTTCGCCAGGTGGAGATGTATGAAGGGGTGGAGATATATGAAGGGGTGGAGATGTATGAAGGGGTGTAGGTGTATGAAGGGGTGGAGATGTATGAAGGGGTGGAGATATATGAAGGGGTGGAGATACATGAAGGGGTGGAGATGTAGAAGGGGTGGAGATATATGAAGGGGTGGAGGTGTATGAAGAGGTGGAGATATTAAGGGGTGGAGATGTATGAAGGGTGGAGGTGTATGAAGAGGTGGAGGTGTATGAAGAGGTGGAGATATATGAAGGGGTGGAGATGTATGAAGGGGTGTAGGTGTATGAAGGGGTGGAGATATATGAAGGGGTGGAGGTGTATGAAGGGGTGAGATGTATGAAGGTGGGGTGTATGAGGGTGGATATATATGAAGGGGTGGAGATGTATGATGGGTGGAGGTGTATGAAGGGTGGAGATATATGAAGGGGTGGAGATATATGAAGGGGTGGAGATATATGAATGGGTGGAGGTGTATGAAGGGGTGGAGATGTATGACGGGATGGAGGTGTATGAAGGGGTGGAGATATATGAATGGGTGGATATGTATGAAGGGGTGGAGATATATGAAGGGGCGGATATCTATGAAGGGGTGGATGTGTATGATGTACAGCGAAACTATCGAAAAAAAGACGATTTTAAAAACGTCAAAAAATATGTTCCTCATTTTTCGAGAGCGCATGCCTTAAAATGTCCTGGAATGCATCTGCGGCAATATAGACTTTGAAAATTTTCAGGTGGAGGTACATTTATACATAGTTATCCTAAGGCTACCCACACATATATCAATCCCAAGATACGCCCCTGGTATCTAGACAGAGCTAGTATGTAGATAGAGATATATAGAGAGATGTCCTAGAAATTGACTCGAAACAAAAACACAAAATTAATGTTGGAAAGAAACAACTACCATTCATCGAGATATGCTCTCACTATTGATCAACATACTATCTACATCTACACAATACTCCCAACACTCAGACGCGAGTATGACAGGGAGGTGCGTGTCAGGGACAGTGGTTAATACTCCCAACACTCAGACGCGAGTATGACAGGGAGGCGCTTGTCAGGGACAGTGCTTAAAATCTCAATTAGTGAGATAGAAAGTGTTAAAAAGAACTACATACTAAGGTTAAAAACAGACATCATGTTACATGAGTGGTACCGTGGCCAGCCGCTCAGCAAAATTGGTTAAGCTGGGGCTGGACTGTACATAGTAGCGCAGGCCATTCCAGAGACGTATTGTCCGAGGGAAAGAAGAATTTATATGGTACTGTGTTCGGGACTGAGGAATTAATTAGTTCAGGTTGTATGTGTTTGGTGGTTGTGGTCTGTGCATACCGTGTTAGGTGGTTGTGGTCGGCGCATACCGTGTTTGGTGGTTGTGGTCTGCGCATACCGTGTTTGGTGGTTGTGGTCTGCGCATACCGTGTTAGGTGGTTGTGGTCGGCGCATACCGTGTTAGGTGGTTGTGGTGGCGCATACCGTGTTAGGTGGTTGTGGTCGGCGCATACCAAGTTATGTTTGATTTTATATAGGTATATTACTGATGATTGTATGCGTCAATATTCAAGTGTTTGCCAGTTCAGGTAGTTGATCATTTTTGCGTGTTTTACGTTTATTTATCGTCGCTACCGGTTGCCCATATGAGCGACGATTCCTGAAGAGATTAGTAATTTTCGATTTTAGAGGATAGTGCAGATATACAGACAGAGACCCATTCCAGAGTCTCCTCTGGTTCTTTTACGTGCACGGTGTAAAGCACCGACACGAGACCTCGATTTAACGTCCCATCTGAATGATTATTTTAGGGTCAGACGGGGATCGAACCTGCGATCCCTGGCATACGCAAACATAGTGTGCGGCTGATCTGCTTTATAGGTGAGAGAATTTTGCCAGGGGTGCCAGACGGTGAGCAATACAAAGTTGAGGACGTAGATAGGTGTTATAAGCCTTTTCTTTGGCCTTGTTATGGTTAATTAGTGAAGGCAGTCAGGCACGTAGCTCTAATAAGGCACGGAAGGCCAGTGCCTGCAGATTGCAGCAGAGCATGAGAACTCCAAATAGGCCAAATATACAGTAACAAATGGATTAGCATAACAGTGAATGGTATACAATCTAGACCACATTCAAAAAGGCTAGCTACGCCCCTGGCAGTTATTAAATATTGGCACCTAAATACCTAGTCCTATATATAAGACCTCTACCTGGCAGTTATTCAATCTTGGCACCTAAATACCCAGTCCTATATATAAGACCTCTACCTGGCAGTTATTAAATCTTGGCACCTAAATACCTAGTCCTATATATAAGACCTCTACCTGGCAGTTATTAAATAGTGGCACCTAAATACCTAGTCCTATATATAAGACCTCTACCTGGCAGTTATTAAATATTGGCACCTAAATACCTAGTCCTATATATAAGACCTCTACCTGGCAGTTATTAAATAGTGGCACCTAAATACCTAGTCCTATATATAAGACCTCTACCTGGCAGTTATTAAATAGTGGCACCTAAATACCTAGTCCTATATATAAGACCTCTACCTGGCAGTTATTAAATCTTGGCACCTAAATACCTAGTCCTATATATAAGACCTCTACCTGGCAGTTATTAAATAGTGGCACCTAAATACCTAGTCCTATATATAAGACCTCTACCTGGCAGTTATTAAATAGTGGCACCTAAATACCTAGTCCTATATATAAGACCTCTACCTGGCAGTTATTAAATATTGGCACCTAAATACCTAGCCCTATATATAAGACCTCTACCTGGCAGTTATTAGATATTGACAACTAAATAGCCTACCTAGTTATATATATACTGAGTCAAAAAAGAAACGATACCAAACTAAAAATGACGTAAAACGGATAAAACCATAGAACGGTTTAATATATTATTACGTATCAGTACCGGGTATCTTATTGCAACGTCAGCCAACCATAAACACAGGTAAATAAACACCCGATAATCCTGGAACGCCGAATTTCCGATTTGCACGTGCTCCTCAACAAAGACAACTTCCTACACATGTACAAATCGGAAAACCGGTTTATTGTACTGGTATTGCATTATCATCGAGGAAAAACACCTTACATACCCATTGTTACCTCTAACAAAATGCCTAGGCTAAACCGCAATCAGAGAATGCGTGCCATTGGCATGATTGACGGCGGTTTACGTCAGCGTGACGTCGCAAATCGACTCGGGGTTACGCGGATCACGATAACACGTCTACTTCGACGTTATCGAACACATGGATCGGTGGACGACCGTCCAAGATCTGGTCGACCACGTGTGACGACGCGTGAACAGGACCGTCACATTCGGACGTCACATTTACGTGACCGGTTCCTACCTGCTACGCACACAGCTGCCGTTACTCCTGGGATGACCAACAATCGCATCAGTGCACAAACAGTCAGGAACCGGCTCGGTGAACGTGGCATTCGTGCCTATCGGCCATACGTTGGACCCATCCTGACACGACGTCACCGTGACGTACGGCGGGAATGGACCACGGAACGTGCTCGCTGGACTCGGTTACAGTGGAATTCGGTGATGTTTAGCGATGAATCGCGGTTCTGTTTGCGTCGAGCGGATGGCAGAGAGCGGGTATATCGCAGACGCGGTGAACGTTACGCCGACGCATGTGTACGTCAGGTCGACCTTCGGCAGTCGCACTGAACTGTTAGTGGTGGACGGGAACCTAAACGCCCAACGGTACTGTGATGAGATCCTTGCGCCAGTTGTTGTGCCGTTCTTTAACGCCAACAGAAACGTCACACTGTTCCAACAGGACAATGCCAGGTGTCATACTGCTCGAATTTCCACCACATTATTGGAGCAGAACAATATTGAAACCCTGCCGTGGCCTGCTTTGTCACCAGACTTGTCACCCATAGAATATTTGTGGGATACGTTAGACCGCCGCGTCAGACGACGTCAGCCGGTAACGTTAAACCAACTGAGGGATGTTTTGCGTCAGGAGTGGACAAATATTGACCAGCAAGAGATTCAGACACTCTTCCGTTCGATGCGACGGCGGTGCATTGCAGTGAGAGACGCAAATGGTGCCCATACTCGGTATTGACGTCTGTGTGAAAACTCCATTAGACCCCTGTCCGACGAATTACGTCATCACGCAGCAGACAGTTTATGAGGCTCATTATGCTTTATGTGCTCCTCTTTCAAACATGTTGGACTATCATCTTATGAATTTTCTTAATAAATGTTGAAATTATAGACACATAAACACCAGGTATCGTTTCTTTTTTGACTCAGTATATAAGACCTCTACATATTTTTTTAGATCTAAATTCCTCGATAGTAAAATGTTACATTTTTCAAGTTTAAATATGTGGACAACTAAATACCCAAATAACATTTAACTAATTAAATAAAGTTTAGAAAGTACCTGTGATCCACAGCTATACAAACACTGCAGCAAACTACGTCATGTTGTCCACAGAACAGTTCTATCACCTTCACAGGATGATCGTGGCACGTATCTGCTGGCAACGGTCCCGTCGTTGATTTATTCTGACCTTTACCAGCGTGCATGGCCGCCTTGTCCAGTAACGTGTGCGCTTTGAGAAATTTATTATGAAACTTCACACACTTCTGACAGAAATACGTCTGACATTCAACGCATTGATATTCCGCCTCGGAGTTCTTCCCATCGTCGGAACACGGCGCACAACAGAAGTCGTATATAACGTCAGAAGCTCCAACCTGCGACCGTGTCAAATCATGACATTCAGCCATTTTGTTCCAACTAAAGGTCGTTACTGTTCATTTTGAAATCGAAACAAGCCAACTTCCTCAGTGTGTAATACTAAGAAAATAGGAAAACGAAACTAGAAATATTTATTAAATACTTCATATCTACTATGTATCAGAGTTTAATTCCACGTGTCGTATATCAATAGTGATTTACTATTTAATTAAAATCATCGTTATATTTAACTTAGTACACAATAAAATTAATTCTATTTTATACCCAATACGGAAGTAAATGAGGAGACGTTATCTCCCTTTCCTATGTGGTGTAGCGCCACCTACGTCGTTATCTCCCCTTCCTATGTGGTGTAGCGCCACCTACGTCGTTATCTCCCCTTCCTATGTGGTGTAGCGCCATCTACATCGTTATCTCCCCTTCCTATGTGGGGTAGCGCGATCTACTTTTATTTGTCTTCGCCCCCTGATTCACCGGGCGATGTCTCCAGAAGGATATTATTTAATTTATTCATTTGATTGTTTGCAGGATAATGTAACAAACACAGTAACATAAAGTAAACATGTTATAGTAGTGGGTTATGGGGGTACTTCACTCTACATTCATGTCCATAAACAACGACTATATAAGTATATATCTTGTCTTTATTTGGTATGTGATCCAGGAGTAGGCACGATATGGTGGTGATGATGATGATGATGATGATGATGATGATGATGCTAAGCTGTACATAAGGCTATAAGCCTCACTCAAACTATGGGTCTAAGCTTTCACAGCCTCTCTGTTCCTCTCAACCCTTCAGTACCAGTAGTGTTAGGTCTTGTTACTGAATAAAACTGTAGATCATTGTTAAAACTTTCACAGCAAGTAAATAATGTATGACTGATCTCCAAAGAACCTGACAACTGAGTCAATATCTCTCTCATCTATCTTATCTCTCTCTTCTCTATCTCTCTATATATTCTCTCTCGCTCTGCTCTCTCTCCTTTCTCTTCTCTATATCGATCTACCCCTCTCATCTCTCTATCTATCTCTCTCACTCTTACCTCTCTCACTCTTCTCTCTCTCTCTTCTCTATCTCTCTCTTCTATCTCTCTCTTCTTTCTCTTCCCTTTCTTCTCTCTCTCTCTCTCACTCTTATCAATCTCCATCTTCTCTCTCTCTCTTCTCTCTCTTCTCTCTCTCTCTTCTCTCTCTTCTCTCTCTTCTCTTCTCTCTCTTCTCTCTCTTCTCTCTCTTCTATTCTCTCTCTCTTCTCTCTCTCTTCTCTCTCTTCTCTCTTATCTATCTCTCTCTTCTCTCTCTTCTCTCTATCTATCTCTCGCTCACTCTTATCTCTCTCCCTCTTCTCTCTCTCTCTCTCTCTCACTCTCTCACTCTCTCTGTCATCTAAAGGGGTTTCTATGCCATTAAAGACTCGGTATATTGCATGTTTTTAAGAGTGTTTACTTTGTTTAGCAGAAGTTTATATTTGATCCATTCGTTTGTTTTATTTGTGCATAATTTATATACTTTTGTTTTGGGTCGGTGTCTTTTACGAGGTGTACAATGAATTGTAGAGTCATGCCAAGGCTTATCATTAGTTCTTATTGTTACATAGGGGATACCTTCCTTGGATACCTCAATAAAACATTTTAGTGAATAAATTGGTTGCCTCGTGAATTGAATTCAATTGTAAGAAATTCCATTCAGTATTTGTTATCAGCTCATTAAGTTTACTAAAATCTGCTGTATTATAATTCCATAGACGCGTTTTGTATGGAACTGAGGCTGGAATAAACGTTCTTATGATATATATAAAGACCACCCACACATGTCACTAATAACATAACCGTCAGAGGATAACTGTAAAAAATAGTCCTTCTTACAAACATATGTATATCGATGTATGTATGTGTATATATAGAGAGATATGTACATAAACCTATTGCCTCCCTATATGTGCATGTATATCGATGTATGTATGTGTATATATAGAGAGATATGTACATAAACCTATTGCCTCCCTATATGTGAATGTATATCGATGTATGTAGTATGTGTATATATAGAGAGATATGTACATAAAACTAGTGCCTCCCTATATGTGCATGTATATCGATGTATGTTGTATGTGTATTATAGAGAGGTATGTACATAAACCTATTGCCTCCTATATGTGCATGTATATCGATGTATGAATGTGTATATATAGAGAGATATGTACATTAACCTATTGCCTCCGTATATGTGCATGTATATCGATGTATGTATGTATGTGTATATATAGAGAGATATGTATATAACCTATTGCCTCCCTATATATGCATGTATATCGATGTATGTATGTATGTGTATATATAGAGAGATATGTACATAAACCTATTGCCTCACTATATGTGCATGTATATCGATGTATGTATGTCTGTGTATATATAGAGAGATATGTACATAAACCTATTGCCTCACTATATGTGCATGTATATCGATGTATGTATGTCTGTGTATATATAGAGAGATATGTACATAAACCTATTGCCTCACTATATG
>CM026396.1:25622129-25638924 GCA_014843695.1 Archivesica marissinica | reverse complement strand
TAGAGCTCAGCTTCACCATATATCAGCTTCACCATAACCAGCTTCACCATATACCAGTTTCACCAGAGCTCAGCTTCTTCATATACCAGTTTCACTAGAGCTCAGCTTCTCAATATATCAGTTTCACCAGAGCTCAGCTTCTCCATATACCAGTTTCACTACAGCTCAGCTTCTCAATATATCAGTTTCACCAGAACTCAGCTTCTCCATATACCAGTTTCACCAGAGCTCAGCTTCTTCATATACCAGTTTCACTAGAGCTCAGCTTCTCAATATATCAGTTTCACCAGAGCTCAGCTTCTCCATATACCAGTTTCACTAGAGCTCAGCTTCTCAATATATCAGTTTCACCAGAGCTCAGCTTCTCCATATACCAGTTTCACCAGAGCTCAGCTTCTCAATATATCAGTTTCACCAGAGCTCAGCTTCTCAATATATCAGTTTCACCAGAGCTCAGCTCCATACATTATTAATGAGTTTACTGAATTTTGAAATAATGAATCGATCTATTAGTTTAGTTTATACACATTTATTTCAGCTCGCTTACGAAAGAATTTCATACAACTTATATTAATCACTCTCGATGCCTCATTCCTGGTGGAATCCATCGCCACGAGGGAGAGATAAGAGGCAATGTGGAATTTAAATGCCTTGCCTAAGTGCACCAGTGGGGCTCGAACTCCAGACCTTTCGCACCTGAAGCGAACGCGCTACCACTATCACGACTATCGATCTATCATGTTTTATTAACTTGAAGAATGTCGACATTAAATATGGACAAGTTCCCATTTCTCTTTATTTATTTATATTTCGGGTTTTACGCCTGTATCACCACCATTTTGGGCTATATCGCCCGGGCAGTTTACCTAGCAACACCATTCCTGGGCAGGCTCCAACGGTTAACCAGTACTTGGGTGCACCAACCTCCGTAAGAAACTGCAAACTTTTTCATATAAATGAGACACGGTCTGAGCGGAGCTCGAACCCGTGACCATCAGTGATGATAGGTTACAGTGGTATACAAGTCAGCGACCTTAACGACTCGACCACGGAGGCGGACGTCCCATTTCTCTACAATATCACTTTAAGTAAATAAGAAAACATTGCAATATATACTTGTATAATTTATTATATATAGCGCTACATGTTAACTATACTAGCATTGATTAACAAGGGAGGTAACACATACGTGTAATTGTTACTGAATAGTTTGATGTTAACAAGGGAGGTAACACATACATGTAGTTATTACTGAATGGTTTGATGTTAACAAGGGAGGTAACACATACATGTAGTTGTTACTGAATGGTTTGATGTCAACAAGGGAGGTAACACCTACATGTAGTTGTTACTGAATGATGTAACGTTAACAAGGGAGGTAACACATACATGTAGTTGTTACTGAATGGTTTGATGTCAACAAGGGAGGTAACACATACATGTAGTTGTTACTGAATGATCTAATGTTAACAATGGAGGTAACACATACATGTAGTTGTTACTGAATGATCTATCGTTAACAAGGGAGGTAACACATACATGTAGTTGTTACTGAATGGTTTGATGTCAACAAGGAGGTAACACATACATGTAGTTGTTACTGAATTATCTAACGTTAACAAGGGAGGTAACACATACATGTAGTTGTTACTGAATGTTCTAACGTTAACAAGGGAGGTAACACATACATGTAGTTGTTACTGAATGTTCTAACGTTAACGAGGGAGGTAACACATACATGTAGTTGTTACTGAATGATCTATTGTTAACAAGGGAGGTAACAGATACATGTAGTTGTTACTGAATGGTTTGATGTTAACAAGGGAGGTAACACATACATGTAGTTGTTACTGAATGATCTATCGTTAACAAGGGAGGTAACACATACATGTAGTTGTTACTGAATGGTTTGATGTCAACAAGGGAGGTAACACATACATGTAGTTGTTACTGAATGATCTATCGTTAACAAGGGAGGTAACACATACATGTAGTTGTTACTGAATGGTGTAACTTTAACAAGGGAGGTAACACATACATGTAGTTGTTACTGAATGATCTAACGTTAACAAGGGAGGTAACACATACATGTAGTTGTTACTGAATGATCTAATGTTAACAAGGGAGGTAACACATACATGTAGTTGCTACTGAATGGTGTAATGTTAACAAGGGAGGTAACACATACATGTAGTTGTTACTGAATGGTGTAACGTTAACAAGGGAGGTAACACATACATGTAATTGTTACTGAATGGTCAAACATTAACAAGGGAGGTAACACATACATGTGATTGTTACTGAATGGTCAAACGTTAACAAGGGAGGTAACACATACACACGTATTTACAATGGTTGATCAATATGACATAGTGCACTCGCGTCAACTACATTGGGACGTATTTGCAATTGTTGATCAATATGACAGAGTGCACTCGCGTCAACTACGTTGGGACGTATTTGCAATGGTTGGTCAATATGACACAGTTCACTCGTGTCAACTACGTTGGAACGTATTTGCAATGGTTCGTCAATATGACATAGTTCACTCGCGTCAACTACGTTGGGACGTATTTACAATGGTTGTTCAATATGACATAGTTCACTCGTGTCAACTACGTTGGGACGTATTTGCAATGGTTCGTCAATATGACATAGTTCACTCGCGTCAACTACGTTGGGACGTATTTACAATGGTTGGTCAATATGACATAGTTCACTCACGTCAACTACGTTGGGACGAATTTGCAATGGTTCGTCAATATGACTTAGTGCATTCGCGTCAACTACGTTGGGACGTATTTGCAATGGTTGGTCAATATGACATAGTGCACTCGCGTCAACTACGTTGGGACGTATTTGCAATGGTTCGTCAATAAAACATAGTGCACTCGCGTCAACTACGTTGGGACGTATTTACAATGGTTGGTCAATATGACATAGTTCACTCACGTCAACTACGTTGGGACGAATTTGCAATGGTTCGTCAATATGACTTAGTGCATTCGCGTCAACTACGTTGGGACGTATTTACAATGGTTGGTCAATAACATAGTGCACTGCGTCAACTACGTTGGGACGTATTTCAATGGTTCGTCAATATGACATAGTTCACTCGCGTCAACTACGTTGGGACGTATTTACAATGGTTGGCATATGACATAGTTCACACACACAAACAACTCAATATGACTAGTGCATTCGCGTCAACTACGTTGGGACGTATTTACAATGGTTGGTCAATATGACACAGTTCATGGACGTATTTCAATGGTTCTCAATATGACATAGTCATCGGTCAACTACGTTGGGACGTATTTCAATGGTTGATCAATATGACATGTTCACTCGCGTCAACTACGTTGGGACGTATTTCAATGGTTGTCAATATGACATAGTCACTCCGTCAACTACGTGGCGATTTCAATGGTTTCAATATGACATAGTCACTCGCGTCAACTACGTTGGGACGTATTTCAATGGTTGTCAATATGACATAGTTCATCGCGTCAACTACGTTGGGACGTATTTGCAATGGTTGATCAATATGACATAGTTCACTCGCGTCAACTACGTTGGGACGTATTTGCAATGGTTGATCAATATGACATAGTGCACTCGCGTCAACTACGTTGGGACGTATTTGCAATGGTTGGTCAATATGACATAGTTCACTCGCGTCAACTACTTTGGGACGTATTTGCAATGGTTGGTCAATATGACATAGTGCACTCGCGTCAACTACGTTGGGACGTATTTACAATGGTTGGTCAATATGACATAGTTCACTCGCGTCAACTACGTTGGGACGTATTTGCAATGGTTGGTCAATATGACATAGTTCACTCGCGTCAACTACGTTGGGACGTATTTACAATGGTTGGTCAATATGACATAGTTCACTCGCGTCAACTACGTTGGGACGTATTTGCAATGGTGCTGCATGGGAGTTATTATATTCTTTGAGTGAATACATTTGTATAATATATACATGTATATCAGGGGTGTAGCTTGACTGACACTGTTGTGTAGACTGTAGATTGTAGGGGTATGTATTTGCGTGTATATATATATACAAGAACATCAATAACCTTACAACGTCTATGTTATGCTAGCCAAAATATTAAGATTATCAAAAGAAATAATTATGATATACATGGCTTATTCTAGAGGGTGACTGGGTCGAAATAGTCGCCCTAGGGACCCTGACTTCGCCCCCTGGGGACCCCACTTCTCCCTAAATAAAACAGTTGTTTTTTATTTTACAATTTTCATACAAAATATTGTCCAGTATGATACACTGGCCCATTGTAATGCAACATTGTCAAATTGTTACATTTAACCCTATTTTGTTGAAATGTATTAAATAAGACAAGTTAAGGGTGCAATCACGCGCTGTGTCACTTCTCCCAAACATGACCTAGAATGAGTCCTGTGATTTGGCGTATATATACAAGAACATCAATAGCCTTACAACGTCTACGTTATCCTCACCAAAATATTAAGATTATCAAAAGAAATAATTATGATGTGTATATACATATATACTAGTACACAGACACTCGGGTAAAAATAAGTAAAACATTTCACTCCAAACATAAACAACAGTTTTATTACAGTATATTTACAACTTAAAAACCCATCCTGAAAACCAGCGTGAACCTGACTATTTAGAAAGAAGAGACCCATGTTATAGATAAGTATCGACATTGAACTGACTGTATAAGCGGAAAGAAACACACGCATAAAGCATACACTCGTCTATATCATACACTCGTCTATACCATACACTCGTCTATATCATACACTCGTCTATAGCATACACTCGTCTATATCATACACTCATCTATATCATACACTCGTCTATATCATACACTCGTCTATATCATACACTCGTCTATACCATACACTCCTCTATAGCATACACTCGTCTATAGCATACACTCGTCTATATCATACACTCATCTATATCATACACTCGCATATATCATACACTCGTCTATATCATACACTCGTCTATATCATACACTCGTCTATATCATACACTCGCCTATATCATACACTCGCCTATATCATACACTCGTCTATATCATACACTCATCTATATCATACACTCATCTATATCATACACTCGTCTATATCATACACTCGTCTATATCATACACTCGTCTATATCATACACTCGCCTATATCATACACTCGTCTATATCATACACTCGTCTATATCATACACTCGCCTATATCATACACTCGTCTATATCATACACTCGTCTATATCATACACTCGCCTATATCATACACTCGTCTATATCATACACTCGCCTATATCATACACTCGCCTATATCATACACTCGTCTATATCATACACTCGTCTATATCATACACTCGTCTATATCATACACTCGTCTATATCATACACTCGTCTATATCATACACTCGTCTATATCATACACTCGCCTATATCATACACTCGTCTATATCATACACTCGTCTATATCATACACTCGTCTATATCATACACTCGTCTATATCATACACTCGTCTATATCATACACTCGTCTATATCATACACTCGCCTATATCATACACTCGTCTATATCATACACTCGTCTATATCATACACTCGTCTATATCATACACTCGTCTATTCGTCTATATCATACACTCGTCTATATCATACACTCGTCTATATAATACACTCGCCTATATCATACACTCGTCTATATCATACACTCGTCTATATCATACACTCGCCTATATCATACACTCGCCTATATCATACACTCATCTATATCATACACTCTTCTATATCATACACTCGCCTATATCATACACTCGTCTATACCATACACTCTTCTATATCATACACTCTTCTATATCATACCCTCGTCTATAGCATACACTCGTCTATAGCATACACTCGCCTATAGCATACACTATTCTATATCATACACTCGTCTATAGCATCCGGGAATATGTCCTAGTATCATACATCCGGGAATATGTCCTAGTATCATACATCCGGGAATATGTCCTAGTATCATACATCCGGGAATATGTCCTAGTATCTTACATCCGGGAATATGTCCTAGTATCATACATCCGGGAATATGTCCTAGTATCATACATCCGGGAATATGTCCTAGTATCGTACATACGGGAATATGTCCTAGTATCATACATCCAGGAATATGTCCTAGTATCATACATCCAGGAATATGTCCTAGTATCTTACATCCAGGAATATGTCCTAGTATCACACATCCAGGAATATGTCCTAGTATCTTACATTCGGGAATATGTCCTAGTATCTTACATCCGGGAATATGTCCTAGTATCACATATCCAGGAATATGTCCTAGTATCACACATCCAGGAATATGTCCTAGTATCATACATCCATGAATATGTCCTAATATCATAAATCCGGGAATATGTCCTAGTATCATACATCCATGAATATGTCCTAGTATCACACATCCATGAATATGTCCTAATATCATACATCCGGGAATATGTCCTAGTATCATACATCCGGGAATATGTCCTAGTATCACACATCCATGAATATGTCCTAATATCATACATCCGGGAATATGTCCTAGTATCCTACATCCATGAATATGTCCTAGTATCTTACATCCGGGAATATGTCCTAGTATCACACATCCAGGAATATGTCCCAGTATCATACATCCGGGAATATGTCCTAGTATCACACATCCAGGAATATGTCCTAGTATCACACATCCAGGAATATGTCCTAGTATCGTACATCAAGGAATATGTCCTAGTATCATACATCTGGGAATATGTCCTAGTATCATACATCCGGGAATATGTCATAGTATCATACATCCATGAATATGTCCTAGTATCATACATCCAGGAATATGTCCTAGTATCATACATCCGGGAATATGTCCTAGTATCATACATCCAGGAATATGTCCTAGTATCATACATCCATGAATATGTCCTAGTATCATACATCCGGGAATATGTCCTAGTATCATACATCCGGGAATATGTCCTAGTATCATACATCCGGGAATATGTCCCAGTATCATACATCCGGGAATATGTCCTAGTATCTTACATCCGGTAATATGTCCTAGTATCATACATCCGGGAATATGTCCTAGTATCATACATCCGGGAATATGTCCTAGTATCATACATCCGGGAATATGTCCTAGTATCATACATCCGGGAATATGTCCTAGTATCATACATCCGGGAATATGTCCTAGTATCTTACATCCGGGAATATGTCCTAGTAACATACATCCGGGAATATGTCCTAATATCAACATCCGGGAATATATCCTAGTATCATACATCCAGAATATGTCCTAGTATCATACATCCGGAATATGTCCTAGTATTATGTCCTAGTATACATCGGATGTCCTAGTATCATACATCCAGGAATATGTCCTAGTATCATACATCCGGAATATGTCCTAGTATCATACATCCAGGAATATGTCCTAGTATCATACATCCGGGAATATGTCCTAGTATCATACATCCAGGAATATGTCCTGTATCTCATCCGGAATATGTCCTAGTATCATACATCCAGGAATATGTCCTAGTATCATACATCCGGGAATATGTCCTAGTATCATACATCCGGGAATATGTCCTAGTATCACACATCCGGGAATATGTCCTAGTATCATACATCCGGGAATATGTCCTAGTATCATACATCCGGGAATATGTCCTAGTATCATACATCCGGGAATATGTCCTAGTATCATACATCCGGGAATATGTCCTAGTATCTTACATCCGGGAATATGTCCTAGTATCATACATCCGGGAATATGTCCTAGTATCACACATCCGGGAATATGTCCTAGTATCATACATCCAGGAATATGTCCTAGTATCATACATCCGGGAATATGTCCTAGTATCATACATCCGGGAATATGTCCTAGTATCATACATCCGGGAATATGTCCTAGTATCATACATCCGGGAATATGTCCTAGTATCATACATCCGGGAATATGTCCTAGTATCATACATCCGGGAATATGTCCTAGTATCATACATCCGGGAATATGTCCTAGTATCTACATCCGTATCTACATCCGGAATATGTCCTAGTATCATACATCCAGGAATATGTCCTAGTATCATACATCCGGGAATATGTCCTAGTATCATACATCCGGGAATATGTCCTAGTATCATACATCCGGGAATATGTCCTAGTATCATACATCCAGGAATATGTCCTAGTATCATACATCCGGGAATATGTCCTAGTATCATACATCCGGGAATATGTCCTAGTATCATACATCCGGGAATATGTCCTAGTATCATACATCCGGGAATATGTCCTAGTATCATACATCCGGGAATATGTCCTAATATCATACATCCGGGAATATGTCCTAGTATCATACATCCGGGAATATGTCCTAGTATCATACATCCGGGAATATGTCCTAGTATCATACATCCGGGAATATGTCCTAGTATCATACATCCGGGAATATGTCCTAGTATCATACATCCAGGAATATGTCCTAGTATCGTGCATCCGGGAATATGTCCTAGTAGCATACATCAGGATTATGTCCTAGTATCGTGCATCCGGGAATATGTCCTAGTATCATACATCCAGAATATGTCCTAGTATCGTGCATCCGGGAATATGTCCTAGTATCATACATCCAGGAATATGTCCTAGTATCGTGCATCCGGGAATATGTCCTAGTATCATACATCCAGGAATATGTCCTAGTATCACACATCCATGAATATGTCCTAGTATCGTACATCCGGGAATATGTCCTAGTATCATACATCCAGGAATATGTCCTAGTATCATACATCCAGGAATATGTCCTAATATCGTACATCCTGGAATATGTCCTAGTATCACACATCCATGAATATGTCCTAGTATCGTGCATCCGGGAATATGACCTAGTATCATACATCCGGGAATATGTCCTAGTATCTTACATCCGGGAATATGTCCTAGTATCGTACATCCTGGAATATGTCCTAGTATCATACATCCAGGAATATGTCCTAGTATCATACATCCAGGAATATGTCCTAGTATCATACATCCGGGAAGATGTCCTAGTATCACACATCCGTGATTAATATAAGTTGTGACAGCTTAATAAATAAAGTGTATAGCACTCGTAAAAATAAGTTAAAACAACCAAAACATTTCACTCCATACATTATATAAATATAAACAGAAAGCAACGTTTGTGTGTTTTACGTTTATATATCGTCGCTTCCTGAAGAGATGAGTCATTTTAGATTTTGGAGGATAGTGCAATAAAACAGACAGATACCCATTCCAGAGTCTCCTCTGGATCTTTAACGTGCACGGTGCTTTGCACCGACACGAGACCTCGGTTTAACGTCCCATCTGAAAGATTGTTAATTTTATTAGGATTAGACGGGGAATCAAACCTGCGATCCCTGGATTACCAGTCCAACACACACTATTACGCAAAACACTTCACTCCATATAGGTTGTATATGAGATCAAAATTACTCATGGGCAGAAATGTACAAAACATTAGATTGGCCGCGGAGGCACTTCTTAAAACTTAATTTGTGTTGTATATACTAGTCATACATTGTTCAAATTTGTGATGGTAGTTTCTTATTGATTATATTACATGGTAAATAGCAACTAATTATAGAGCACTGTGAAAATATCAGCAAAATAATGAAAACAATGCATTTTTGCCCCAAAAATACGCCGTTTCTCCATTTTTTGCAAATATATGCAATGCAAAAAAAATTTATATGGGGAGATTTGTTATTGAGAAGCATTTATTATTGAATAACATACACACACATACGCATAAAGCCAGGCCAGTTCAGAGTTAACAAATGCCGCGTTTTGCAAAATGGGATCAAAATTTCACATGTGTCAAAATGTAAAAAAATGTCACTTCTTACACTGGCCGACCTGGTTTTAGTGACTTCTTAAAATCATTGTTTTTGTTGAAAATACTGGTTCCATATGGCTCAACATTGTTATGGTAGTGTGTTAAAGATTGTATTACATGAAACGCAAGAAATAATTACATAGCACATGTTTTATTTTATTCATAGGTTGTATATACGTAAATAGGCAGAAGTGCAGCCGCGGTCGAATGTAGTCTTCATATATAAAAAAACATCTTGTTACATTCTAATAATCCAATCAGAACGCTCGTTTCAACGCGAATTGTGCCGCTTTAGAATTTTTCAAAACAAATTGAAAATGCTACGAAATCTCTTTTTGACGTACATTTTTGCCGAATAAACCTACACGTTAGTGTAAACACATTGTATTGATAATGTTATTCACAGTTAAAACTCTCCCGTCGAAGATTTTTTTTTGTTGCTGACAGAACCCGTGTCCTAGTACGGAAATGTGACCTGCTATGGCCAATGTTTGTGGCAATTGTTTGCAAAGTATACATGCATGCAGCTTAAAGTTGTGTTTTATTTGAAGAACAATATAAAGACTCGGGATAGGCGTTATATTTGGACAGCTTTGTACAAATTTGTCTCAGATAGGGCCATTTTACTGATCGATGCGAAATCTGACACCCCACAGAGTAGAATCCCTGTACTTAAATATATATACTAGTACCATCAAACGTGCCGAATCCCTGTGGTCCCAATAACTAATATAGTTAATTTTTCTTTTTGATAAAATTGCATTTTCATGACAGGCATGGTGTAGTTTGTGTTTTTTGAGAAATTATGTGACTTGAGAAGATTTCTTTGAGTAGAAAATCACAGGGATTCGGCACGTTTGGGTGTACTAGTATATATATATTTAAGTAATTTAAATATATATACTAGTACTTACATGTATATGCTAGTACCCCCAAACGTGCCGAATCCCTGTGTAGAATATATGTGGTATAAGAATTCAGGCCATTGCAAGGTGAAGGTTGGTCTACTGTATTATTTGGCGGAGGAATACAGTGTGTAAACACAGTGACGTTATTCACAGGTGAGCACTTGGTATTTGAAACTTAAAATTTGTAATATTCTTGGTGTGTTTCAGACTGATTTGAATACCTCTTCACAGTGGATGTGTTATCAGCAGAAATGAAAATTGGAAATATAAATGAACAGATCGTATGTTTTTACTGTTTACTATGTATTACATAGGCAATTTATTTTTTGTTTTACAACCTATATCGTAAAAACAAAAAGCATATGTGTTTTACGTTTATGTCTCGTCACTACCGGTTTCCTATATGAGCGACGCCTCCTGAAGAGATTAGTCATTTTAGAGGATAGTGCAAAACAGAAAACATTGTGTTTTACGTTTATTTATCGTTGCTACCGGTTGCCCATATGAGCGACGCCTCCTGAAGAGATGAGTCAATTTAGAGGATAGTGCAATGATACAGAAAGAGACCCCATTCCACAGTCACTTCTGATTCTTTTACGTGCACGGTGTACAGCACCGACACGATACCTAAGTTTAATGTCCCATCTGAAAGACTGTTAATGTTATTAGATGGGGATCAAACTAAAGCAGAAAGCATTGTAAGGATTTTACGTTTATTTATCATCGCTACAGGTTGCCCATATGAGCGACGCCTCCTGAAGAGATTACATCATTTTAGATTTTTGAAAGATAAAACAGAGAGAAAGACCCATTCCAGAGTCACCTCTGGTTCTTTTACATGCACAGTGTAAAGCAGAAAGCAACCCTATTACGCAAATTATATAAACCAAAAATAAATGATAAGAAACACTTTAATATTTAACACCAAAATTAGCAGTTACAGAAATACCATACTATATGATATATAATAACTACAAAAGAACAATAGAATGATTAACAATCTGATCTAAGGACAAAATGAAATGATATCCTAAATTAAATTATTACCTCCCTTTATGATTACAGTATATATGTATTACATACTAAACATGCATGCAACATCTTATTATTTCGTTTTTATATTCATTTACCTCCCTTTATGAAAAACACTTGAATACAATACATGTCTAATGCTCATACATATACATGTCTAATGCTGGTACATATACATGTCTAATGCTGGTACATATATATGTCTAATGCTCGTACATTTCTAATGCTGGTACATATACATGTCTAATGCTCGCACATATACATGTCTAATGTTCGTACATATACATGTCTACTGTTCGTACATATACATGTCTACTGTTCGTACATATACATGTCTAATGTTCGTACATATACATGCTGTGATTATACATGCATATTTCGATGTCACTGTAAATTAACGATTCATCTCAATCTGAATAGTTTGATCTTATCACAATCATCTTGTGTAACCATAATTCTGGGTGGATTTGGTAGGTAGGTGACCGTTACAGGGTGTGTTATCCCGTCAGTTTGTGTCAGTAGTTCCTGTAAGACGTTGCCCCGGCTGTCAGTCTGGATAACATTGTGGGAGTCCCAGCCACATACAAACAGTTGATCTCGGTCATCTACAGTAACATCATGCGCCATCTTTAACCGGGGATCCGTGATAACTCTCTGTCTGTTACCTTGTTTGTCTATAACTATAACCCCTGTATCCCAGGCAGCAATGTACAGTAGTGAGTTGTTCCTGCTAACAGTTATATTCTGTGGGTAAATATTGTACTGCTGCTTCATGATTACACGCAGCCTGGAACCGGACATATCATAAACTATAACCTCACCATACCGACCACAACAAACGTATAACTCACCCTGACTGTGACAGATACCCTTACACTTCACACCTACACTGAATGACCTTGTCAGTGACAATGACCTGCCCACAGATATAAACTGAACTTTCCTAGCATTACGAAGAGTAACAGCTAGCTCAGTGGGACCAGTTTTACATATTCCCCACGGACTACCCGGTATGTCAACCCAGTCAGTAACCTTGAATGTACTATCCAGTCGTTTCAGTCTGTCATTGTTGTAGTCTGTAATGATAGTCTGATTGTTGTCTAGCACACAGACACCTTGAATGCAAGGCACACGTTTATCAGGTGTTACCTTGATGCTGTACTCACCGAGAGGGGAAGCAATGTAAGGACGGTCGGTATCATCAATGAGAGTAATCAAGGATTTCATACCATGCAAACAAGACTCAATGCCTATATCTAATTCATACACAATGGTTGAGGCTTGCTTACTCTCAACTAGATTGATAAAGTCGTTACTCTTTGATGCTTGAGCATTACCGTGCTTAATATGCACAAAGAGTTGGGCCTCGTTGACAGTCTTGAACTGTTTTATATTGTCAAGATTCACTTGTAGGGTCCTTAGCATGTCCTCAAGGGAGGTAATGTCACTGGTTATGCCATCGGCCATCTCTTTATGCTTAAGCAATATTTGTTTATTAGACGTCTTTTCCAGTTCTTCAACCGTAGATATGATGTTCTTCTTCAACGTCTGTACGTCATTCAGCATGCCGTCACGTTGTTTATCCACCAGACGCAGGTCATTTTCTCGTCTAGCCTTCAACTGAAGCAACTCTTTCTTCGCCTTCTCCACACACGTCTGGGTTTGTTGCTTTTCCCATCCTTTCAGTATTCCTTTGGCCACGGTTGGGATATATTCTACTCCTTCACACGACCTGAAATAACATACAGTATTATATATACACAGGGGTAGGAAGTGATAGTATTATATATACTAGTATTGTACATGTATATACACAGGGGTAGGACGTGTTAGTATTATATATACTAGTAGTGTACATGTATATACATAGGGGTAGGATGTGTTAGTATTATATATACTAGTATTATATATACACAGGGGTAGGACGTGATAGTATTATATATACTAGTATTATATATACACAGGGGTAGGACGTGATAGTATTATATATACTAGTATTGTACATGTATATACACAGGGGTAGGATGTGTTAGTATTATATATACTAGTATTGTACATGTATATACACAGGGGTAGGACGTGATAGTATTATATATACTAGTATTGTACATGTATATACACAGGGGTAGGACGTGATAGTATTATATATACTAGTATTGTACATGTATATACACAGGGGTAGGATGTGATAGTATTATATATACTAGTATTGTATATACACAGGGGTAGGACGTGATAGTATTATATATACTAGTATTAATGTATATACACAGGGGTAGGACGTGATAGTATTATATATACTAGTATTGTACATGTATATACACAGGGGTAGGACGTGATAGTATTATATATACTAGTATTGTACATGTATATACACAGGGGTAGGACGTGATAGTATTATATATACTAGTATTGTATATACACAGGGTAGGACGTGATAGTATTATATATACTAGTACTGTATATACACAGGGGTAGGACGTGTTAGTATTATATATACTAGTATTGTATATACACAGGGTAGGACGTGTTAGTATTATATATACTAGTACTGTATATACACAGGGGTAGGACGTGATAGTATTATATATACTAGTACTGTATATACACAGGGGTAGGACGTGATAGTATTATATATACTAGTATTGTACATGTATATACACAGGGGTAGGACGTGATAGTATTATATATACTAGTATTGTACATGTATATACACAGGGGTAGGACGTGATAGTATTATATATACTAGTATTGTATATACACAGGGGTAGGACGTGATAGTATTATATATACTAGTATTGTACATGTATATACACAGGGGTAGGACGTGATAGTATTATATATACTAGTATTGTATATACACAGGGGTAGGACGTGATAGTATTATATATACTAGTATTGTACATGTATATACACAGGGGTAGGACGTGTTAGTATTATATATACTAGTATTGTACATGTATATACACAGGGGTAGGACGTGATAGTATTATATATACTAGTATTGTATATACACAGGGGTAGGACGTGATAGTATTATATATACTAGTATTGTACATGTATATACACAGGGGTAGGACGTGATAGTATTATATATACTAGTATTGTATATACACAGGGTAGGACGTGATAGTATTATATATACTAGTATTGTACATGTATATACACAGGGGTAGGACGTGATAGTATTATATATACTAGTATTGTACATGTATATACACAGGGGTAGGACGTGATAGTATTATATATACTAGTATTGTACATGTATATACACAGGGGTAGGACGTGATAGTATTATATATACTAGTATTGTATATACACAGGGGTAGGACGTGATAGTATTATATATACTAGTATTGTATATACACAGGGGTAGGACGTGATAGTATTATATATACTAGTATTGTATATACACAGGGGTAGGACGTGTTAGTATTATATATACTAGTATTGTATATACACAGGGGTAGGACGTGATAGTATTATATATACTAGTATTGTACATGTATATACACAGGGGTAGGACGTGATAGTATTATATATACTAGTATTGTACATGTATATACACAGGGGTAGGACGTGTTAGTATTATATATACTAGTATTGTATATACACAGGGTAGGACGTGTTAGTATTATATATACTAGTATTGTACATGTATATACACAGGGGTAGGACGTGTTAGTATTATATATACTAGTATTGTATATACACAGGGGTAGGACGTGATAGTATTATATATACTAGTATTGTATATGTATATACACAGGGGTAGGACGTGTTAGTATTATATATACTAGTATTGTATATACACAGGGGTAGGACGTGATAGTATTATATATACTAGTATTGTATATACACAGGGGTAGGACGTGATAGTATTATATATACTAGTATTGTATATACACAGGGTAGGACGTGATAGTATTATATATACTAGTATTGTACATGTATATACACAGGGGTAGGACGTGATAGTATTATATATACTAGTATTGTACATATATATACACAGGGGTAGGACGTGATAGTATTATATATACTAGTATTGTACATGTATATACACAGGGGTAGGGCGTGATAGTATTATATATACTAGTATTGTACATGTATATACACAGGGGTAGGACGTGATAGTATTATATATACTAGTATTGTACATGTATATACACAGGGGTAGGACGTGATAGTATTATATATACTAGTATTGTACATGTATATACACAGGGGTAGGACGTGATAGTATTATATATACTAGTATTGTATATACACAGGGGTAGGACGTGATAGTATTATATATACTAGTATTGTACATGTATATACACAGGGGTAGGACATGATAGTATTATATATACTAGTATTGTACATGTATATACACAGGGGTAGGACGTGATAGTATTATATATACTAGTATTGTACATGTATATACACAGGGGTAGGACGTGATAGTATTATATATACTAGTATTGTACATGTATATACACAGTGGTAGGACATGATAGAATTATATATACTAGTATTGCACATGTATATACACAGGGGTATGACACCCTGATATAACACCGGCTATATATACTAGTCCCTCCCATATAGCAGTACATTACTGATCGCCTCTCCCATATAACAGTACATTACTGATCACCTCTCCCATATAACAGTACTTTACTGATTGCCTCTCCCATATAGCAGTACATTACTGATCATCTATCCCATATAGCAGTACATTACTGATCCCCCCAAAACAACACATCGCCTCTCCCATATAGCAGTACATTACTGATCATCCCTCCCATATAGCAGTACTTTACTGATCGCCCCTCCCATATAGCAGTACTTTACTGATCGTCTCTCCCATATAGCAGTACTTTACTGATCGCCTCTCCCATATAGCAGTACTTTACTGA
>CM026396.1:25558099-25621129 GCA_014843695.1 Archivesica marissinica | reverse complement strand
CAGAATGTATAATCTACAGTATTTTCTATCCTCATAGACCTTCCTTTACTGTTTAAGATGCGAACATTATCTCGCCAAAATTCTAATTCTCGAATTGCACCAATACTAATAGCCACAGGAGCGTTCCAGCTCGCTCTGTTTAACAGGCTTTTGTACAAACATCTAGTTCTGAGATTCACTACTTTTTCCAAGACCATATACAACGATATGACCTGACCGATTACCGACGTTAATAAGCGTACATGTAGAAGCCTGGCATCATCTAAACCTATTGCCTGAAGTACCTTATCCAAACTCTGTTCTAAACGAGATATTCTATCTTCTATAATGAAAGTTTTATTTGAAACATAATCTAATAAATATCCTAACCAAAATGATATTGTCGTCGGAACCCACTTACATTTTTCGTGTGCAATTTGAAAACCAAATTCTAGCAACGACCTCTGAACAAATTCGCTGGATTTTAAACATTTGTCCAAATCCGTATTCCCACCAATGCCGTCATCCAAATACATGAGTATTCTATGACCTTGTGACCTCCAATATTTAATCATTACTCTCAATACTTTGGTAAAGATGTGCCCAGCAACAGCTATTCCAAAAGGTAGAGAATTATACACATAATATATTGTGTCGCCGTTCTTATCCAACCAACAAAAACCTAGAAAAGTTCTATGCTCAACAAATATATCAATGTGATGATATGCTGACTTCAAATCAAAAGTAAATATGAAAGACCCGTGATCAAACAAATCTAGTGCTGTCTTAATGTCATCAAATTTTATTTTAAACAGATGAAAATGCGGGTTTATGTGTCTACATTCCAATACTAAGCTTTGCTTGCCGATTTTATTAAATGCAACTGTCAATGGATTTACCAAGTGTGGTTCTTTATGCACCTGTGAAATAACGCCTTTGTTTAACAAAACTTCAATTTCTTTTGTTACAAAATCCCCATTGACTAAAGCAGATTTGTTATTTTTCAATAAAAACCTGGACGGCATTGTTGTAAATGGTAATTTGTAACCAGTTTCTATAATTGTCATAATGTATGGACTATCACACACCTGCTTCCATTTTAATGAGCACGATTTTAATCTGCCAACGGGCGACACATTTGTCTTACCAACCGACTCTTTATTAACGGTTGTTCCCGTAACCTCTAGAAGGTTAATATGCAAAACCTTTGCACTACCCTCAGAATGTATCTGATTACAACTTATAATATTACCATACTCAATATAACTCAATGATGGATTATGCGCCCCTGCACTATTTACAATATGTGTACTTAACTTATTATTAAAGGACTGCGTCTGGGTCCTCTGTGAACACTCATTTTTCCAATGCCCCGCCTTGCCACATATGAAGCATAAACCTGGCTTTCTGAACGCCACTGCCGATTTGTTTGCAGCCGTAGCGGTAGACATCGTGTCCTCATTCCGCTGTTTCGAATAAGGACTGAACCTTGTCTAGCTCTTTTTCGATTTTATCTTTCGTGCGGCCCTCGCTTCTGCTTTGTACATGCGCTTTTCGTCCTCTGAATCGCTAGCGATGGGATTAGTCTCGTACTCTTTGACTACCCTCCAACCCAATTCTGACGCATCAGCCATCAAAATTAGTTTATGTCTATGCGTCAACAGATCTTTCGCTGAAATTACAACATAACACGTCTAAATGCGATGTTTTTAAACGTTCAAATGTGTTGTCAACAATCCATTTATAATATAAATGTTTTATCCATTTTTATTCAAATACTAACTCGAGTAGCATGTATATTATATATATATCCATGCATGTGCATGAATAATGCGTAATACACTACCGTGCGCTATGTATAATATATATATATCCATGCATGTGCATGAATAATGCGTAATACACTACCGTGCGCTATGTATATTATATATATATCCATGCATGTGCATGAATAATGCGTAATACACTACCGTGCGCTATGTATATTATATATATATCCATGCATGTGCATGAATAATGCGTAATACACTACCGTGCGCTATGTATATTAATGCTTACATGTACTGCTTACATGTACTGCTCCCTCCCTCGTGGCGATGGATTCCATCAGAAATGAGGTCTCGATAGACAGCTATTCAAATGTTACAAACTCTTGTTTCGCAATCTAGCCAAAATAAGTATGTATAAACTAAATGTACATGCGTATATAACCGTTATCTCAATATCTGGAAACAAACTCTACTCACAATCGTATATAACCGTTATCTCAATATCTGGAAACAAACTCTACACACAATCGTATATAACCGTTATCTCAATATCTGGAAACAAACTCTACTCACAATCGTATATAACCGTTATCTCAATATCTGGAAACAAACTACTCACAATCGTATATAACCGTTATCTCAATATCTGGAAACAAACTCTACACACAATCGTATATAACCGTTATCTCAATATCTGGAAACAAACTCTACACACAATCGTATATAACCGTTATCTCAATATCTGGAAACAAACTCTACTCACAATCGTATATAACCGTTATCTCAATATCTGGAAACAAACTCTACTCACAATCGTATATAACCGTTATCTCAATATCTGGAAACAAACTCTACTCACAATCGTATATAACCGTTATCTCAATATCTGGAAACAAACTCTACTCACAATCGTATATAACCGTTATCTCAATATCTGGAAACAAACTCTACTCACAATCGTATATAACCGTTATCTCAATATCTGGAAACAAACTCTACTCACAATCGTATATAACCGTTATCTCAATATCTGGAAACAAACTCTACTCACAATCGTATATAACCGTTATCTCAATATCTGGAAACAAACTCTAAACACAATCGTATATAACCGTTATCTCAATATCTGGAAACAAACCCTACTCACAATCGTATATAACCGTTATCTCAATATCTGGAAACAAACTCTACACACAATCTTATATAACCGTTATCTCAATATCTGGAAACAAAAACTACTCACAATCGTATATAACCGTTATCTCAATACCTGGAAACAAACTCTACTCACAATCGTATATAATAAATTCTATTTGCTATTACCTTCGGAAATTTTCTGTGCACACTTGGTGCTGTTGCTCGTACATTGTACAGCTTCATCCAGTTTAACCATGACCCTGGAATTGATCTTATGTTGCTCCTCATTACTTTTCTTTTTAAAAACAGGCAGTTCTTTAGTTGCTAATACTGAACTGATTCGAGTCAGTTGCAAATCATTATTATGTTCACTTATCTTTGTAAATAGCTCAGTCATCTGCTGCATCATTCCCATTTGGCTGTCTTTCACTGCAGTAGCAACTTCGCTGGCAATGAAACCCTGCAGCTCGATTCTATCCATGTTGTGTAATAATATCGAATAGCCCTCGCGTTATCCTAGCGTAGAAGTGATTACCACACAAAATCACCCTATAAATACCTGTATGAACATATTTCTGCACGAAATACTCGACTAATCCGCCGTGTATTTTGTGTTCACAGGCCGTGTTAAGACATTCGTTCTCAGCTATACGTTGTAACGCAGAGAACTTACAATTCATATTTTTCCAACATAATTTACCTTCATATTTTCCAACATAATTTACCTTCATATTTTTCCAACATAATTTACCTTCATATTTTTCCAACATAATTTACCTTCATATTTTCCAACATAATTCACCTTCATATTTTTACAACATAATTTACCTTCATATTTTTCCAATGTCCAGTTGACAGTGTGTTCATCGATTATTGTTCCGCTACCCGATTGTCCCAATTGTGACATAACAACGTATATTATATTCAGAAGTAGGTTCATATTCTACATTTCCGATATGACCGCCTATGGAATACAAAGTTTAAATGCACGTGTATGTCTTAAACAGTTAAATCAGAACGGGACTGGTACGTCACCTTTCGGGTGTGTAACTAATTGTCTCAAACATGTTTTATTCGAAATCCACGATTTAAACCGTTTGCAATAAATTATCGCGTGCACGGGAAGGGCAGCAACTTTATAGCTACACTATTGACTTATACTAACATCACTGTCTAATTTGACCAGATAGTACAAGCTAAGAAAACTGACTATGTCATGCAAGGACTCGGATTTAACTCGGAAATATAAATTTGTCTATGATTCTGAAAATGAGACCAGGAACAAAACATTTTCCAAGATAGGAGCATTTGTTTAAATTACTGATTCATGTTAGACTTACATTCTGCCGAGAGGTAAACTCCCCATACCCCAACTCCTCCACGGTAGCGAGGTAAACTCCCCATACCCCAACTCCTCCACGGTAGCGAGGTAAACTCCCCATACCCCAACTCCTCCACGGTAGCGAGGTAAACTCCCCATACCCCAACTCCTCCACGGTAGCGAGGTAAACTCCCCATACCCCAACTCCTCCACGGTAGCAGTGCACATGTCAGACTTACATTCTGCCGAGAGGTAAACCCCCCATACCCCAACTCCTCCACGGTAGCGAGGTAAACTCCCCATACCCCAACTCCTCCACGGTAGCAGTGCACATGTCAGACTTACATTCTGCCGAGAGGTAAACTCCCCATACCCCAACTCCTCCACGGTAGCGGTGCACATGTCAGACTTACATTCTGCCGAGAGGTAAACTCCCCATACCCCAACTCCTCCACGGTAACGGTGCACATGTCAGACTTACATTCTGCCGAGAGGTAAACCCCCCATACCCCAACTCCTCCACGGTAGCAGTGCACATGTCAGACTTACATTCTGCCGAGAGGTAAACCCCCCATACCCCAACTCCTCCACGGTAGCGGTGCATATGTTAGACTTACATTCTGCCGAGAGGTAAAGTCCCCATACCCCAACTCCTCCACGGTAGCGGTGCATATGTTAGATATATACCAACTGTTTCATAATATGATTGTTTTAAAGCGACATTACATCGCAAATAACCAAACAATTCATTTCCCCCGTTTAAATGCATTGCTACCCCACATTCTTCCGAACATTTTGAACACTAACATTGAATCAATAACAGTGTTGTTGTGATCTACACATTTTCAAAAGTGAAAATAGTAGTTCATATAGCGGTCATCCACGCTGTGTTTGTCATTGGAGTCAATACTAAACGCGTGATATCGTCGCTTAGAGATCATTTAACTAAGATTAAAAGTAGATATTCATAGTCACAAATGTGAGATATAACGTTAAATGTGTACCATAAATCGTGTTATTCAGGATACACACATTGCATTACGCATGGATGTTGTCCCTATTTACATTAGTTTGTCAGGTCAACAGACGTCGTATATATTATTAGTAGCAAACTACTCAGTTTTAGAGGCAAATATTTCGAAAAAACGATTACCATGTAATTGAAAATAACATTCTGTAGAAATGTGCGTTTTCACCGATTAGTGTCGCTTTAATGTAGATACAAACGATGTCGCTTTAATAAGTATGAACCGTTAACGCTGTTTTCCTATTTTCAACTAAGCACACTCACATCATATTTTCAGCATTACTTGTATATACTATAACTTTATACTATCTCAGCATTACTTTTATATACTATACTATTAACCTACTATATCCAGCATTACTTATATACTATAACTTTATACTATCTCAGCATTACTTGTATATACTATAACTTTATACTATCTCAGCATTACTTGTATATACTATAATTTATACTATCTCAGCATTACATTACTTGCTTTATTATACTTATAACTATAATTTATACTATCTCAGCATTACATGTATATACGATAGCTTTATACTATCTCAGCATTACTTGTATATACCATAACTTTATACTATCTCAGCATTACTATTATATACTATAACTTTATACTATCTCAGCATTACTTGTATATACCATAGCTTTATACTATCTCAACATTACTTGTATATACTATAACTTTATACTATCTCAGTATTACTATTATATACTATAACTTTATACTATCTCAGCATTACTTGTATATACTATAACTTTATACTATCTCAGCATTACTTATATATACTATAACTTTATACTACCTCAGCATTACTATTATATGCTATAACTTTATACTATCTCAGCATTACCTGTATATACTATAACTTTATACTATCTCAGCATTACTTGTATATACTATAACTTTATACTATCTCAGCATTACTTTGTATATACTATAACTTTATACTATCTCAGCATTACGTGTATATACTATAACCTTATACTATCTCAGCATTACTATTATATACTATAACTATATACTATCTCAGCATTACTATTATATACTATAACTTTATACTATCTCAGCATTACTATTATATACTATAACTTTATACTATCTCAGCATTACTTTGTATATATTATAACTTTATACTATCTCAGCATTACGTGTATATACTATAACCTTATACTATCTCAGCATTACTATTATATACTATAACTTTATACTATCTCAGCATTACTATTATATACTATAACTTTATACTATCTCAGCATTAATATTATATACTATAACTTTATACTATCTCAGCATTACTATTATATACTATAACTTTATACTATCTCAGCATTACTTGTATATACTATAACTTTATACTATCTCAGCATTACTTTTACATACTATAATGTTATACTATATCAGCATTACTTGTATATACTATAATTTTATACTATCTCAGCATTACTTGTATATACTATAATTTTATACTATCTCAGCATTACTTGTATATACTATAATTTTATACTATCTCAGCATTACTTGTATATACTATAACTTTATACTATATCAGCATTACTTTGTATATACTATAACTTTATACTATCTCGGCATTACTTGTATATACTATAATGTTATACTATCTCAGCATTACTTGCATATACTATAATTTTATACTATCTCAGCATTACGTGTATATACTATAACTTTATACTATATCAGCATTACTTGTATATACTATAGCTTTATACTATCTCAGCATTACTTGTATATACCATAGCTTTATACTATCTCAGCATTACTTGTATATACCATAGCTTTATACTATCTCAGCATTACTTGTATATACAATAACTTTATACTATCTCAGCATTACTTGTATATACTATAACTTTATACTATCTCAGCATTACTTGTATATACCATAACTTTATACTATCTCAGCATTACTTGTATATACTATAACTTTATACTATCTCAGCATTACTTGTATATACATATACATGCGCATATAGGGAGGAAATAGGTTTATGTACATATCTCTCTATATATACACATACATACATCGATATACATGCACATATAGGGAGGCACAAGGTTTATGTACATATCTCTCTATATATACACATACATACATACATCGATATACATGCACACATAGGGAGGCAATAGGTTTATGTACATATCTCTCTATATATACACATACATACATACATCGATATACATGCACATATAGGGAGGCAATAGGTTTATGTACATATCTCTCTATATATACACATACATACATCGATATACATGCACATATAGGGAGGCAATAGGTTTATGTACATATCTCTCTATATATACACATACATACATACATCGATATACATGCACAAATAGGGAGGCAATAGGTTTATGTACATATCTCTCTATATATACACATACATACATAAATACATCGATATACATGCACATATAGGGAGGCACTAGGTTTATGTACATATATCTCTATATATACACATACATACATCGATATACATGCACATATAGGGAGGCAATAGGTTTATGTACATATCTCTCTATATATACACATACATACATCGATATACATGCACATATAGGAGGCAATAGGTTTATGTACATATCTCTCTATATATACACATACATACATCGATATACATGCACATATAGGAGGCAATAGGTTTATGTACATATCTCTCTATATATACACATACATACATACATCGATATACATGCATATATAGGGAGGCAATAGGTTTATGTACATATCTCTCTATATATACACATACATACATACATCGATATACATGCACATATAAGGAGGCAATAGGTTTATGTACATATCTCCCTATATATACACATACATACATCGATATACATGCACATATAGGGAGGCAATAGGTTTATGTACATATCTCCCTATATATACACATACATACATCGATATACATGCACATATAAGGAGGCAATAGGTTTATGTACATATCTCCCTATATATACACATACATACATCGATATACATGCACATATAGGGAGGCAATAGGTTTATGTACATATCACTCTATATATACACATACATACATACATCGATATACATGCACATATAGGGAGGCAATAGGTTTATGTACATATCTCTCTATATATACACATACATACATACATCGATATACATGCACATATAAGGAGGCAATAGGTTTATGTACATATCTCCCTATATATACACATACATACATCGATATACATGCACATATAGGGAGGCAATAGGTTTATGTACATATCTCCCTATATATACACATACATACATCGATATACATGCACATATAGGGAGGCAATAGGTTTATGTACATATCTCTTTATATATACACATACATACATCGATATACATGCACATATAGGGAGGCAATAGGTTTATGTACATATCTCTCTCTATATACACATACATACATACATCGATATACATGCACATATAGGGAGGCAATAGGTTTATGTACATATCTCTCTATATATACCACATACATACATACATACATCGATATACATGCATATATAGGGAGGCAATAGGTTTATGTGCATATCTCTCTATATATACACATACATACATCGATATACATGCACATATAAGGAGGCAATAGGTTTATGTACATATCTCTCTATATATACACATACATACATCGATATACATGCACATATAGGGAGGCAATAGGTTTATGTACATATCTCTCTATATATACACATACATACATCGATATACATGCACATATAGGGAGGCAATAGGTTTATGTACATATCTCTCTATATACACACATACATACATCGATATACATGCATATATAGGGAGGCATTAGGTTTATGTGCATATCTCTCTATATATACACGTACATACATACATCGATATACATGCACATATAGGGAGGCACTAGGTTTATGTACATATCTCTCTATATATACACATACATACATACATACATCGATATACATGCACATATAGGGAGGCAATAGGTTTATGTACATATCTCTCTATATATACACATACATACATCGATATACATGCACATATAGGGAGGCAATAGGTTTATGTACATATCTCTCTATATATACACACATACATACATCGATATACATGCACATATAGGGAGGCAATAGGTTTATGTACATATCTCTCTATATATACACTACATACATACATCGATATACATGCACATATAGGGAGGCAATAGGTTTATGTACATATCTCTCTATATATACACATACATACATCGATATACATGCACATATAGGGAGGCAATATGTTTACGTACATATCTCTCTATATACACACATACATACATACATCGATATACATGCACATATAGGCAGGCAATAGGTGTATGTACATATCTCTCTATATAGACAACATACATACATACATACATACATACATACATACATCGATATACATGCACATATAGGGAGGCAATAGGTTTATGTACATATCTCTCTATATATACACATACATACATACATCGATATACATGCACATATAGGGAGGCAATAGGTTTATGTACATATCTCTCTATATATACACATACATACATACATACATACATCGATATACATGCACATATAGGGAGGCAATATGTTTATGTACATATCTCTCTATATATACACATACATACATACATCGATATACATGCACATATAGGGAGGCAATAGGTTTATGTACATATCTCTCTATATATACACATACATACATACATCGATATACATGCACATATAGGGAGGCAATAGGTTTATGTACATATCTCTCTATATATACACATACATACATCGATATACATGCACATATAGGGAGGCAATAGGTTTATGTACATATCTCTCTATATATACATACATACATACATACATCGATATACATGCACATATAGGGAGGCAATAGGTTTATGTACATATCTCTCTATATACACACATACATACATCGATATACATGCACATATAGGGAGGCAATAGGTTTATGTACATATCTCTCTATATATACACATACATACATATCGATATACATGCACATATAGGGAGGCACTAGGTTTATGTACATATCTCTCTATATATACACATACATACATCGATATACATGCACATATAGGGAGGCAATAGGTTTATGTACATATCTCTCTATATATACACATACATACATACATCGATATACATGCACATATAGGGAGGCAATAGGTTTATGTACATATCTCTCTATATATACACATACATACATCGATATACATGCACATATAGGGAGGCAATAGGTTTATGTACATATCTCTCTATATATACACATACATACATACATCGATATACATGCACATATAGGGAGGCAATAGGTTTATGTACATATCTCTCTATATATACACATACATACATACATCGATATACATGCACATATAGTGAGGCAATAGGTTTATGTACATATCTCTCTATATATACACAGACATACATACATCGATATACATGCACATATAGTGAGGCAATAGGTTTATGTACATATCTCTCTATATATACACAGACATACATACATCGATATACATGCACATATAGTGAGGCAATAGGTTTATGTACATATCTCTCTATATATACACAGACATACATACATCGATATACATGCACATATAGTGAGGCAATAGGTTTATGTACATATCTCTCTATATATACACAGACATACATACATCGATATACATGCACATATAGTGAGGCAATAGGTTTATGTACATATCTCTCTATATATACACAGACATACATACATCGATATACATGCACATATAGTGAGGCAATAGGTTTATGTACATATCTCTCTATATATACACAGACATACATACATCGATATACATGCACATATAGTGAGGCAATAGGTTTATGTACATATCTCTCTATATATACACAGACATACATACATCGATATACATGCACATATAGTGAGGCAATAGGTTTATGTACATATCTCTCTGTATATACACATACATACAAATACATCGATATACATGCATATATAGGGAGGCAATAGGTTTATATACATATCTCTCTATATATACACATACATACATACATCGATATACATGCACATATAGGGAGGCACTAGGTTTATGTACATATCTCTCTATATATACACATTCATACATCGATATACATGCACATATAGGGAGGCAATAGGTTTATGTACATATCTCTCTATATATACACATACATACATACATCGATATACATGCACATATAGGGAGGCACTAGGTTTATGTACATATCTCTCTATATATACACATTCATACATCGATATACATGCACATATAGGGAGGCAATAGGTTTATGTACATATCTCTCTATATATACACATACATACATCGATATACATGCACATATAGGGAGGCAATAGGTTTATGTACATATCTCTCTATATATACACATACATACATCGATATACATATGTTTGTAAGAAGGACTATTTTTTACAGTTATCCTCTGACGGTTATGTTATTAGTGACATGTGTGGGTGGTCTTTATATATATCATAAGAACGTTTATTCCAGCCTCAGTTCCATACAAAACGCGTCTATGGAATTATAATACAGCAGATTTTAGTAAACTTAATGAGCTGATAACAAATACTGAATGGAATTTCTTACAATTGAATTCAATTCACGAGGCAACCAATTTATTCACTAAAATGTTTTATTGAGGTATCCAAGGAAGGTATCCCCTATGTAACAATAAGAACTAATGATAAGCCTTGGCATGACTCTACAATTCATTGTACACCTCGTAAAAGACACCGACCCAAAACAAAAGTATATAAATTATGCACAAATAAACCAAACGAATGGATCAAATATAAACTTCTGCTAAACAAAGTAAACACTCTTAAAAACATGCAATATACCGAGTCTTTAATGGCATAGAAACCCCTTTAGATGACAGAGAGAGTGAGAGAGTGAGAGAGAGAGAGAGAGAGAAGAGGGAGAGAGATAAGAGTGAGCGAGAGATAGATAGAGAGAAGAGAGAGAAGAGAGAGATAGATAAGAGAGAAGAGAGAGAAGAGAGAGAGAAGAGAGAGAGAATAGAAGAGAGAGAAGAGAGAGAAGAGAGAGAAGAGAAGAGAGAGAAGAGAGAGAAGAGAGAGAGAGAAGAGAGAGAAGAGAGAGAGAGAAGATGGAGATTGATAAGAGTGAGAGAGAGAGAGAGAAGAAAGGGAAGAGAAAGAAGAGAGAGATAGAAGAGAGAGATAGAGAAGAGAGAGAGAGAAGAGTGAGAGAGGTAAGAGTGAGAGAGATAGATAGAGAGATGAGAGGGGTAGATCGATATAGAGAAGAGAAAGGAGAGAGAGCAGAGCGAGAGAGAATATATAGAGAGATAGAGAAGAGAGAGATAAGATAGATGAGAGAGATATTGACTCAGTTGTCAGGTTCTTTGGAGATCAGTCATACATTATTTACTTGCTGTGAAAGTTTTAACAATGATCTACAGTTTTATTCAGTAACAAGACCTAACACTACTGGTACTGAAGGGTTGAGAGGAACAGAGAGGCTGTGAAAGCTTAGACCCATAGTTTGAGTGAGGCTTATAGCCTTATGTACAGCTTAGCATCATCATCATCATCATCATCATCATCATCATCACCACCATATCGTGCCTACTCCTGGATCACATACCAAATAAAGACAAGATATATACTTATATAGTCGTTGTTTATGGACATGAATGTAGAGTGAAGTACCCCCATAACCCACTACTATAACATGTTTACTTTATGTTACTGTGTTTGTTACATTATCCTGCAAACAATCAAATGAATAAATTAAATAATATCCTTCTGGAGACATCGCCCGGTGAATCAGGGGGCGAAGACAAATAAAAGTAGATCGCGCTACCCCACATAGGAAGGGGAGATAACGATGTAGATGGCGCTACACCACATAGGAAGGGGAGATAACGACGTAGGTGGCGCTACACCACATAGGAAGGGGAGATAACGACGTAGGTGGCGCTACACCACATAGGAAAGGGAGATAACGTCTCCTCATTTACTTCCGTATTGGGTATAAAATAGAATTAATTTTATTGTGTACTAAGTTAAATATAACGATGATTTTAATTAAATAGTAAATCACTATTGATATACGACACGTGGAATTAAACTCTGATACATAGTAGATATGAAGTATTTAATAAATATTTCTAGTTTCGTTTTCCTATTTTCTTAGTATTACACACTGAGGAAGTTGGCTTGTTTCGATTTCAAAATGAACAGTAACGACCTTTAGTTGGAACAAAATGGCTGAATGTCATGATTTGACACGGTCGCAGGTTGGAGCTTCTGACGTTATATACGACTTCTGTTGTGCGCCGTGTTCCGACGATGGGAAGAACTCCGAGGCGGAATATCAATGCGTTGAATGTCAGACGTATTTCTGTCAGAAGTGTGTGAAGTTTCATAATAAATTTCTCAAAGCGCACACGTTACTGGACAAGGCGGCCATGCACGCTGGTAAAGGTCAGAATAAATCAACGACGGGACCGTTGCCAGCAGATACGTGCCACGATCATCCTGTGAAGGTGATAGAACTGTTCTGTGGACAACATGACGTAGTTTGCTGCAGTGTTTGTATAGCTGTGGATCACAGGTACTTTCTAAACTTTATTTAATTAGTTAAATGTTATTTGGGTATTTAGTTGTCCACATATTTAAACTTGAAAAATGTAACATTTTACTATCGAGGAATTTAGATCTAAAAAAATATGTAGAGGTCTTATATACTGAGTCAAAAAAGAAACGATACCTGGTGTTTATGTGTCTATAATTTCAACATTTATTAAGAAAATTCATAAGATGATAGTCCAACATGTTTGAAAGAGGAGCACATAAAGCATAATGAGCCTCATAAACTGTCTGCTGCGTGATGACGTAATTCGTCGGACAGGGGTCTAATGGAGTTTTCACACAGACGTCAATACCGAGTATGGGCACCATTTGCGTCTCTCACTGCAATGCACCGCCGTCGCATCGAACGGAAGAGTGTCTGAATCTCTTGCTGGTCAATATTTGTCCACTCCTGACGCAAAACATCCCTCAGTTGGTTTAACTTACCGGCTGACGTCGTCTGACGCGGCGGTCTAACGTATCCCACAAATATTCTATGGGTGACAAGTCTGGTGACAAAGCAGGCCACGGCAGGGTTTCAATATTGTTCTGCTCCAATAATGTGGTGGAAATTCGAGCAGTATGACACCTGGCATTGTCCTGTTGGAACAGTGTGACGTTTCTGTTGGCGTTAAAGAACGGCACAACAACTGGCGCAAGGATCTCATCACAGTACCGTTGGGCGTTTAGGTTCCCGTCCACCACTAACAGTTCAGTGCGACTGCCGAAGGTCGACCTGACGTACACATGCGTCGGCGTAACGTTCACCGCGTCTGCGATATACCCGCTCTCTGCCATCCGCTCGACGCAAACAGAACCGCGATTCATCGCTAAACATCACCGAATTCCACTGTAACCGAGTCCAGCGAGCACGTTCCGTGGTCCATTCCCGCCGTACGTCACGGTGACGTCGTGTCAGGATGGGTCCAACGTATGGCCGATAGGCACGAATGCCACGTTCACCGAGCCGGTTCCTGACTGTTTGTGCACTGATGCGATTGTTGGTCATCCCAGGAGTAACGGCAGCTGTGTGCGTAGCAGGTAGGAACCGGTCACGTAAATGTGACGTCCGAATGTGACGGTCCTGTTCACGCGTCGTCACACGTGGTCGACCAGATCTTGGACGGTCGTCCACCGATCCATGTGTTCGATAACGTCGAAGTAGACTTGTTATCGTGATCCGCGTAACCCCGAGTCGATTTGCGACGTCACGCTGACGTAAACCGTCGTCAATCATGCCAATGGCACGCATTCTCTGATTGCGGTTTAGCCTAGGCATTTTGTTAGAGGTAACAATGGGTATGTAAGGTGTTTTTCCTCGATGATAATGCAATACCAGTACAATAAACCGGTTTTCCGATTTGTACATGTGTAGGAAGTTGTCTTTGTTGAGGAGCACGTGCAAATCGGAAATTCGGCGTTCCAGGATTATCGGGTGTTTATTTACCTGTGTTTATGGTTGGCTGACGTTGCAATAAGATACCCGGTACTGATACGTAATAATATATTAAACCGTTCTATGGTTTTATCCGTTTTACGTCATTTTTAGTTTGGTATCGTTTCTTTTTTGACTCAGTATATATATAACTAGGTAGGCTATTTAGTTGTCAATATCTAATAACTGCCAGGTAGAGGTCTTATATATAGGGCTAGGTATTTAGGTGCCAATATTTAATAACTGCCAGGTAGAGGTCTTATATATAGGACTAGGTATTTAGGTGCCACTATTTAATAACTGCCAGGTAGAGGTCTTATATATAGGACTAGGTATTTAGGTGCCACTATTTAATAACTGCCAGGTAGAGGTCTTATATATAGGACTAGGTATTTAGGTGCCAAGATTTAATAACTACCAGGTATAGGTCTTATATATAGGACTAGGTATTTAGGTGCCACTATTTAATAACTGCCAGGTAGAGGTCTTATATATAGGACTAGGTATTTAGGTGCCACTATTTAATAACTGCCAGGTAGAGGTCTTATATATAGGACTAGGTATTTAGGTGCCAAGATTTAATAACTGCCAGGTAGAGGTCTTATATATAGGACTAGGTATTTAGGTGCCACTATTTAATAACTGCCAGGTAGAGGTCTTATATATAGGACTAGGTATTTAGGTGCCAAGATTTAATAACTGCCAGGTAGAGGTCTTATATATAGGACTGGGTATTTAGGTGCCAAGATTGAATAACTGCCAGGTAGAGGTCTTATATATAGGACTAGGTATTTAGGTGCCAATATTTAATAACTGCCAGGGGCGTAGCTAGCCTTTTTGAATGTGGTCTAGATTGTATACCATTCACTGTTATGCTAATCCATTTGTTACTGTATATTTGGCCTATTTGGAGTTCTCATGCTCTGCTGCAATCTGCAGGCACTGGCCTTCCGTGCCTTATTAGAGCTACGTGCCTGACTGCCTTCACTAATTAACCATAACAAGGCCAAAGAAAAGGCTTATAACACCTATCTACGTCCTCAACTTTGTATTGCTCACCGTCTGGCACCCCTGGCAAAATTCTCTCACCTATAAAGCAGATCAGCCGCACACTATGTTTGCGTATGCCAGGGATCGCAGGTTCGATCCCCGTCTGACCCTAAAATAATCATTCAGATGGGACGTTAAATCGAGGTCTCGTGTCGGTGCTTTACACCGTGCACGTAAAAGAACCAGAGGAGACTCTGGAATGGGTCTCTGTCTGTATATCTGCACTATCCTCTAAAATCGAAAATTACTAATCTCTTCAGGAATCGTCGCTCATATGGGCAACCGGTAGCGACGATAAATAAACGTAAAACACGCAAAAATGATCAACTACCTGAACTGGCAAACACTTGAATATTGACGCATACAATCATCAGTAATATACCTATATAAAATCAAACATAACTTGGTATGCGCCACCACAACCACCTAACACGGTATGCGCCACCACAACCACCTAACACGGTATGCGCCGACCACAACCACCTAACACGGTATGCGCAGACCACAACCACCAAACACGGTATGCGCAGACCACAACCACCAAACACGGTATGCGCCGACCACAACCACCTAACACGGTATGCACAGACCACAACCACCAAACACATACAACCTGAACTAATTAATTCCTCAGTCCCGAACACAGTACCATATAAATTCTTCTTTCCCTATGACAATACGTCTCTGGAATGGCCTGCGCTACTATGTACAGTCCAGCCCCAGCTTAACCAATTTTGCTGAGCGGCTGGCCACGGTACCACTCATGTAACATGATGTCTGTTTTTAACCTTAGTATGTAGTTCTTTTTAACACTTTCTATCTCACTAATTGAGATTTTAAGCACTGTCCCTGACAAGCGCCTCCCTGTCATACTCGCGTCTGAGTGTTGGGAGTATTAACCACTGTCCCTGACACGCACCTCCCTGTCATACTCGCGTCTGAGTGTTGGGAGTATTGTGTAGATGTAGATAGTATGTTGATGAATAGTGAGAGCATATCTCGATGAATGGTAGTTGTTTCTTTCCAACATTAATTTTGTGTTTTTGTTTCGAGTCAATTTCTAGGACATCTCTCTATATATCTCTATCTATATACTAGTTCTGTCTAGATACCAGGGGCGTATCTTGGGATTGATATATGTGTGGGTAGCCTTAGGATAACTATGTATAAATGTACCTCCACCTGAAAAGTTTCAAAGTCTATATTGCCGCAGATGCATTCCAGGACATTTTAAGGCATGCTCTCTCGAAAAATGAGGAACATATTTTTTGACGTTTTTAAAATCGTCTGTTTTTCGATAGTTTCGCTGTACATCATACACATCCACCCCTTCATAGATATCCGCCCCTTCATATATCTCTACCCCTTCATACATATCCACCCATTCATATATATCCACCCCTTCATACACCTCCATCCCGTCATACATCTCCACCCCTTCATACACCTCCACCCATTCATATATCTCCACCCCTTCATATATCTCCACCCCTTCATATATCTCCACCCCTTCATATATCTCCACCCCTTCATACACCTCCACCCATTCATACATATCCACCCCTTCATATATCTCCACCCCTTCATACACCTCCACCCCTTCATACATCTCCACCCCTTCATACACCTCCACCCCTTCATATATCTCCACCCCTTCATACACCTACACCCCTCATACATCTCCACCCTTCATATATATCCACCTCTTCATAACCTCCACCTCTCATACACCTCACCTTCATACACTCCACCCCACCCCTTCTACACCCACCCCTCAACTCCACCCCTTCATACATCTCCACCCCTTCATACACCTCCACCCCTTCATATATCTCCACCCCTTCATATATCTCCACCCCTTCATACATCTCCACCCCTTCATACACCTACACCCCTTCATACATCTCCACCCCTTCATATATCTCCACCCCTTCATACATCTCCACCTGGCGAAGGAAGTCGTGATAGCACAGTGCGTTCGCTTCAGGTGCGAAATGTCCGGAGTTCGAGCCCCGCTGGATCCGTTACGATTGTGCCCTTAGGCAAGGCATTTAAATTCCACGTTGCCTCTTCTCTCTACCTCGTGGGGGTGGATTCCATCAGGAATGAGGTCTCGAGAGTGATTAATATAAGTTGAAATAACTTGTTTCGCAATCGAGCTAAAATAAATTTGTATAAACTAAATACATCTCCACCTCTTCATATATCTCCACCCTTTCATACATCCCCACCCATTCATACACCTACACCCCTTCAAACACCTCCACCCTTTCATATACATCCACCTCCACCCATTCATACATCTCCACCCCTTCATTTGCATTTTCCGCATTTTCAATTATTGAGGGAAATGTGTGGGCATGTGTGTACAGTGCCTATATGAGCTACGCCACTGATAGCTTTGTTTTGCTGGAGTGGATGTAGTATGGTATGGTGGATATCCGCCTCACCCCGTCTACACATGTGGTGTTAAATCGTGCTGATTGGAGGGCTGTACATAAAGTGTTGACCAACGATATTTGTGGATGGGAGGGCTGTACATAAAGTAATGACCAACGATATTTGTGGATGGGAGGGCTGTACATAAAATAATGACCAACGATATTTGTGAGAGATGATCTGTAAAGTACTGCTATATGGGAGAGATGATCTGTAAAGTACTGCTATATGGGAGAGACGATCAGTAAAGTACTGCTATACGGGAGAGACGATCAGTAAAGTACTGCTATATGGGAGAGATGATCAGTAAATTACTGCTATATGGGAGAGATGATCAGTAAAGTACTGCTATATGGGAGAGACGATCAGTAAAGTACTGCTATATGGGAGAGATGATCTGTAAAGTACTGCTATATGGGAGAGATGATCTGTAAAGTACTGCTATATGGGAGACGATCAGTAAAGTACTGCTATACGGGAGAGACGATCAGTAAAGTACAGCTATATGGGAGAGATGATCAGTAAAGTACTGCTATATGTGAGAGACGATCAGTAAAGTACTGCTATATGGGAGAGACGATCTGTAAAGTACTGCTATATGTGAGAGACGATCAGTAAAGTACTGTTATATGGGAGAGCTGATCAGTAAAGTACTGCTATATGGGAGAGATGATCTGTAAAGTACTGTTATATGGGAGAGACGATCAGTAAAGTACTGCTATACGTGAGAGACGATCAGTAAAGTACTGCTATATATGGGAGAGCTGATCAGTAAAGTACTGCTATATGGGAGAGATGATCAGTAAAGTACTGCTATATGGGAGAGGCAATCAGTAAAGAACTGTTATATGGGAGAGATGATCAGTAAAGTACTGTTATATGGGAGAGATGATCTGTAAAGTATTGCTATATGGGAGAGACGATCAATAAAGTACTGCTATATGGGAGAGCTGATCAGTAAAGTACTGCTATATGGGAGAGATGATCAGTAAAGTACTGCTATATGGGAGAGGCAATCAGTAAAGTACTGCTATATGGGAGAGGCAATCAGTAAAGTACTATTATATGGGAGAGGCAATCAGTAAAGTACTGTTATATGGGAGAGGCAATCAGTAAAGTACTGCTATATGGGAGAGACGATCTGTAAAGTAATGCTATATGGGAGAGGCAATCAGTAAAGTACTGTTATATGGGAGAGACAATCAGTAAAGTACTGCTATATGGGAGAGATGATCTGTAAAGTAATGCTATATGGGAGACGGTCAGTAATGAACTGTTATATGGGAGAGACGATCAGTAAAGTACTGTTATATGGGAGAGATGATGAGTAAAGTACTGTTATATGGGAGAGATGATCAGTAAAGTACTGTTATATGGGAGAGATGATCAGTAAAGTACTGTTATATGGGAGAGATGATCAGTAAAGTACTGCTATATGGGAGAGACGATCAGTAATGTAATGTTATATGGGAGAGATGATCAGTAAAGTACTGCTATATGGGAGAGACAATCAGTAAACTACTGGTATATGGGAGAGATGATCAGTAAAGTACTGTTATATGGGAGAGATGATCTGTAAAGTTCTGCTATATGGGAGAGGCAATCAGTAAAGTACTGTTATATGGGAGAGATGATCAGTAAAGTACTGTTATATGGGAGAGATGATCAGTAAAGTACTGCTATATGGGAGAGATGATCAGTAAAGTACTGTTATATGGGAGAATGATCAGTAAAGTACTGTTATATGGGAGAGATGATCAGTAAAGTACTGTTATATGGGAGAGATGATCAGTAAAGTACTGCTATATGGGAGAGATGATCAGTAAAGTACTGTTATATGGGAGAGATGATCAGTAAAGTACTGTTATATTGGAGAGGCGATCAGTAAAGTACTGCTATATGGGAGAGATGATCTGTAAAGTACTGCTATATGGGAGAGGCAATCAGTAATGTACTGCTATATGGGAGAGATGATCTGTAAAGTACTGCTATATGGGAGAGGCAATCAGTAATGTACTGTTATATGTGAGAGATGATCAGTATACTAGTATATATAATACTATCACGTCCTACCCCTGTGTATATACAATACTAGTATATATAATACTATCACGCCCTACCCCTGTGTATATACATGTACAATACTAGTATATATAATACTAACACGTCCTACCCCTGTGTATATACATATACAATATTAGTATATATAATACTATCACATCCTACCCCTGTGTATATACATGTACAATACTAGTATATATAATACTATCACTCCTACGCCTGTGTATATACAACACTAGTATATATAATACTATCACGTCCTACCCCTGTGTATATACATGTACAATACTAGTATATATAATACTATCACGTCCTACCCCTGTGTATATACATGTACAATACTAGTATATATAATACTATCACTCCTACCCCTGTGTATATACAACACTAGTATATATAATACTATCACGTCCTACCCCTGTGTATATACATGTACAATACTAGTTATATAATTATATCACGTCCTACCCCTGTGTATATACATGTACAATACTAGTATATATAATACTATCACGTCCTACCCCTGTGTATATACATGTACAATACTAGTTATATAATTATATCACGTCCTACCCCTGTGTATATACATATACAATACTAGTGTGGAACTCAATCTATGGAACGCTAATTCCAAAGGAATTTTCATTTGTTTGCTGTGCACTAGGAAAACAGTTGACACACTATATAACCACTATGTGTACACTATATGAACACTATATAAACACTATATAAACACTAGCTAGCTTCTGATGCATCCTACTGACTTGTAGATTCTTGAAACACATATTGCAATTTCTATTTCTAAATTGCATAATTTTCACAATCTACACACTTTCGGAATGACGATCTTGTGCCCATGAACATTGGATGCACATCTGTTATCATTCGTGTACGCTGATCGCATCTAACACGTCGATACATTGCGTCCACGACATTGTAGCCTACGGAATCCACATTGGCCACCAATGTAACAGGGGCCAATATAAAGTAGGCACTCTGGCGTATGTTCGATCTATTCTTTATTTACTGTTTCCGTATATGGAAAAAGGCCTAAAACATAAGTAAATACATACAAGAGCATATAAAAACAAAGTATAAAGCATTTCAATCATTTCATAAAACCAGACATATACCTGTAGAAAATCGATATTAATATAATACAAAACTTACCACAGTGTCTGTATGCAACTACTCAATATCTATTGATAGACAATTTAGTATTATAATTGCTCTATAACTTTTAACATGTTACTCGTAAGAGTTCTTCTGGGGTATGACCAAGCACGGAGGTATAGTTGTTGAAAGAAATACATTAGTAACCAATCCATGCAGAGCTCTCATCCACGTTCATACAATCTTTCATTCATACAAATACAACAAACAAAACGATTGGACACCGTACAAACATAGACTGACAAGTGTTCACGAGACAAAACACGTGCACGGCAAATTGCCCCGGGAAACATATCTAATTTCCGTCTCCGACGTAGATTGTCGAATATCCCCGATTCAAATCCGTTGCATACAACATAAAGAACGAAGATACACGAATTTAAAAGGCGGTAAACGCATGCGCGATGTTTAAGCAGTTTTATATATTAAGCTACACCGTTCACGGTAAAACACGATTGTACTCCTATAGTACAACCTGTGACACTAGTATATATAATACTAACACGTCCTACCCTTGTGTATATACAGTACTAGTATATATAATACTAACACGTCCTACCCTGTGTATATACATGTACAATACTAGTATATATAATACTAACACGTCCTACCCTGTGTATATACATGTACAATACTAGTATATATAATACTAACACATCCTACCCCTGTGTATATACATGTACACCACTGTAACCTATCATCACTGATGGTCACGGGTTCGAGCCCCGCTCAGGCCGTGTCTCATTTATATGAAAAAGTTGGCAGTTTCTTACGGAGGTTGGTGCACACAAGTACTGGTTAACCGCTGGAGCCTGCCCAGGAAAGGTGTTGTTAGGTAAACTGCCCGCCGGCGATATAGCCCAAAATGGTGCTGATGCAGGCGTAAAACCCGAATTATAACATAACATATACATGTACAATACTAGTATATATAATACTATCACGTCCTACCCCTGTGTATATTCATGTACAATACTAGTATATATAATACTATCACGTCCTACCCCTGTGTATATACATGTACAATACTAGTATATATAATACTATCACATCCTACCCCTGTGTATATACATGTACAATACTAGTATATATAATACTATCACGTCCTACTCCTGTGTATATGCATGTACAATATTAGTATATATAATACTATCACGTCCTACCCCTGTGTATATTCATGTACAATACTAGTATATATAATACTATCACGTCCTATCCCTGTGTATATACATGTACAATACTAGTATATATAATACTATCACGTCCTACCCCTGTGTATATACATGTACAATACTAGTATATATAATACTATCACGTCCTACTCCTGTGTATATGCATGTACAATACTAGTTTATATAATACTATCACGTCCTACCCCTGTGTATATACATGTACAATACTAGTATATATAATACTAACACGTCCTACCCCTGTGTATATACATGTACAATACTAGTATATATAATACTAACACGTCCTACCCCTGTGTATATACATGTACAATACTAGTATATATAATACTATCACGTCCTACCCCTGTGTATATACATGTACAATACTAGTATATATAATACTATCACGTCCTACCCCTGTGTATATACATGTACAATACTAGTATATATAATACTATCACGTCCTACCCCTGTGTATATACATATACAATACTAGTATATATAATACTAACACGTCCTACCACTGTGTATATACATGTACAATACTAGTATATATAATACTAACACGTCCTACCTCTGTGTATATACATGTACAATACTAGTATATATAATATTAACACGTCCTACCTCTGTGTATCTACAATACTAGTATATATAATACTATCACATCCTACCCCTGTGTATATACATGTACAGTACTAGTATATATAATACTAACACATCCTACCCCTGTGTATATACATGTACAATACTAGTATATATAATACTATCACATCCTATCCCTGTGTATATACAATACTAGTATATATAATACTATCACATCCTACCCCTGTGTATATACAATACTAGTATATATAATATTATCACGCCCTACCCCTGTGTATATACGATACTAGTATATATAATACTATCACGTCCTACCCCTGTGTATATACATGTACAATACTAGTATATATAATACTAACACATCCCACCACTGCGTATATACATGTACAATACTAGTATATATAATACTATCACATCCTACCCCTGTGTATATACATGTACAATACTAGTATATATAATACTATCACATCCTACCCCTGTGTATATACATGTACAATACTAGTATATATACTACTATCACGCCCTACCCCTGTGTATATACATGTACAATACTAGTATATATAATACTATCACATCCTACCCCTGTGTATATACAATACTAGTATATATAATACTATCACGTCCTACCCCTGTGTATATACAATACTAGTATATATAATACTATCACGTCCTACCCCTGTGTATATACAATACTAGTATATATAATACTATCACGTCCTACCCCTGTGTATATACAATACTAGTATATATAATACTATCACGTCCTACCCCTGTGTATATACATGTACAATACTAGTATATATAATACTAACACGTCCTACCCCTGTGTATATACATGTACAATACTAGTATATATAATACTAACACGTCCTACCCCTGTGTATATACATGTACAATACTAGTATATATAATACTAACACGTCCTACCCCTGTGTATATACATGTACAATACTAGTATATATAATACTAACACGTCCTACCCCTGTGTATATACAATACTAGTATATATAATACTATCACGTCCTACCCCTGTGTATATACATGTACAATACTAGTATATATAATACTATCACGTCCTACCCCTGTGTATATACATGTACAATACTAGTATATATAATACTATCACGTCCTACCCCTGTGTATATACAATACTAGTATATATAATACTATCACATCCTACCCCTGTGTATATACATGTACAATACTAGTATATATAATACTATCACGTCCTACCCCTGTGTATATACAATACTAGTATATATAATACTATCACGTCCTACCCCTGTGTATATATATATACAATACTAGTATATATAATACTATCACGTCCTACCCCTGTGTATATACAATACTAGTATATATAATACTAACACATCCTACCCCTGTGTATATACATGTACAATACTAGTATATATAATACTAACACGTCCTACCCCTGTGTATATACAATACTAGTATATATAATACTATCACGTCCTACCCCTGTGTATATACATGTACAATACTAGTATATATAATACTATCACGTCCTACCCCTGTGTATATACATGTACAATACTAGTATATATAATACTAACACATCCTACCCCTGTGTATATACATGTACAATACTAGTATATATAATACTAACACGTCCTACCCCTGTGTATATACAATACTAGTATATATAATACTATCACGTCCTACCCCTGTGTATATACATGTACAATACTAGTATATATAATACTATCACGTCCTACCCCTGTGTATATACATGTACAATACTAGTATATATAATACTAACACATCCTACCCCTGTGTTTATACATGTACAATACTAGTATATATAATACTACCACGTCCTACCCCTGTGTATATACATGTACAATACTAGTATATATAATACTATCACGTCCTACCTCTGTGTATATACATGTACAATACTAGTATATATAATACTAACACATCCTACCCCTGTGTATATACATGTACAATACTAGTATATATAATACTAACACGTCCTACCCCTGTGTATATGCATGTACAATACTAGTATATATAATACTATCACGTCCTACCCCTGTGTATATACAATACTAGTATATATAATACTATCACGCCCTACCCCTGTGTATATACATGTACAATACTAGTATATATAATACTAACACATCCTACCCCTGTGTACATACATGTACAATACTAGTATATATAATACTAACACATCCTACCCCTGTGTATATACATGTACAATACTAGTATATATAATACTAACACATCCTACCCCTGTGTATATACATGTACAATACTAGTATATATAATACTAACACATCCCACCACTGCGTATTTGCATGTACAATACTAGTATATATAATACTAACACGTCCTACCCCTGTGTATATACATGTACAATACTAGTATATATAATACTATCACGTCCTACCCCTGTGTATATACAATACTAGTATATATAATACTATCACGTCCTACCCATGTGTATATACAATACTAGTATATATACTACTATCACGCCTTACCCCTGTGTATATACAATACTAGTATATATAATACTATCACGTCCTACCCCTGTGTATATACATGTACAATACTAGTATATATAATACTAACACATCCTACCCCTGTGTATATACATGTACAATACTAGTATATATAATACTATCACGTCCTAACCCTGTGTACAGACATGTACAATACTAGTATATATAATACTAACACATCCTACCCCTGTGTATATACATGTACAATACTAGTATATATAATACTATCACATCCTAACCCTGTGTATATACAATACTAGTATATATAATACTATCACGTCCTACCTATGTGTATATACATGTACAATAGTAGTATATATAATACTAACACATCTTACCCCTGTGTATATACATGTACAATACTAGTATATATAATACTAACACATCCTACCCCTGTGTATATACATGTACAATACTAGTATATATAATACTAACACATCCTACCCCTGTGTATATACATGTACAATACTAGTATATATAATACTAACACGTCCTACCCCTGTGTATATGCATGTACAGTACTAGTATATATAATACTATCACGTCCTACCCCTGTGTATATACAATACTAGTATATATAATACTATCACGCCCTACCCCTGTGTACATACATGTACAATACTAGTATATATAATACTAACACATCCTACCCCTGTGTACATACATGTACAATACTAGTATATATAATACTAACACATCCTACCCCTGTGTACATACATGTACAATACTAGTATATATAATACTAACACATCCTACCCCTGTGTATATACATGTACAATACTAGTATATATAATACTAACACATCCTACCCCTGTGTATATACATGTACAATACTAGTATATATAATACTAACACATCCCACCACTGCGTATTTGCATGTACAATACTAGTATATATAATACTATCACGTCCTACCCCTGTGTATATACAATACTAGTATATATAATACTATCACGTCCTACCCCTGTGTATATACAATACTAGTATATATAATACTATCACGTCCTACCCCTGTGTATATACATGTACAATACTAGTATATATAATACTATCACGTCCTACCCCTGTGTATATACATATACAATACTAGTATATATAATACTATCACGTCCTACCCCTGTGTATATACATGTACAATACTAGTATATATAATACTATCACGTCCTACCAATGTGTATATACATGTACAATACTAGTATATATAATACTATCACGTCCTACCAATGTGTATATACATGTACAATACTAGTATATATAATATTAACACGTCCTACCCCTGTGTATCTACAATACTAGTATACATAATACTATCACATCCTACCCCTGTGTATATACAATACTAGTATATATAATACTATCACATCCTACCCCTGTGTATATACAATACTAGTATATATAATACTATCACGTCCTACCCCTTTGTATATATAATACTAGTATATATAATACTATCACATCCTACCCCTGTGTATATACAATACTAGTATACATAATACTATCACGTCCTACCCCTGTGTATATACATGTACACTACTAGTATATATAATACTAACACATCCTACCCCTGTGTATATATAATACTGTATGTTATTTCAGGGCGTGTGAAGGAGTAGAATATATCCCAACCGTGGCCAAAGGAATACTGAAAGGACGGGAAAAGCAACAAACCCAGACGTCCGTGGAGAAGGTGAAGAAAGACCTGCTTCAGTTGAAGACTAGACGAGAGAATGACCTGCGTCTGATGGATAAAAAACGTGACAATATGCTGAACGACGTCCAGATGTTGAAGAAAAGCATCATTACTAGAGTTGAAGAACTGGAAAAGACGTCTAATAAACAAGTATTGCTTAAACATAAAGAGATGGTAGATGGCATAACCAGTGACATTACCTCCCTTGAGGACATGCTGAAGACCCTACAGGTTACACTTGACAATATAAAACAGTTCAAGACTGTCAACGAGGCCCAACTCTTTGTGCATATTAAGCACGGTAATGCTCAAGCATCAAAAAGTAACGACTTTATCAATCAAGTTAAGAGTAAGCAAGCTTCAACCATAGTGTATGAATTAGATACAGGCATTGAGTCTTGTTTGCATGGTATGAAATCCTTGATTACTCTCATTGATTATACCGTCCATCCTTACATTGCTTCCCCTCTCGGTGAGTACAGCATCAAGGTAAAACCTGATAAACAGGTGCCATACATTCAAGGTGTATGTGTGTTAGACAACAATCAGACTATCATTACAGACTACAACAATGACAGACTGAAACGACTGGATAGTACATTCAATGTTACTGACTGGGTTGACATACCGGGTGGTCTGTGGGGAATATGTAAAACTGGTCCCACTGAGCTAGCTGTTACTCTTTGTAATACTGGGAAAGTTCAGTTTATATCTGTGGGCGGGTCATTGTCACTGACACGGTTATTCAGGGTAGGTGGGAGGTGTATGGGTATATGTCACAGTCAGGGTGAGTTATACGTTTGTTGTGGTAGGTATGGTTGTATGGATGGTGAGTATGGGGTTAGTGTTTATAATATGTCCGGTTCCGAGCTGCGTGTATTCATGAAGCAGCAGTACAGTATTTCCCCATGGAATATAACTGTTAGCAGGAACAACTCACTACTGTACATTGCTGCCGGGGGTACACGGGTTATAGCTATAGACAAACAAGGTAACAAACAGACAGTTATCACGGATCCCAGGTTAAAGGGGGCGCATGATGTTACTGTAGATGACCGAGATCAACTGTTTGTATGTGGCTTTGACTCCCACAATGTTATCCAGACTGACAGCCGGGGAAACATCTTACAGGAACTACTGACACAAACTGACGGGATAACACGCCCTGGAACGGTAACCTACTTACCAAATCCACCCAGGATTATGGTTACACAAGATCAATGTGATAAGATCATAATATTCAGATTGAGATGAATCGTTAATTTACAGTCACATCGAAATATGCATGTATAATCACAGCATGTATATGTACGAACATTAGACATGTATATATGTGCGAACAGTAGACATGAATATGTACCAGCATTAGACATGTACGAGCATTAGACATGTATATGTATCAGCATTAGACATGTATATGTACAAGCATTAGACATGTATATATGTGCGAACAGTAGACATGTATATGTACCAGCATTAGACATGTATATGTAACAGCATTAGACATGTATATGTACTATCATTAGACATGTATATATGTGCGAACAGTAGACATGTATATGTACCAGCATTAGACATGTATATGTACCAGCATTAGACATGTATATGTAAGAGCATTAGACATGTATATGTACCAGCATTAGACATGTATATGTACTATCATTAGACATGTATATATGTGCGAACAGTAGACATGTATATGTACCAGCATTAGACATGTATATGTACCAGCATTAGACATGTATATGTAAGAGCATTAGACATGTATTGTATTCAAGTGTTTTTCATAAAGGGAGGTAAATGAATATAAAAACGAAATAATAAGATGTTGCATGTATGTTTAGTATGTAATACATTATATACTGTATTCATAAAGGGAGGTAATAATTTAATTTAGGATATCATTTCATTTTGTCCTTAGATCAGATTGTTAATCATTCTATAGTTCTATTGTAGCTATTATATATCATATAGTATGGTATTTCTGTAACTGCTAATTTTGGTGTTAAATATTAAAGTGTTTCTTATCATTTATTTTTGGTTTATATAATTTGCGTAATAGGGTTGCTTTCTGCTTTACACTGTGCATGTAAAAGAACCAGAGGTGACTCTGCAATGGGTCTTACTCTCTCTCTGTATCCTTGCACTATCCTCCAAAAATCTAAAATGATGTAATCTCTTCAGGAGGCGTCGCTCATATGGGCAACCGGTAGCGACGATAAATAAACGTAACATCCTTACAATGCTTTCTGCTTTAGTTCGATCCCCATCTAATAACATTAACAGTCTTTCAGATGGGACATTAAACTGAGGTATCGTGTCGGTGCTGTGCACGTAAAAGAATCAGAAGTGACTGTGGAATGGGTCTCTTTCTGTATCATTGCACTATCCTCTAAAATGACTCATCTCTTCAGGAGGCGTCGCTCATATGGACAACCGGTAGCAACGATAAATAAACGTAAAACACAATGTTTTCTGGTTTGCACTATCCTCTAAAATGACTAAACTCTTCAGGAGGCGTCGCTCATATAGGAAACCGGTAGCGACGAGAAATAAACGTAAAACACAATGTTTTCTGTTTTGCACTATCCACTAAAATGACTAAGCTTTTCAGGAGGCGTCGCTCATATAGGAAACCGGTAGCGACGAGAAATAAACGTAAAACACAATGTTTTCTGTTTTGCACTATCCACTAAAATGACTAAACTTTTCAGGAGGCGTCGCTCATATAGGAAACCGGTAGCGACGAGACATAAACGTAAAACACAATGTTTTCTGTTTTGCACTATCCACTAAAATGACTAAACTTTTCAGGAGGCGTCGCTCATATAGGAAACCGGTAGCGACGAGACATAAACGTAAAACACATATGCTTTTTGTTTTTACGATATAGGTTGTAAAACAAAAAATAAATTGCCTTGTAATACATAGTAAAAAGTAAAAACATACGATCTGTTCATTTATATTTCCAATTTTCATTTCTGCTGATACCACACCCACTGTGAAGAGGTATTCAAATCAGTCTGAAACACACCAAGAATATTTCAAATTTTAAGTTTCAAATACCAAGTGCTCACCTGTGAATAACGTCACTGTGTTTACACCACAGGGATTCGGCACGTTTGGGGGTACTAGTATATATATTTAAGTACAGGGATTCTACTCTGTGGGATGTCAGATTTCGCATCGATCAGTAAAATGGCCCTATCTGAGACAATTTTGTACAAAGCTGTCCAAATATAACGCCTATCCCGAGTCTTTATATTGTTCTTCAAATAAAACACAACTTTCAGCTGCATGCATGTATACTTTGCAAACAATTGCCACAAACATTGGCCATAGCAGGTCACATTTCCGTACTAGGACACGGGTTCTGTCAGCAACAAATTTCACAGTTAAAACTCTTCCGTCGAAGATTTTTTTGTGTTGCTGACAGAACCCGTGTCCTAGTACGGAAATGTGACCTGCTATGGCCAATGTTTGTGGCAATTGTTTGCAAAGTATACATGCATACAGCTGAAAGTTGTGTTTTATTTGAAGAACAATATAAAGACTCGGGATAGGCGTTATATTTGGACAGCTTTGTACAAAATTGTCTCAGATAGGGCCATTTTACTGATCGATGCGAAATCTGACATCCCACAGAGTAGAATCCCTGTACTTAAATATATATACTAGTACCCCCAAACGTGCCGAATCCCTGTGGTTTACACACTGTATTCCTCCGCCAAATAATACAGTAGACCAACCTTCACCTTGCAATGGCCTGAATTCTTATACCACATATATTCTACACAGGGATTCGGCACGTTTGGGGATACTAGCATATACATTTAAGTACTAGTATATATATTTAAATATATATACTAGTACCCCCAAACGTGCCGAATCCCTGTGATTTTCTACACAAAGAAATCTTCTCAAGTCACATAATTTCTCAAAAAACACAAACTACACCATGCATGTCATGAAAATGCAATTTTATCAAAAATGAAAAATTAACTATATTAGTTATTGGGACTACATTCGACCGCGGATGCACTTCTGCCTATTTACGTATATACAACCTATGAATAAAATAAAACATGTGCTATGTAATTATTTCTTGCCTTTCATGTAATACAATCTTTAACACACTACCATAACAATGTTGAGCCATATGGAACCAGTATTTTCAACAAAAACAATGAGAAGTCACTAAAACCAGGTCGGCCAGTGTAAGAAGTGACATTTTATTACATTTTGACACATGTGAAATTTTGATCCCATTTTGCAAAACGCGGCATTTGTTAACTCTGAACTGGCCTGGCTTTATGCGTATGTGTGTGTATGTTATTCAATAATAAATGCTTCTCAATAACAAATCTCCCCATATAAAAAAATTTTGCATTGCATATATTTGCAAAAAATGGAGAAACGGCGTATTTTTGGGGCAAAAATGCATTGTTTTCATTATTTTGCTGATATTTTCACAGTGCTCTATAATTAGTTGCTATTTACCATGTAATATAATCAATAAGAAACTACCATGACAAATTTGAACAATGTGTGACTAGTATTTACAACAAACATTCAGTCTTTAAGAAGTGCCTCGGCGGCCAATCTAATGTTTGTACATTTCTGCCCGTGAGTAATTTTGATCCCATATACAACCTATATGGAGTGAAGTGTTTTGCGTAATAGTGTGTGTTGGACTGGTAATCCAGGGATCGCAGGTTTGATTCCCCGTCTAATCCTAATAAAATTAACAATCTTTCAGATGGGACGTTAAACCGAGGTCTCGTGTCGGTGCAAAGCACCGTGCACGTTAAAGATCCAGAGGAGACTCTGGAATGGGTCTCTGTCTGTTTTATTGCACTATCCTCCAAAATCTAAAATGACTCATCTCTTCAGGAAGCCACGATATATAAACGTAAAACACACAAACGTTGCTTTCTGTTTATATTTATATGATGTATGGAGTGAAATGTTTTGGTTGTTTTAACTTATTTTTACGAGTGCTATAAACTTTATTTATTAAGCTGTCACAACTTATATTAATCACGGATGTGTGATACTAGGACATCTTCCCGGATGTATGATACTAGGACATATTCCCGGATGTACGATACTAGGACATCTTCCCGGATGTACGATACTAGGACATCTTCCCGGATGTATGATACTAGGACATATTCCCGGATGTACGATACTAGGACATATTCCCGGATGTACGATACTAGGACATCTTCCCGGATGTATGATACTAGGACATATTCCTGGATGTATGATACTAGGACATATTCCAGGATGTATGATACTAGGACATATTCCCTGATGTATGATACTAGGACATATTCCCGAATGTACGATACTAGGACACATTCCTGGATGTACGATACTAGGACATATTCCCGGATGTATGATACTAGGACATATTCCCGGATGTATGATACTAGGACATATTCCCGGATGTATGATACTAGGACATATTCCTTGATGTATGATACTAGGACATATTCCTTGATGTACGATACTAGGACATATTCCTTGATGTACGATACTAGGACATATTCCTGGATGTATGATACTAGGACATATTCATGGATGTGTGATACTAGGACATATTCCTGGATGTAAGATACTAGGACATATTCCCGGATGTATGATACTAGGACATATTCCCGGATGTACGATACTAGGACATATTCCCGGATGTATGATACTAGGACATATTCCTGGATGTATGATACTAGGACATATTCCCGGATGTATGATACTAGGACATATTCCCGGATGTATGATACTAGGACATATTCCCGGATGTATGATACTAGGACATATTCCTGGATGTATGATACTAGGACATATTCCTGGATGTATGATACTAGGACATATTCCTGGATGTATGATACTAGGACATATTCCCGGATGTATGATACTAGGACATATTCCTGGATGTATGATACTAGGACATATTCCCGGATGTATGATACTAGGACATATTCCTGGATGTATGATACTAGGACATATTCCCGGATGTACGATACTAGGACATATTCCCGGATGTATGATACTAGGACATATTCCTGGATGTATGATACTAGGACATATTCCCGGATGTACGATACTAGGACATATTCCTGGATGTATGATATTAGGACATATTCATGGATGTGTGATACTAGGACATATTCCCGGATGTATGATACTAGGACATATTCCCGGATGTATGATACTAGGACATATTCATGGATGTATGATACTAGGACATATTCCCGGATGTATGATATTAGGACATATGCATGGATGTGTGATACTAGGACATATTCCTGGATGTGTGATACTAGGACATAGTCCCGGATGTATGATACTAGGACATATTCCCGTGTGTACGATACTAGGACATATTCCCGGATGTATGATACTAGGACATATTCCCGGATGTATGATACTAGGACATATTCCCGGATGTATGATACTAGGACATATTCCCGGATGTATGATACTAGGACATATTCCCGGATGTATGATACTAGGACATATTCATGGATGTATGATACTAGGACATATTCCCGGATGTATGATATTAGGACATATTCATGGATGTGTGATACTAGGACATATTCCCGGATGTATGATACTAGTACATATTCCTGGATGTATGATACTAGGACATATTCATGGATGTATGATACTAGGACATATTCCCGGATGTATGATATTAGGACATATTGATGGATGTGTGATACTAGGACATATTCCTGGATGTGTGATACTAGGACATAGTCCCGGATGTATGATACTAGGACATATTCCCGTGTGTACGATACTAGGACATATTCCCGGATGTATGATACTAGGACATATTCCCGGATGTATGATACTAGGACATATTCCCGGATGTATGATACTAGGACATATTCCCGGATGTATGATACTAGGACATATTCCCGGATGTATGATACTAGGACATATTCCCGGATGTATGATACTAGGACATATTCCCGGATGTATGATACTAAGACATATTCCTGGATGTATGATACTAGGACATATTCCTGGATGTATAATACTAGGACATATTGCTGGATGTATGATACTAGGACATATTCCCGGATGTATGATACTAGGACATATTCCGGGATGTATGATACTAGGACATATTCCCGGATGTATGATACTAGTACATATTCCCGGATGTAAGATACTAGGACATATTCCCGGATGTATGATACTAAGACATATTCCCGGATGTACGATACTAGGACATATTCCCGGATGTATGATACTAGGACATATTCTGGGATGTATGATACTAGGACATATTCCCGGATGTAGGTTACTAGTACATATTCCCGGATGTAAGATACTAGGACATATTCCCGGATGTATGATACTAAGACATATTCCCGGATGTACGATACTAGGACATATTCCCGGATGTATGATACTAGGACATATTCCCGGATGTATGATACTAGTACATATTCATGGATGTGTGATACTAGGACATATTCCCGGATGTACGATACTAGGACATATTCCCGGATGTACGATACTAGGACATATTCCCGGATGTATGATACTAGTACATATTCCCGGATGTACGATACTAGGACATATTCCCGGATGTGTGATACTAGGACATATTCCCGGATGTATGATACTAGGACATATTCCCGGATGTGTGATACTAGGACATATTCCCGGATGTGTGATACTAGGACATATTCCCGGATGTATGATACTAGGATATATTCCCGGATGTATGATACTAGGACATATTCCCGGATGTGTGATACTAGGACATATTCCCGGATGTATGATACTAGGACATATTCCCGGATGTATGATACTAGGACATATTCCCGGATGCTATAGACGAGTGTATGATATAGAAGAGTGTATGCTATAGGCGAGTGCATGCTATAGACGAGTATATGCTATAGACGAGTGTATGATATAGAAGAGTGTATGATATAGAAGAGTGTATGATATAGACGAGTGTATGATATAGACGAGTGTATTATATAGACGAGTGTATGATATAGACGAGTGTATGCTATAGATGAGTGTATGATATAGGCGAGTGTATGATATAGGCGAGTGTATGCTATAGACGAGTGTATGATACAGACGAGTGTATGATATAGACGAGTGTATGATATAGATGAGTGTATGATATAGATGAGTGTATGATATAGACGAGTGTATTATATAGACGAGTATATGATATAGGGGGGTGTATGATATAGACGAGTGTATTATATAGACGAGTATATGATATAGGGGGGTGTATCATATAGATGAGTGTATGATATAGACGAGTGTATGATATAGACGAGTGTATGATATAGGGGGGTGTATGATATAGACGAGTGTATGATATAGGGGAGTGTATGATATAGACGAGTGTATACTATAGATGAGTGTATGATATAGGCGAGTGTATGATATAGGCGAGTGTATGCTATAGACGAGTGTATGCTATAGATGAGTGTATGATATAGGCGAGTGTATGATATAGGCGAGTGTATGCTATAGGCGAGTGTATGATATAGAAGAGTGTATGCTATTGATGAGTGTATGATATAGGCGAGTGTATGATATAGGCGAGTGTATGCTATAGACGAGTGTATGCTATAGATGAGTGTATGATATAGGCGAGTGTATGATATAGGCGAGTGTATGCTATAGACGAGTGTATGATATAGGCGAGTGCATGATATAGGCGAGTGTATGATATAGACGAGTGTATGATATAGACGAGTGTATGATATAGGCGAGTGTATAATATAGACGCGTGTATTATATAGACGAGTGTATGATATAGGCGAGTGTATGATATAGACGAGCGTATGATATAGACGAGTGTATTATATAGACGAGTGTATGATATAGGCGAGTGTATGATATAGGCGAGTGCATGATATAGGCGAGTGCATGATATAGACGAGTGTATGATATAGATGAGTGTATGATACAGACGAGTGTATGATATAGACGAGTGTATGATATAGACGAGTGTATGATATAGACGAGTGTATGATATAGACGAGTGTATTATATAGACGAGTGTATGATATAGATGAGTGTATGATACAGACGAGTGTATTATATAGACGAGTGTATGATATAGGCGAGTGTATGATATAGATGAGTGTATGATATAGACGAGTGTATTATATAGACGAGTGTTTGATATAGACGAGTGTATTATATAGACGAGTGTATTATATAGACGAGTGTATGATATAGATGAGTGTATGATATAGACGAGTGTATTATATAGACGAGTGTATTATATAGACGAGTGTATGATATAGGCGAGTGTATTATATAGACGAGTGTATTATATAGACGAGTGTATGATATAGACGAGTGTATTATATAGACGAGTGTATTATATAGACGAGTGTATGATATAGACGAGTGTATTATATAGACGAGTGTATTATATAGACGAGTGTATTATATAGACGAGTGTATGATATAGATGAGTGTATGATATAGACGAGTGTATGATATAGACGAGTGTATTATATAGACGAATGTATGATATAGGCGAGTGTATGATATAGATGAGTGTATGATATAGACGAGTGTATTATATAGACGAGTGTATTATATAGATGAGTGTATTATACAGACGAGTGTATTATACAGACGGGTGTATGATACAGACGAGTGTATGATATAGACGAGTGTATGATATAGACGAGTGTATTATATAGACGAGTGTATTATATAGACGAGGGTATGATATAGATGAGTGTATGATATAGACGAGTGTATGATATAGGCGAGTGTATTATATAGACGAGTGTATTATATAGGGGGGTGTATGATATAGATGAGTGTATGATATAGACGAGTGCATGATATAGACGAGTGTATGATATAGGCGAGTGTATGATATAGGGGGGTGTATGATATAGACGAGTGTATGATATAGGGGGGTGTATGATATAGACGAGTGTATGATATAGATGAGTGTATGATATAGGGGGGTGTATGATATAGACGAGTGTATGATATAGACGAGTGTATAATATAGACGAGTGTATGATATAGACGAGTGTATGATATAGACGAGTGTATTATATAGACGAGTGTATTATATAGACGAGGGTATGATATAGATGAGTGTATGATATAGACGAGTGTATGATATAGGCGAGTGTATTATATAGACGAGTGTATTATATAGGGGGGTGTATGATATAGATGAGTGTATGATATAGACGAGTGCATGATATAGACGAGTGTATGATATAGGCGAGTGTATGATATAGGGGGGTGTATGATATAGACGAGTGTATGATATAGGGGGGTGTATGATATAGACGAGTGTATGATATAGATGAGTGTATGATATAGGGGGGTGTATGATATAGATGAGTGTATGATATAGACGAGTGTATGATATAGACGAGTGTATGATATAGATGAGTGTATGATATAGACGAGTGTATGATATAGATGAGTGTATGCTATAGACGAGTGTATGATATAGACGAGTGTATGATATAGACGAGTGTATGATATAGATGAGTGTATGATATAGACGAGTGTATGATATAGACTAGTGTATGATATAGACGAGTATATGATATAGATGAGTGTATGATATAGATGAGTGTATGATATAGACGAGTGTATGATATAGACGAGTGTATTATATAGACGAGTGTATGATATAGACGAGTGTATGATATAGACGAGTGTATGATATAGACGAGTGTATGATATAGATGAGTGTAGATATAACAATAAAGAGTGTATGATATAGGCGAGTGTATGATATAGAGAGTGTATGATATAGGCGAGTGTATGATATAGACGAGTGTATGATATAGACGAGTGTATGATATAGGCGAGTGTATGATATAGGCGAGTGTATGATATAGACGAGTGTATGATATAGACGAGTGTATGATATAGACGAGTGTATGATATAGACGAGTGTATGATATAGACGAGTGTATGATATAGACGAGTGTATGATATAGGCGAGTGTATGATATAGGCGAGTGTATGATATAGGCGAGTGTATGATATAGACGAGTGTATGATATAGATGAGTGTATGATATAGACGAGTGTATGATATAGACGAGTGTATGATATAGACGAGTGTATGATATAGACGAGTGTATGATATAGACGAGTGTATTATATAGACGAGTGTATGATATAGATGAGTGTATGATACAGACGAGTGTATTATATAGACGAGTGTATGATATAGGCGAGTGTATGATATAGACGAGTGTATGATATAGACGAGTGTATTATATAGACGAGTGTATGATATAGACGAGTGTATTATATAGACGAGTGTATGATATAGACGAGTGTATGATATAGACGAGTGTATGATATAGACGAGTGTATGATATAGACGAGTGTATGATATAGACGAGTGTATGATATAGGCGAGTGTATGATATAGACGAGTGTATGATATAGACGAGTGTATGATATAGACGAGTGTATGATATAGACGAGTGTATGATATAGACGAGTGTATGATATAGACGAGTGTATGATATAGACGAGTGTATGATATAGACGAGTGTATTATATAGACGAGTGTATGATATAGATGAGTGTATGATATAGACGAGTGTATGATATAGACGAGTGTATGATATAGACGAGTGTATGATATAGGCGAGTGTATGATATAGATGAGTGTATGATATAGACGAGTGTATTATATAGACGAGTGTATTATATAGATGAGTGTATTATACAGACGAGTGTATATAAGACGGTGTATGATAAGACGAGTGTATGATATAGACGAGTGTATGATATAGACGAGTGTATGATATAGACGAGTGTATTATATAGACGAGTGTATGATATAGATGAGTGTATGATATAGACGAGTGTATGATATAGGCGAGTGTATTATATAGACGAGTGTATTATATAGGGGTGTATGATATAGATGAGTGTATGATATAGACGAGTGTATGATATAGACGAGTGTATGATATAGGCGAGTGTATGATATAGGCGAGTGTATGATATAGACGAGTGTATGATATAGGGGAGTGTATGATATAGACGAGTGTATGATATAGACGAGTGTATGATATAGGCGAGTGTATGATATAGACGAGTGTATGATATAGACGAGTGTATGATATAGACGAGTGTATGATATAGACGAGTGTATGATATAGACGAGTGTATGATATAGACGAGTATATATAGACAAAAGAGTGTATGATATAGACGAGTGTATGATATAGGCGAGTGTATGATATAGACGAGTGTATATATAGGGGGTGTATGATATAGATGAGTGTATGATATAGACGTGCATGTATAGACGAGTGTATGATATAGGCGAGTGTATGATATAGACGAGTGTATGATATAGACGAGTGTATGATATAGGCGAGTGTATGATATAGACGAGTGTATGATATAGACGAGTGTATGATATAGACGAGTGTATGATATAGACGAGTGTATGATATAGACGAGTGTATGATATAGACGAGTGTATGATATAGACGAGTGTATGATATAGATGAGTGTATGATATAGACGAGTGTATGATATAGACGAGTGTATGATATAGACGAGTGTATGATATAGATGAGTGTATGATATAGACGAGTGTATGATATAGACGAGTGTATGATATAGACGAGTGTATTAGACGAGTGTATGATATAGACGAGTGTATGATATAGACGAGTGTATGATATAGATGAGTGTATGATATAGATGAGTGTATGATATAGACGAGTGTATGATATAGACGAGTGTATGATATAGACGAGTGTATGATATAGACGAGTGTATGATATAGACGAGTGTATGATATAGATGAGTGTATGATATAGACGAGTGTATGATATAGACGAGTGTATGATATAGACGAGTGTATGATATAGACGAGTGTATGATATAGACGAGTGTATGATATAGACGAGTGTATGATATAGACGAGTGTATGATATAGACGAGTGTATGATATAGATGAGTGTATGATATAGACGAGTGTATGATATAGATGAGTGTATGATATAGACGAGTGTATGATATAGACGAGTGTATGATATAGACGAGTGTATGATATAGACGAGTGTATGATATAGACGAGTGTATGATATAGACGAGTGTATGATATAGACGAGTGTATGATATAGACGAGTGTATGATATAGACGAGTGTATGATATAGACGAGTGTATGATATAGACGAGTGTATGATATAGACGAGTGTATGATATAGACGAGTGTATGATATAGGCGAGGTATGCTATAGGCGAGCGTATGATATAGACGAGTGTATGATATAGGCGAGTGTATGATATAGACGAGTGTATTATATAGACGAGTGTATGCTATAGGCGAGCGTATGCTATAGGCGAGCGTATGATATAGACGAGTGTATGATATAGGCGAGTGTATGATATAGGCGAGTGTATGCTATAGGCGAGTGTATGCTATAGGCGAGTGTATGATATAGACGAGTGTATGATATAGACGAGTGTATGATATAGGCGAGTGTATGCTATAGGCGAGTGTATGCTATAGGCGAGCGTATGCTATAGGCGAGCGTATGATATAGATGAGTGTATGATATAGACGAGTGTATGATATAGATGAGTGTATGATATAGACGAGTGTATTATATAGACGAGTGTATGATATAGACGAGTGTATGATATAGGCGAGTGTATGATATAGACGAGTGTATGATATAGGCGAGTGTATGATATAGGCGAGTGTATGATATAGACGAGTGTATGATATAGACGAGTGTATGCTATAGACGAGTGTATGATATAGAAGAGTGTATGATATAGACGAGTGTATGATATAGACGAGTGTATGATATAGACGAGTGTATGATATAGACGAGTGTATGATATAGACGAGTGTATGATATAGGCGAGTGTATGATATAGGCGAGTGTATGATATAGACGAGTGTATGATATAGACGAGTGTATGATATAGACGAGTGTATGATATAGACGAGTGTATGATATAGACGAGTGTATGATATAGACGAGTGTATGATATAGGCGAGTGTATGATATAGACGAGTGTATTATATAGACGAGTGTATGCTATAGGCGAGCGTATGCTATAGGCGAGCGTATGATATAGACGAGTGTATGATATAGGCGAGTGTATGATATAGGCGAGTGTATGCTATAGGCGAGTGTATGCTATAGGCGAGTGTATGATATAGACGAGTGTATGATATAGACGAGTGTATGATATAGGCGAGTGTATGATATAGACGAGTGTATGATATAGACGAGTGTATGATATAGGCGAGTGTATGATATCGACGAGTGTATGATATAGACGAGTGTATGCTATAGACGAGTGTATGATATAGACGAGTGTATGATATAGACGAGTGTATGATATAGACGAGTGTATGATATAGACGAGTGTATGATATAGGCGAGTGTATGATATAGACGAGTGTATTATATAGACGAGTGTATGCTATAGGCGAGCGTATGCTATAGGCGAGCGTATGATATAGATGAGTGTATGATATAGACGAGTGTATGATATAGATGAGTGTATGATATAGACGAGTGTATGATATAGACGGGTGTATGATATAGATGAGTGTATGATATAGACGAGTGTATGATATAGATGAGTGTATAATATAGACGAGTGTATGATATAGGGGAGTGTATGATATAGACGAGTGTATGATATAGGGGGGTGTATGATATAGATGAGTGTATGCTATAGACGAGTGTATGATATATATGAGTGTATGATATAGATGAGTGTATGATATAGACGAGTGTATGATATAGATGAGTGTATGATATAGACGAGTGTATGATATAGATGAGTGTATGATATAGATGAGTGTATGATATAGATGAGTGTATGATATAGACGAGTGTATGATATAGATGAGTGTATGATATAGACGAGTGTATGATATAGATGAGTGTATGCTATAGACGAGTGTATGATATAGATGAGTGTATGATATAGACGAGTGTATGCTATAGACGAGTGTATGATATAGACGAGTGTATGCTATAGACGAGTGTATGATATAGATGAGTGTATGATATAGACGAGTGTATGATATAGATGAGTGTATGATATAGACGAGTGTATGCTATAGACGAGTGTATGCTATAGGCGAGTGTATGCTATAGGCGAGCGTATGCTATAGGCGAGCGTATGATATAGATGAGTGTATGATATAGATGAGTGTATGATATAGACGAGTGTATGATATAGATGAGTGTATGATATAGACGAGTGTATTATATAGACGAGTGTATGATATAGACGAGTGTATGATATAGATGAGTGTATGATATAGACGAGTGTATGATATAGATGAGTGTATTATATAGACGAGTGTATGATATAGATGAGTGTATGATATAGACGAGTGTATGATATAGACGAGTGTATGATATAGATGAGTGTATGATATAGACGAGTGTATGATATAGACGAGTGTATGATATAGATGAGTGTATGATATAGACGAGTGTATGATATAGACGAGTGTATTATATAGACGAGTGTATGATATAGACGAGGGTATGATATAGACGAGTGTATGATATAGACGAGTGTATGATATAGACGAGTGTATGATATAGATGAGTGTATGATATATACGAGTGTATTATATAGGCGAGTGTATGATATAGGCGAGTGTATGATATAGATGAGTGTATGATATAGGCGAGTGTATGATATAGACGAGTGTATGATATAGACGAGTGTATAATATAGGCGAGTGTATGATATAGGCGAGTGTATGATATAGACGAGTGTATGATATAGACGAGTGTATGATATAGATGAGTGTATGATATAGACGAGTGTATGATATAGACGAGTGTATGATATAGACGAGTGTATGATATAGGCGAGTGTATGATATAGGCGAGTGTATGATATAGACGAGTGTATGATATAGACGAGTGTATGGACGAGTGTATGATATAGACGAGTGTATGATATAGACGAGTGTATGATATAGACGAGTGTATGATATAGACGAGTGTATGATATAGACGAGTGTATGATATAGACGAGTGTATGATATAGACGAGTGTATGATATAGACGAGTGTATGATATAGACGAGTGTATTATATAGGCGAGTGTATGATATAGGCGAGTGTATGATATAGACGAGTGTATGATATAGACGAGTGTATGATATAGACGAGTGTATGATATAGACGAGTGTATGATATAGACGAGTGTATGATATAGGCGAGTGTATGATATAGACGAGTGTATGATATAGACGAGTGTATGATATAGACGAGTGTATGATATAGACGAGTGTATGATATAGACGAGTGTATGATATAGACGAGTGTATGCTATAGGCGAGTGTATGATATAGGCGAGTGTATGATATAGACGAGTGTATGATATAGACGAGTGTATGATATAGACGAGTGTATGATATAGACGAGTGTATGATATAGACGAGTGTATGATATAGACGAGTGTATGATATAGACGAGTGTATGATATAGACGAGTGTATTATATAGACGAGTGTATGCTATAGGCGAGCGTATGCTATAGGCGAGCGTATGATATAGACGAGTGTATGATATAGGCGAGTGTATGATATAGGCGAGTGTATGCTATAGGCGAGTGTATGCTATAGGCGAGTGTATGATATAGACGAGTGTATGATATAGACGAGTGTATGATATAGGCGAGTGTATGCTATAGGCGAGTGTATGCTATAGGCGAGCGTATGCTATAGGCGAGCGTATGATATAGATGAGTGTATGATATAGACGAGTGTATGATATAGATGAGTGTATGATATAGACGAGTGTATTATATAGACGAGTGTATGATATAGACGAGTGTATGATATAGGCGAGTGTATGATATAGACGAGTGTATGATATAGGCGAGTGTATGATATAGGCGAGTGTATGATATAGACGAGTGTATGATATAGACGAGTGTATGCTATAGACGAGTGTATGATATAGAAGAGTGTATGATATAGACGAGTGTATGATATAGACGAGTGTATGATATAGACGAGTGTATGATATAGACGAGTGTATGATATAGGCGAGTGTATGATATAGGCGAGTGTATGATATAGACGAGTGTATGATATAGACGAGTGTATGATATAGACGGGTGTATGATATAGACGAGTGTATGATATAGACGAGTGTATGATATAGGCGAGTGTATGATATAGACGAGTGTATTATATAGACGAGAGTATGCTATAGGCGAGCGTATGCTATAGGCGAGCGTATGATATAGACGAGTGTATGATATAGGCGAGTGTATGATATAGGCGAGTGTATGCTATAGGCGAGTGTATGCTATAGGCGAGTGTATGATATAGACGAGTGTATGATATAGACGAGTGTATGATATAGGCGAGTGTATGATATAGACGAGTGTATGATATAGACGAGTGTATGATATAGGCGAGTGTATGATATCGACGAGTGTATGATATAGACGAGTGTATGCTATAGACGAGTGTATGATACAGACGAGTGTATGATATAGACGAGTGTATGATATAGACGAGTGTATGATATAGACGAGTGTATGATATAGGCGAGTGTATGATATAGACGAGTGTATTATATAGACGAGTGTATGCTATAGGCGAGCGTATGCTATAGGCGAGCGTATGATATAGACGAGTGTATGATATAGGCGAGTGTATGATATAGGCGAGTGTATGCTATAGGCGAGTGTATGCTATAGGCGAGTGTATGATATAGGCGAGTGTATGATATAGACGAGTGTATGATATAGGCGAGTGTATGATATAGACGAGTGTATGATATAGACGAGTGTATGATATAGGCGAGTGTATGATATCGACGAGTGTATGATATAGACGAGTGTATGCTATAGACGAGTGTATTATATAGACGAGTGTATTATATAGACGAGTGTATTATATAGACGAGTGTATGATATAGACGAGTGTATGATATAGATGAGTGTATGATATAGACGAGTGTATTATATAGACGAGTGTATGATATAGACGAGTATATGATATAGGCGAGCGTATGATATAGGCGAGTGTATGCTATAGGCGAGTGTATGATATAGACGAGTGTATGATATAGGCGAGTGTATGATATAGACGAGTGTATGATATAGACGAGTGTATGATATAGGCGAGTGTATGATATCGACGAGTGTATGATATAGACGAGTGTATGCTATAGACGAGTGTATTATATAGACGAGTGTATTATATAGACGAGTGTATGATATAGACGAGTCTATTATATAGACGAGTGTATGATATAGACGAGTGTATGCTATATACGAGTGTATGATATAGACGAGTGTATGATATAGACGAGTGTATTATATAGACGAGTGTATGCTATAGATGAGTGCATGCTATATGTGAGTGTATCTTTCCGCTTATACAGTCAGTTCAATATCGATACTTATCTATAACATGGGTCTCGTCTTTCTAAATAGTCAGGTTCACGCTGCTTTTAAGGGTGGGTTTTTAAGTTGTAAATATACTGTAATAAAACTGTTGTTTATGTATGGAGTGAAATGTTTTACTTATTTTTACCTGAGTGTCTGTGTACTAGTATATATGTATATAAACCTCATAATTATTTCTTTTGATAATCTTAATATTTTGGTGAGGATAACGTAGACGTTGTAAGGCTATTGATGTTCTTGTATATATACGCCAAATGACAGGACTCGTTCTAGGTCATGTTTGGGAGAAGTGACACAGCGCGTGATTGCACCCTTAACTTGTCTTATTTAATACATTTCAACAAAATAGGGTTAAATGTAACAATTTGGCAATGTTGCATTACAATGGGCCAGTGTAGCATACTGGACAATATTTTGTATGAAAATTGTAAAATAAAAAACAACTGTTTTATTTAGGGAGAAGTGGGGTCCCCAGGGGGCGAAGTCAGGGTCACTAGGGCGACTATTTCGACCCAGTCACCCTCTAGAATGAGCCATGTATATCTTAATTATTTCTTTTGATAATCTTAATATTTTGGCTAGCATAACATAGACGTTGTAAGGTTATTGATGTTCTTGTATATATATACACGCAAATACATACCCCTACAATCTACAGTCTACACAACAGTGTCAGTCAAGCTACACCCCTGATATACATGTATATATACAAATGTATTCACTCAAAGAATATAATAACTCCCATGCAGCACCATTGCAAATATGTCCCAACGTAGTTGACGCGAGTGCACTATGTCATATTGATCAACCATTGTAAATACGTCCCAACGTAGTTGACGCGAGTGCACTATGTCATATTGATCAACCATTGCAAATACGTCCCAACGTAGTTGACGCGAGTGAACTATGTCATATTGATCAACCATTGTAAATACGTCCCAACGTAGTTGACGCGAGTGAACTATGTCATATTGATCAACCATTGCAAATACGTCCCAACGTAGTTGACGCGAGTGAACTATGTCATATTGATCAACCATTGTAAATACGTCCCAACGTAGTTGACGCGAGTGAACTATGTCATATTGATCAACCATTGTAAATACGTCCCAACGTAGTTGACGCGAGTGAACTATGTCATATTGATCAACCATTGTAAATACGTCCCAACGTAGTTGACGCGAGTGAACTATGTCATATTGATCAACCATTGTAAATACGTCCCAACGTAGTTGACGCGAGTGCACTATGTCATATTGATCAACCATTGCAAATACGTCCCAACGTAGTTGACGCGAGTGCACTATGTCATATTGATCAACCATTGCAAATACGTCCCAACGTAGTTGACGCGAGTGCACTATGTCATATTGATCAACCATTGCAAATACGTCACAACGTAGTTGACGCGAGTGCACTATGTCATATTGATCAACCATTGCAAATACGTCCCAACGTAGTTGACGCGAGTGCACTATGTCATATTGATCAACCATTGCAAATACGTCCCAACGTAGTTGATGCGAGTGAACTATATCATATTGATCAGCCATTGCAACTACGTACCAACGTAGTTGACCAGAGTGCACTATGTCATATTGATCAACCATTGCAAATACGTCCCAACGTAGTTGACCCGAGTGCACTATGTTATATTGACCAACCATTGCAAATACGTGTGTATGTGTTACCTCCCTTGTTAACATTAAACCATTCAGTAACAATTACATGTATGTGTTACCTCCCTTGTTAACGTTAGATCATTCAGTAACAACTACATGTATGTGTTACCTCCCTTGTTAACGATATATCATTCAGTAACAACTACATGTATGTGTTACCTCCCTTGTTAACATTAAACCATTCAGTAACAACTACATGTATGTGTTACCTCCCTTGTTAACGTTAGATCATTCAGTAACAACTACTTGTATGTGTTACCTCCCTTCTTAACATTAAATCATTCAGTAACAATTACATGTATGTGTTACCTCCCTTGTTAACGTTAGATCATTCAGTAACAACTACATGTATGTGTTACCTCCCTTGTTAACGTGATACCATTCAGTAACAACTACATGTATGTGTTACCTCCCTTGTTAACGTTAGATCATTCAGTAACAACTACACGTATGTGTTACCTCCCTTGTTAATCAATGCTTGTATAGTTCACATGTAGCGCTATATATAATAAATTATACGAACTATGAACTGTACTAGTTTGTGTTATTTCTTAGCAAATCATCTAGGAAACTGTACTATCAGAGATAATACCCACTCGCAAGTCGATGTGTGATATTTTGAACTTACTCATCCGTGCAGCAATATTTCCACTATTCATCAACTATACATATATAACAATGGTGAACCTTTGCATGACTATACATTAATAACTGAGGTATTACAATCAATACAATACATGCGGCTCATAATATTACTAACTATACATATATAACAATGATAAACCTTTGCATGACTATACATATATAACAATGATAAACCTTTGCATGACTATACATATATAACAATGATAAACCTTTGCATGACTATACATATATAACAATGATAAACCTTTGCATGACTATACATATATAACAATGATAAACCTTTGCATGACTATACATATATAACAATGGTGAACCTTTGCATGACTATGGTTTCGTGTAAAATATTACCTGCACGGTGTAACGTGCACCGCCACGAGACCTCAGTTTAAAGTCTAAAGTTAATTAGGGCCATGCGGGGGATCGAACTCTGGACATTTCGCACATGAAGCGACAACTTGTACAGTACTATACTATGGCGTGCGACTGTAGTACGATATAACGTATATAGGTAAGGGTTCTCAATATATGAAATGGAAGCAACTTGATACATCAATGCTACACGCCAATACTTCTAGATCTCATTTCTGCATAATTTATTCTATACCATTTTCATCCTTATTTCCTTTTTCTATTTCTAAGCCCGTACCTACCAATTTTCAGATATTTATAAGCGTTTCGATGCATTTCCAATTTGAATGAAACATATTTAAATTCTGGTCATTTTCGATATTAGGACACGTTATTAAAATTTCCATATATACCTGGTACTAACATATAATACGCAGTGGAAAGAATTACCTTAAGCTTTTAGCTTTCAGTTCAATCCACATATCACGATATAAATGCATGTTTCTGTATATTTCTCAATGTATATTACATGTATCCTGATAAATAAATATGTTTAAACCAGTCCACATATCACGATATAAATGCATGTTTCTGTATATTTCTCAATGTATATTACATGTATTCTGATAAATAAATATGTTTAAACCAAACACAGAAAACATTTATTCTTACAATTGTCTTTATTCGAATTAATAACCCTGCGTCACGGTGGTGATCACTGCGCTTATAATACCCTCGCCGCCAGCAGATCATGTCCACGGGCGAGCGGATCTACAACGTGCCAGCAGATCATGTCCACGGGCGAGCGGATCTACAACGTGCCAGCAGATCATGTCCACGGGCGAGAGCAGATCTACAGCGTGCCAGCAGATCATGTCCATGGGCGAGCAGACCTACAACGTGCCAGCAGATCATGTCCACGGGAAAGCGGATCTACAACGTGCCAGCAGATCATGTCCACGGGCGAGCGGATCTACAATGTGCCAGCAGATCATGTCCACGGGCGAGCGGATCTACAACGTGCCAGCAGATCATGTCCACGGGCGAGCGGATATACAACGTGCCAGCAGATCATGTCCACGGGCGAGCGGATCTACAACGTGCCAGCAGATCATGTCCACGGGCGAGCGGATCTACAACGTGCCAGCAGATCATGTCCATGGGCGAGCGGATCTACAACGTGCCAGCAGATCATGTCCATGGGCGAGCGGATCTACAACGTGTCAGCAGATCATGTCCATGGGCGAGCGGATCTACAACGTGCCAGCAGATCATGTCCACGGGCGAGCGGATCTACAACGTGCTCACCCTATACGTTGTATAGTGGCTTAGTGCACTTTATCGATACATGTCCTATCTCACAACTAGAGAACACTCCGTAGAGCGCATACCTCCGTCACACTGTTCATCGCTAACAGATACCGTACTAAATGTCTTACTTGACCTATCTCACAACTAGAGAACACTCCGTAATGTGCATACCTCCGTCACACTGTTCATCGCTAACAGGTACCGTACTAAATGTCTTACTTGACCTATCTCACAACTAGAGAACACTCCGTAATGTGCATACCTCCGTCACACTGTTCGTCGCTAACACATACCGTACTAAATGTCTTACTTGACCTATCTCACAACTAGAGAACACTACGTAATGTGCATACCTCTGTCACACTGTTCATCGCTAACAGATACCGTACTAAATATCTTACTTGACCTATCTCACAACTAGAGAACACTCCGTAATGTGCATACATATAATGTAAATCAACAAATCACATATCGTAATGCACAATTAACCTGTTATACATGAAGGTGTACCAGAGTGTGCTTAGTTTATACAACTCTATTTTAGCTCGATTGCGAAACAAGTTCTTACAACTTATATATTAATCACTCTTGAGTCCTCATTCCTGATGGAATACATCGCCACGAGGGAGAGAGAAGAGGCAACGTGGAATTTAAATGCCTTGCCTAAGGGTACAATCATAACGTTCGAACTCCGGATCTTTAGCAAATGAAGCGAACGGGCATCCACGGCGCTATCACGACTTCCACGAAGTTTGCACAATTAACCTGTTATGAGATTGTCTGATGACAGCTGTCAAAATATGTAAACAATACATTCAGGTGTGATAGAGAGTAGCATCTAGTCAAAATATCCGAGCAAATTTATATTTCAAAATGCATAAACATACAGGTGGTCATTAAGACGATATCAACCTAATATACAGACTGAAGTTTATATAACACAAAAGTAATATTACCTGGCTATATATCCAATCTAGTCACATGTATTATCAAATATGCCCAAAATGGCGATTTATCTTTGTCAAAGCTGACATGAAGTGACCTGGAAGTGACCTACAATAGTGGTCGGTTAGAATATGTCACGTGCAACTTGACCATCTATAAATACATTCTAAAGTGGATTACGATATACCTAACTATGGAACGCCAGAACGGACATAATATACGGCGGTAAATAGAATAAAACAACTGAATATTGTCCCTGTAATGTTTATTGATGGTATTTAACGATTATCATATCGATTATGATATATGAACGATATCGATTATGATATTAACGATACCGATTATGGTATATTAACGATTATCATATCGATTATCATATATTAACGATTATCATATCGATTATTATATATTAACGATTACGATATCGATTATGATATGTTAACGATTATCATATCGATTATGATATATTAACGATATCGATTATGGTATATTAACGATTACGATATCGATTATGATTACGATTTAATTCCACCCTATGACGTCATGCATTTACTATATTACAACTAGAGGGAACTGTGTGGAGCGCATACCTCCACCATACTGTTCACCGCTAGCATACAACTAGAGGGAACCCAGTAGAGCGCATACCTCCACCACACTGTTCACCGCTAACATACAACTAGAGGGAACCCAGTAGAGCGCATACCTCCACCACACTGTTCACCGCTAGCATACAACTAGAGGGAACCCAGTAGAGCGCATCCCTCCACCACACTGTTCACCATTAGCATACAACTAGAGGGAACCCAGTAGAGCGCATACCTCCACCACACTGTTCACCGCTAACATACAACTAGAGGGAACCCAGTAGAGCGCATACCTCCACCACACTGTTCACCATTAGCATACAACTAGAGGGAACCCAGTAGAGCGCATACCTCCACCACACTGTTCACCATTAGCATACAACTAGAGGGAACCCAGTAGAGCGCATACCTCCACCACACTGTTCACCGCTAACATACAACTAGAGGGAACCCAGTAGAGCGCATACCTCCACCACACTGTTCACCGCTAGCATACAACTAGAGGGAACCCAGTAGAGCGCATACCTCCACCACACTGTTCACCGCTAACATACAACTAGAGGGAACCCAGTAGAGCGCATACCTCCACCACACTGTTCACCGCTAGCATACAACTAGAGGGAACCCAGTAGAGCGCATACCTCCACCACACTGTTCACCGCTAGCATACAACTAGAGGGAACCCAGTAGAGCGCATACCTCCACCACACTGTTCACCGCTAGCATACAACTAGAGGGAACCCAGTAGAGCGCATACCTCCACCACACTGTTCACCGCTAACATACAACTAGAGGGAACCCAGTAGAGCGCATACCTCCACCACACTGTTCACCATTAGCATACAACTAGAGGGAACCCAGTAGAGCGCATCCCTCCACCACACTGTTCACCATTAGCATACAACTAGAGGGAACCCAGTAGAGCGCATACCTCCACCACACTGTTCACCGCTAACATACAACTAGAGGGAACCCAGTAGAGCGCATACCTCCACCACACTGTTCACCATTAGCATACAACTAGAGGGAACCCAGTAGAGCGCATCCCTCCACCACACTGTTCACCATTAGCATACAACTAGAGGGAACCCAGTAGAGCGCATACCTCCACCACACTGTTCACCATTAGCATACAACTAGAGGGAACCCAGTAGAGCGCATCCCTCCACCACACTGTTCACCATTAGCATACAACTAGAGGGAACCCAGTAGAGCGCATACCTCCACCACACTGTTCACCGCTAGCATACAACTAGAGGGAACCCAGTAGAGCGCATCCCTCCACCACACTGTTCACCATTAGCATACAACTAGAGGGAACCCAGTAGAGCGCATACCTCCACCACACTGTTCACCGCTAACATACAACTAGAGGGAACCCAGTAGAGCGCATACCTCCACCACACTGTTCACCATTAGCATACAACTAGAGGGAACCCAGTAGAGCGCATCCCTCCACCACACTGTTCACCATTAGCATACAACTAGAGGGAACCCAGTAGAGCGCATACCTCCACCACACTGTTCACCGCTAGCATACAACTAGAGGGAACCCAGTAGAGCGCATCCCTCCACCACACTGTTCACCATTAGCATACAACTAGAGGGAACCCAGTAGAGCGCATCCCTCTGCCATACTGTGCATCGCTAGCAGCTAAATGTCATGCTTGTCTCACAACTAAGGAACTCGGCATGCTGGGGTGCTTGGCTTTAATGGCGGGAGCTACTTCAGACTTCCTGTGTTCAAGTTTTGTAGAAACCGTGGAAAAGTTAGAAAATGTTGATGCAAGTACTGATGCTTCCAGTGATAAAATACGCACTAGACGTTACCGTATATCATTGTGTATTACACGATCATTGTCCACGCATACAATTACTGCATACATGATTTGCAAGTTGTGCACATACAAAGACCGTATATATTGGTATACCACACATATGATGCACATTACTTGCATACTATAATACGTTACCGTATACATACTAGATATTAGTCAGATATTACAGTACAGACGATTTCATATAGGACCGTGTTATGCGTGTACAACTAACATGTTCGCTAATTTTTTAGAGAAACATTTCTCTTATACATGGTTTGTATTGGATCAGTATCAGTATTGTACGTGAAATGTATCATTTTGTGTGTTATTGAAATGATTTGAACTGTAAGGGTGAATTGATTATCTGAATTATTTTGTTTCAGGTGAATAGGATTCGGATTTACCAATGTTATTGTGACAATGCAACTTAATTGAATTTGTGAATATTGCAAATATAGTGTTAATTGAAAGTGTAGGATTAAATTAACGCTGTGTTAAATAGTGATAGTGAAACATTGTGATTGTTGTTTGTGTACAACATTTTGATAAAAGACACACTTGAGAATTAAATTGTGATAAAGGACACATATGTGATTATTAATTTGTGATAAAGGACACACTGCCGACTTATTAATTTGTGATAAAGGACACACTGCCGACTTATTAATTTGTGATTATGGACACAATATACATGTACTCATTAAAAGTGTTGTACGATATCATAGATATCAGAAGTGACTGAACTGCTATGAATGGATTGAGATAGAGAACTCTGTGTTTGACACTTTGAAGTGCAGACAGTTGGAAAAAGACATTTAGTGATAGAAATTGGTGATAGACAATTAGTGATTGATATTTTGAAATTGATGCGACACTTAGTGCTTGGACACTTGAATTATTTGTGTAGTGTATTGGTTGTGAAAAGACTTCAGTAATCTGCCTGAAATTTATTACTTGTGTATTGATGTGTATAATGTTGTGATAATATATTGTGAGTACAATTTTGGAATCCATGACAATTGTATTGTGACTCAAAGTTGGTGATAGAGTTTGACATAACTCAAATATATATAGTAAATAATATATTCAGTTGGAACTTTACTTGTGTTAAAAGTACTGAATAGTATGACATAGTGTAATCAAGACAATTTGATCGTGAACTTTGTTCATTATACTAGTGGACATATAGATCTTCTGATAGAGACATGTTTCACCAAAAGGAAACAGAAGGAGCAACAGGAGGACAGGATGAGGAAGGAGTTTCGACAGATGAAGCCAGACTATTAGAGACATTGAGAATGCTTGGTATTAAGCCAAAGATAAACTCACCTGAGGATGTGGCTAAAATCATCAAACTGTTTGGTACAGGGAAGGAAGACCCTGATAAGGAGGAACATAAGCCACAAATAAGACTCGGAACATACCATTTCCCAAAATTGTCATCATTTTACGGAGAAAAAGGGAAAGGAGACGTAAAATGGAATACGTTCAAATATGAAATTGAATCCATAATATCGGATGAATCCTTCTCCAAGGAGCAAATATTATTAGGGATAAGAAGAGCTTTAAAGGGAAATGCAAGTGACAAAGTGAGAAGAATGGGACCAGATGTTACCCTTATAGATGTAATAGAGAAATTAGACAATGATTATGGCACTGTAGAGTCAAAGGAAAGTGTCATGAGAAAGTTCTACTGCAGCCAACAACGAGCCAATGAGACGGTGGAACAGTTTTCGTCAAGACTGGAAGAATTATTTGACCAGGCTGTAACGCTTAAAGCATTGAGAAGGCATGAACACACATACATACTAAAATATATTTTATATGCAGGACTAAACAAGGAATTAAAGCATTTAAGTATTTATCATCATGATAAAATCATAGAGTATGATGAGTTCAAAAGAGTACTCAGAAAGATGGAAGCAGAATTGAAAGAAGAAGCATCAAGTACGGATAGAGAGAAGAAACCATGCAAACCACTCATGAAAACAGAACCAGAAAAGAGTGAGCTAAGTGAAATGAAAGCCTTACTACAACAATTGAATGCAAGAATGGAGAGGATAGAGAAAGATAATGAGAACAAGAATGACTTTGAAGGACAAGCTAGAGGATATGGGTTTGGATATAATAGAGGTAGGGGATGGAACAGAGGTTATAACAGAGACAATAGAGGATCATATAGAGGTAGAGGACGTGGTGACTACAAGCCACAAAGACCTACTGGCACAGGAACATTCAAGCCAAATGGTTGCTACCATTGTGGAGAGACTGGACACATTATCAGTGGTTGTCCATATTGGAACTCCAACTGTTTCAAGTGTAACAGACCGGGACACCAAGCTAGAAAGTGCCCAAACTTGTAAGTGCTCGTGTAGAGGGGTCGAACCAGAGCACTGACAATAAAGATCCCAGACTAGTAGGAGAAGTAACTGAAATCAATTTGACATTGAATAATATTCAAGCACAGGCTCTTCTAGATACAGGAAGCGTAGTCAGCCTGATGTCGGAATCATTCCATCAAGAACATTATAGTGACACAGAAATTAAGCCACTAAAGAATATCCTCAGAATAGAGTGTGCTGATGGGGAAGATCTACCTTATCTTGGCTATATAGCAGCTGATTTAAATATCACTGAAGGTCTACCTAAGTCAGACACACATACATGCCTCTTCCTTATTGTACCAGATACAAAGTTCTCTGCAACAACACCTATTATCATTGGTACAAACATCATCAAAGAACTGTTGGATGAGTGCAGACACACTTTTGGAGCTCAATTTCTTCAAAGATCCAACTTACATGTACCATGGTACCTGACATTTAGGACTATGGTTATGCGGGATCGAGCGCTAAAACGGAATAAAGATAAACTGGCAATAGTTAGAAATGCTACAACACATAGAATTATTCTTAGACCAAATGAAACCATAGACATACCAGCTTACACAGATAAAGAACTTGAATACCATCCTACTTCAGCCATCCTTCAAGAGACACTTGATGCCAATATACCAAATTATGTAGATGTAACACCTGGAATTATTCACTTTGAATACAACAAGAAAACACAGTTTAATGTCACACTATCAAACATGACTACAAACACAGTTTCCATAGCACCAAAGGCAATCATTTGTGAACTTCAGCCGGTCACAATTAAAGAGGAAATAGTTGACAAGATAGAAGATGTGCGATTGGATAAGAAAAAATGGCAACTTATACAAGAACTCCATATAGATGAAGACAATATACTAGATAATGAACAGAGGGAAACGTTGAAGCAACTTTTGATGAAACACAAGGATATGTTTTCAACAAGCGATTTAGATATAGGCCAGTGCAGTGAAGTAAGGCATAGAATAGATTTGACAGATGAAATACCCTTCAAACTGAAGCATAGACGAATTCCGCCCAGCGTGATTGAGGAAGTGAGGCAACATTTAGAACAGCTTCTTTCCTCCGGGATCATAAGACCATCGAAATATCCGTGGGCATCACCAGTAGTCCTCGTAAGAAAGAAGAATGGACAACTAAGAATGTGCGTGGACTATCGGATTCTAAACAGCAAGACAGTTAGGGATTCATATGCCCTCCCACGGATCGAAGACGTATTCGATTGCTTAAATGGTGCCAAATATTTCACGACGATAGACATGAAATCTGGGTACCACCAAGTGGAGGTAGAAGAACACCACAAACAGAGGACTAGTTTTACTGTAGGTGGCCTTGGATTTTGGGAATTCAACAAAATGCCGTTTGGTCTCACGAATAGCCCAGCAACATACCAAAGGCTCATGGAAGAATGTTTAGGGGATTTAAACCTCAAGATATGTATCATCTACTTAGATGATCTGATAATTTTCAGCAGAAATTATCAAGAACACATAGAACGTCTTGATCTTGTTTTGTCCAAATTGAAAACATGTGGTCTTAAATTAGCACCTGAAAAATGTCAATTCTTCCAAACCAAAGTAAATTTTCTCGGACATGTGGTTAGTAACAACGGAATTGAGACTGACCCAAGTAAAATAGAGAGGATTAGAAAATGGCCGACTCCAGCAAATGCGGACGAACTTAGATCATTTCTCGCTTTTGCCGGATATTACCGTCGTTTCATACAGGATTTTAGTAAAATAACCAGACCATTGTCAGAATTACTACCACCTACTATGGGAAAGAAAGGCAAGAAGAAATCAGCCAAAGACTGGCAATGGACAGAAATCGAGCAAAGTACATTTGAAGAATTGAAGGTCATCCTATCATCGCCACCAATTTTAAGCTACCCTGATTTTGAAAAACCATTCGAACTACATACAGACGCTTCTGGCAAAGGACTCGGTGCGGTATTATACCAACTGCAAGGAGACCAGAAGAAAGTTATAGCCTTTGCTAGTAGAGCCCTTTCGAAATCGGAACGTAATTACTCTGCATACAAACTTGAGTTTTTATCTTTGAAATGGGCAGTCACAGAGAAGTTCAAAGATTACCTAGCAATTAATCTATTCACTGTATTAACAGATAACGATATACCTAACTATGGAATGCCAGAACGGACATAATATACGGCGGTAAATAGAATAAAACAACTGAATATAGTCCCTGTAATGTTTATTGATGGTATTTAACGATTATCATATCGATTATGATATATTAACGATATCGATTATGATATATTAACGATATCGATTATGATATATTAACGATATCGATTATGGTATAATTAACGATTACGATATCGATTATGATATATTAACGATATCGATTATGGTATAATTAACGATTACGATATCGATTATGATATATTAACGATATCGATTATGATATATTAACGATATCGATTATGATATATTAACGATATCGATTATGATATATTAACGATATCGATTATGGTATAATTAACGATTACGATATCGATTATGATATATTAACGATATCGATTATGATATATTAACGATATCGATTATGATATATTAACGATATCGATTATGATATATTAACGATATCGATTATGATTACGATTTAATTCCACCCTATGACGTCATGCATGTACTATATTACAACTAAAGGGAACCCAGTAGAGCGCATACCTCCACCACACTGTTCACCGCTAACATACAACTAGAGGGAACCCAGTAGAGCGCATACCTCCACCACACTGTTCACCGCTAACATTTACCTTGCTAAATGTCATCCTTGCACTATCTCACAACTAGAGGGAACCCAGTAGAGCGCATACCTCCACCACACTGTTCACCGCTAACATTTACCTTGCTAAATGTCATCCTTGCACTATCTCACAACTAGAGGGAACCCAGTAGAGCGCATACCTCCACCATACTGTTCACCGCTAACATTTACCTTGCTAAATGTCATCCTTGCACTATCTCACAACTAGAGGGAACCCAGTAGAGCGCATACCTCCACCATACTGTTCACCGCTAACATTTACCTTGTCATGCTTGTCCTAGCATACAACTAAAGGGAACCCAGTAGAGCGCATACCTCCACCACACTGTTCACCGCTAGCATACAACTAGAGGGAACCCAGTAGAGCGCATACCTCTGCCATACCGTTCACCGCTAACATTTACCTAGAGGGAACCCAGTAGAGCCCATACCTCCACCACACTGTTCATCGCTAACATTTACCTTCCTAAATGTCATGCTTGTCCTAGCATACAACTAGAGGGAACCCAGTAGAGCGCATACCTCCACCACACTGTTCACCGCTAGCATACAACTAGAGGGAACCCAGTAGAGCGCATACCTCTGCCATACCGTTCACCGCTAACATTTACCTAGAGGGAATCCAGTAGAGCCCATACCTCCACCACACTGTTCACCGCTAACATTTACCTTGCTAAATGTCATGCTTGCCCTATCTCACAACTAGAGGGAACCCAGTAGAGCGCATACCTCCACCACACTGTTCACCGCTAGCATACAACTAGAGGGAACCCAGTAGAGAGCATACCTCTGCCATACCGTACACCGCTAACATTTACCTAGAGGGAACCCAGTAGAGCCCATACCTCCACCACACTGTTCACCGCTAACATTTACCTTGCTAAATGTCATGCTTGTCCTAGCATACAACTAGAGGGAACCCAGTAGAGCGCATACCTCCACCACACTGTTCACCGCTAGCATACAACTAGAGGAAACCCAGTAGAGCGCATACCTCTGCCATACTGTTCACCGCTAACATTTATCTAGAGGGAACCCAGTAGAGCCCATACCTCCACCACACTGTTCACCGCTAACATTTACCTTGCTAAATGTCATGCTTGTCCTAGCATACAACTAGAGGGAACCCAGTAGAGCGCATACCTCCACCACACTGTTCACCGCTAGCATACAACTAGAGGGAACCCAGTAGAGCGCATACCTCCACCACACTGTTCACCGCTAGCATACAACTAGAGGGAACCCAGTAGAGCGCATACCTCCACCACACTGTTCACCGCTAGCATACAACTAGAGGGAACCCAGTAGAGCGCATACCTCCACCACACTGTTCACCGCTAGCATACAACTAGAGGAAACCCAGTAGAGCGCATACCTCCATCACACTGTTCACCGCTAACATACAACTAGAGGGAACCCAGTAGAGCGCATCCATCTGCCATACTGTTCATCGCTAGCAGCTAAATGTCATGCTTGTCTCACAACTAAGGAACTCGGCATGCTGGGGTGCTTGGCTTTAATGGCGGGAGCTACTTCAGACTTCCTGTGTTCAAGTTTTGTAGAAACCGTGGAAAAGTTAGAAAATGTTGATGCAAGTACTGATGCTTCCAGTGATAATACAGTGGCTTTGGATCTAGAGAGACTAGCAGCTGAAAGACCTGTGTCTGTTAGGAGACATCCATCCAATGTGTCAGCAAAACTTGTGGTAGATAATAATGAATGTTTAGCAGAGCTACGGACAAGATTAGTTCAGTTGGTGAAGGATATGTTAGTAAATGTTTTACAAGGTGATGGAATATATAAATGTCACCCTATCTTACAAACTAGAAAGAGCCTTTAGTGTTGAAGAGCAACTAAGGAATGATGATTATAATCAAAATAATGTCGACGATTTAGACATGAACTTTAATATAATTATGTGAAGTAGAACAAGCCATTTCTTCACTGAAAAGAGGCAAAAGCGGAGGAAATGACTTACTGATTCCTGAAATATTTTTAGAATGTAACGAATTACTGTCACCGGTACTTTGTAAATTATTTAATTATATACTGAGTCAAAAAAGAAACGATACCTGGTGTTTATGTGTCTATAATTTCAACATTTATTAAGAAAATTCTTTGAAAATTCATAAGATGATATTCCAACATGTTTGAAAGAGGAGCACATAAAGCATAATGAGCCTCCGAAACTGTCTGCTGCGTGATGACGTAATTCGTCGGACAGGGGTCTAATGGAGTTTTCACACAGACGTCAATACCGAGTATGGGCACCATTTGCGTCTCTCACTTCAATGCACCGCCGTCGCATCGAACGGAAGAGTGTCTGAATCTCTTGCTGGTCAATATTTGTCCACTCCTGACGCAAAACATCCCTCAGTTGGCTTAACGTTACCGACTGACGTCGTCTGATAATGTGGTGGAAATCCGAGCAGTATGACACCTGGCGTTGTCCTGTTGGAACAGTGTGACGTTTCTGTTGGCGTTAAAGAACGGCACAACAACTGGCGCAAGGATTTCATCACAGTACCGCTGGGCGCTTAGGTTCCCGTCCACCACTAACAGTTCAGTGCGACTGCTGAAGGTGATACCGCCCCACGCCATAACGCTTCCGCCCCCGAACAGATCGACCTGACGTACACATGCGTCGGCCTAACGTTCACCGCGTCTGCGATATACCCGCTCTCTGCCATCCGCTCGACGCAAACAGAACCGCGATTCATCGCTAAACATCACCGAATTCCACTGTAACCGAGTCCAGCGAGCACGTTCCATCGTCCATTCCCGCCGTACGTCACGGTGACGTCGTGTCAGGATGGGTCCAACGTATGGCCGCGTAGGCACGAATGCCACGTTCACCGAGCCGGTTCCTGACTGTTTGTGCACTGATGCGATTGTTGGTCATCCCAGGAGTAACGGCAGCTGTGTGCATAGCAGGTAGGAACCGGTCACGTAAATGTGACGTCCGAATGTGACGGTCCTGTTCACGCGTCGTCACACGTGGTCGACCAGATCTTGGACGGTCGTCCACCGATCCATGTGTTCGATAACGTCGAAGTAGACGTGTTATCGTGATCCGCGTAACCCCGAGTCGATTTGCGACGTCACGCTGACGTAAACCGCCGTCAATCATGCCAATGGCACGCATTCTCTGATTGCGGTTTAGCCTAGGCATTTTGTTAGAGGTAACAATGGGTATGTAAGGTGTTTTTCCTCGATGATAATGCAATACCAGTACAATAAACCGGTTTTCCGATTTGTACATGTGCAGGAAGTTGTCTTTGTTGAGGAGCACGTGCAAATCGGAAATTCGGCGTTCCAGGATTATCGGGTGTTTATTTACCTGTGTTTATGGTTGGCTGACGTTGCAATAAGATACCCGGTACTGATACGTAATAATATATTAAACCTTTCTATGGTTGTATCCGTTTTACGTCATTTTTAGTTTGGTATCGTTTCTTTTTTGACTCAGTATATGTATACAAATTGTATTTATCCTGAATGTTGGACTACGGGAATTATTGTGCCTGTACCAAAAAAGGGTGACTTAAATAATGTTAATAATTACAGAGGAATCACACTTACTAGCATCTTTTCTAAAATATGTTCAATATTATTAGATAACAGATTAAGAAAATGGGCAGAAAGCAATAATTTATTATCTGACAACCAATTTGGTTTTCGAAAAGGAACAAGCACAACTGATTTGTTTATTAGTATTAAATAGCGTCATAAATAAAATTTTGAATTTTGAAAAGAAAAAGTAATATTTAGCTTTTGTAGACTTTCGAAAAGCATTCGATATGGTATACAGACATGACATCTGGTTTAAATTGTTAAAATATGGAGCCTCAACAAAAATGGTTATGTGTTAGAGTCAGTGGTACAACTTCCGATTATTTCGAAAGCTATATGGGTGTGAAACAGGGTGAACCATTATCCCCCTTATTGTTTTTGTTTTTTATTAATGACATGCAAGCAAATGTAAATGCTGAATCGACTGATGTGTTCACTGTAGAG
>CM026396.1:25520599-25553099 GCA_014843695.1 Archivesica marissinica | reverse complement strand
TCTCTACTCTCTCCTCCTCTCTCTATCCTCTCTCTTGCTCCCTCTCCCTCCCTCTCCTCTATCTATCCTCCAATTATCTTCCCCCTCTCTCCTCTCTCTACTATCTCTCCTCTCACTATCCTCTCCTCTCTCTATCATCCCCTTCTCTCTTTCTCTCCTCTCTCAATCATCCACTTCTCTCTCTACTCTCTCTCTCTCCTCTCCTATCCTATATATGTCTCTCTCCCCTCTCTCTCTCCCTCTCCTCTCATCTCTCTGTCCTCCCATTCTCTCTCCCCTCTCTCTCTCTCTCTCACTATCCTCTCTCTCCGTTCTCTCCTCTCAATCTTTCTCTCCCCTCTATCTCTATCCTCTCACTATCCTCTCTCCGTTCTCTCCTATCTCTTCTCTCTCTCCTCTCTCTCTCTACTCTCTCTTCCCTCTCTCTCCTCTCTCTCTACTATCTCTCTCTTCTCTGTCATCTTTCTCCTCTCTCTCCCCTCTATCTCTCTCGCTACTATCTCACCTCTCACTATCCCCTCTCCCTCCTCTCACTATCCTCTCGCTACTCATTCTCACTCCTAGCTCTCTCTACCATCTCTACTCTCTCTTCTCTCTGCGCTCGCTCTCTCTACACTACTCTCCTCTCTCTTCTCTCCCCCCTCTCTCTCTCCTCTCACTATCCACTCTCTCCTCTCACTATCATATCTCTTCTCTCACTATCCTCTCTCCTCTCTCTCTCTATTTCTCTACTCTCTCCCCCTCTCTTGCCTCCCTCTCCCTCCCTCTCCTCTCTCTATCCTCCAATTATCTTCCCCCTCTCTCTCCTCTCTCTCTCTACTCTCTCCTCTCACTATCCTCTCTCTCCTCTCTCTATCATCCCCTTCTCTCTCTCCTCTCTCTATCATCCACTTCTCTCTGTACTCTCTCTCTCCTCTCACTATACTCTATCTTCTCGCTCTATCCTATATCTGTCTCTCTCCCCTCTCTCTCTCTCCCTCTCCTCTCCTCTCTCGGTCCTCCCATTATCTCTCCCTCTCGCTATCCTCTCTCTCCGTTCTCTCATCTCTCCCCTCACTCTCTCTCTCGCTCCCATATCTCTCTCCTCTCACTATCCTCTCTCTTCGTTCTCTCCTCTCTCCCCTCACTCTTTCTCTCTCCCCTCTCTCTCCCCTCTCTCCTCTCCTCTCTCTATCCTCACTCTCCTGTCTCTCCCTCTCCTCTCGCCATTTCCCCCCTCTCTCTCTACCCATCCCTTCCTTCTCTCTCACTCTCTCTCTCTATCTCCCCTCCCTCTCTCAAGCCTAAATTGATGTATGTGCCCATTAAACAGTATGGGTGGAGTAAATGAATGGTGTTGTTGCTCTCAAATATATATAATGAGACGCCGTGACAGCTGCTCGAACTCACTACACACCAGCCATACATTGAAACAACTGTGCCACATTACGACCAGTGGGAATGAGACGCCGTGATAGCTGCTCGAACTCGCTACACACCAGCCAGACATTGAAACAACTGTGCCACATTACGACCAGTGGGAATGAGACGCTGTGACAGCTGCTCGAACTCGCTACACACCAGCCAGACATTGAAACAACTGTGCCACATTACGACCAGTGGGAATGAGACGCTGTGACAGCTGCTCGAACTTGCTACACACCAGCCAGACATTGAAACAACTGTTCCACATTACGACCAGTGGGAAACAAGTCAAGCGTCTGTGGAATGTTATTGGATGAAATTACATCCAGCGACAGTAGTGTGTGCAACATAGCTGTATGTGTACCAGTGTAGCTGAATGGTGTAAATCATGCGTGTACATAGATCACAGGAACTGGAAATTTTATCCATAAGCCACCAAAGGTCTCGTACCTCTATCCTAGGACCCCGCCTCTATTAAATCTTTTTTAATAGAGGGGGTGTCCTAGGATATAGGTACGAGACCTTTGGTGGCTTATGGATATGTCTCGTACCTTTATCCTAGGACACCCCCCTCTATTAAATCTTTTTTTTAATTGAGGGGGGGGGGGTCCTAGATAGAGGTACGAGACCATTGGTGGCTTGTGGATAACATTTCAAGTTCCTGTGCATAGATATAGATAGTTTATCCAACAAAAGGTTAAAAACCCATGAGTTTACATGGTAAAAATAACATTTTACAATAATAGTCAGTGGTGGTTGAAAATATACATGCTTAAATACGTGCGTGTGTCTAACTAAGGTGATACTACAATGTATACCTGTTTCATTGGTAAATACCCGATATGTGCATAGTTTTATGTATAGGATATAAGCCGAAAACTATCCAATATGTAAAATGTTGGAATGTGTGAGGCGCGTAGCACCGAGGTCAGTACCAATATTTTACATATTTAATTTGTTTGAGGCTTATATCTTACTTAAAACACACACTTATATTACAAGATCCTACTAATTACAATTGTTAATTTCCTTCATGTACGCATACTATTTAACATAATACACTCTGGCAGTTTGACACCAGTTCAATATTAATAATAATGGACTGCAAGTACAAATGTATGACGTCACGAAAGTGTTTTAAATTAAACAATTATTCGTATGGCCTTTTATAAACCTAGTATACCGACACAACTATATGTATATCTGGTAGACACCATAGCTAACATTTAGCAGAGTTAACATTTTAATCTGATATAATATTAGTAATTTATCCGGCAATATTGTTGCATAGTTTAGCATAGTAAGTGTATTTTCAGTTACGTCAGTCTGTATTCAAAAGACAACATTGTAACGTATAAACTATGAGGAGAAAAGTATGAAATTAATAATAATTGAAGTTTCCTAACGCAAATGCTTTATAGACAATATAACAGTGACCACGTGTATATATCAACAGTGACCACGTGTATATATCAACAGTGACCACGTGTATATATCAACAGTGACCACGTGTATATCAACAGTGACCACGTGTATATAGCAACAGTGACCACGTGTATATATCAACAGTGACCACGTGTATATATCAACAGTGACCACGTGTATATATCAACAGTGACCACGTGTATATATCAACAGTGACCTCGTGTATATTGTGGCGCCTCTCATATATGATATTCGTGGTAGCTTTAGAAGTGCCACACAGAGTGGGGGTTAATGAATTACAACGAGTATCAACGTTTCTATTCAACAGTGTTTATTTCTTATGAGACAAGTCCATATGTAATATAGACCTATTCATATGCTGCATATATACAACTCCTCTTAAAGTACATGTATCTAAGCAGATACAACTTAAAACTATACATGTAATTAATTATACAATGTATTATAATGGTAATCAAATAACCTTGTTTATTCAATTGTGTATTAATGTAATGTTATCTTCTTAAATCAATTAAAACTCATTAACCAATAAATTATGTTCTTATAGTAAATTCTCAGTGAAAGCTCGGTGAAAGTCTGTTCTGTTCTCATACTGAAAAATCGGTCCTTATATACTATTAGACGAATTCCGCCAGACCTGGCGTAAAATGGCGTGAAACGGCGTAATCTGGCTTAATCTGGCGTGAAACCCGCCCGGCGTAATCCACGCTGGCGTAACATGGCATAAAACAAGCGGAATATTGACAAATACAACATGTTTATCCATAGAAATGTGCAAACTTATACTAAACACATACCAATACTATATTTGTAATTAAATTACCTAGGTGCGGCCATGTGTGCATATACGTGAATTAAGATTATGCTCTAAATGTCGGTAGCTGTCACTTTTGAAAGAACATAAACAAAGCACCACACGATACTTTGATTGCGTGACGTCACTCCCAGTCTCCCACAATGCACACATAGCTTCCTGGTACTAGTAAACATTACAAGCATGGTTAAAACGAATATACAGTCAAGGTATTCGTGGCCGCTAACACTTGGGTTAATACACTCTTCAAAGCTTAGAACATGAAAGGAGTCACAAGGTAACTTTCTACCAACAATTATAATCAATTTGTCAAATACCAAATCCCAAATCTCGGTAAACAAAATTAAAGATTTCCCCACCCAATCAGTTCTAACATGAGTGTAAATAATATAACGGCTGGGTGCCACAATATATCAACAGTGACCACGTGCATATATCAACAGTGATCACGTGCATATATCAACAGTGACCACGTGTATATATCAACAGTGACAACATGTATATATCAACAGAGATCACGTGTATAAATCAACAGTGATCACGTGTATATATCAACAGTGACAACATGTATATATCAACAGTGACCACCTGTATATATCAATAGTGACCACGTGTATATATCAACAGTGATCACGTGTATATATCAACAGTGACCACGTTTATATATCAACAGTGACCACGTGTATATATCAACAGTGACCACGTGTATATATAAACAGTGACCACGTGTGTATATCAACAGTTACCACGTGTATATATCAACAGTGATCACGTGTATATATCAACAGTGATCACGTGTATATATCAACAGTGACAACATGTATATATCAACAGTGACCACGTGTATATATCAAAAGTGATCACGTGCATATATCAACAGTGATCACGTGTATATATCAACAGTGACCACGTGTATATATCAACAGTGACCACGTGTATATATCAATAGTGACCACGTGCATATATCAACAGTGACCACGTGTATATATCAACAGTGACCACGTTTATATATCAACAGTGACCACGTGTATATATCAACAGTGACCACGTGTATATATAAACAGTGACCACGTGCATGTATCAACAGTGACGATATGTATATATCAACAGTGACCACATGTATATATCGACATTGACCACGGGTATATATCAACAGTGACCACGTGTATATATCAACAGTGACCACGTGCATATATCAACAGTGACCACGTGTATATATCAACAGTGACAACATGTATATATCAACAGTGATCACGTGTATATATCAACAGTGACCACGTGTATATATCAACAGTGACCACGTGTATATATCCGCAGTGAACACGTGTATATATCAACAGTTATCACGTGTATATATCAACAGTGACCACGTGCATATATCAACTGTGACCACGTGCATATATCAACAGTCACCACGTGTATATATCAACTGTGACCACGTGTATATATCAACTGTGACCACGTGCATATATCAACAGTCACCACGTGTATATATCAACAGTGATCACGTGTATATATCAACAGTGACCACGTATATATAAACAGTGACCACGTGTATATATCAACAGTCACCACGTGTATATATCAACAGAGACCACGTGCATATATCAACAGTGATCACGTGTATATATCAACAGTGACCACGTGTATATATCAACAGTGACCACGTGTATATATCAACAGTGACCACGTGCATATATCAACAGTGACCACGTGTATATATCAACAGTGACCACGTTTATATATCAACAGTGACCACGTGTATATATCAACAGTGACCACGTGTATATATAAACAGTGACCACCTGCATGTATCAACAGTGACGATATGTATATATCAACAGTGACCATGTGTATATATCAACAGTGACCACGTTTATATATCAACAGTGACCACGTGTATATATCAACAGTGACCACGTGTATATATAAACAGTGACCACGTGCATGTATCAACAGTGACGATATGTATATATCAACAGTGACCACGTGTATATATCAACAGTGACCACGTGTATATATCAACAGTGACCACGTGTATATTGTGACACATGTCATATATCATATACGTGTATATATCAACAGTGCCACACAGAGTGGCAGTTAATGTATTACAACAGTATCACGTGTATATATCAACAGTGACCACGTATATATCAAATGAGACACGTGCATATATAAACAGACCTATTCATATGCTGTATATATCAACTCCTAAAGTACATGTATCTAAGCAGACACCACTTAAAACTATACATGTAATCAATTATACAATGTATATATAATGGTAATCAAATAACCGTGTATATATCAATTGTGTATATATCAAATGTGACCTTCTTATATCAATTAACCAGTGACCAATATATCATGACCTTATAATAAACAGTGACACCTGCATGAAAGTCGATATGTTATCATACTGAAAAATCGGACCTTATATACCAACAGTGAATACCAACAGACCACGCGTAAAACGTGAAACGGCGTAAACTGACTTAATCAACAGTGACCCCCGGCGTAATCCACGGGCTAACATGGCGTAAAACAAGCGGAATATTGACAAATACAACATGTATATATACAAATGTGCAAACTTATATAAACACATACCAATACTATATTTGTAATAAATCAACAGTCGACCACGTGTACATATACGTGAATTAAGATTATGCTGTATATATCGGTAGCTGTCACTTTTGAAAGAACATAAACAAAGCACCACGTGATACTTTGATTGCGTGACGTCACTCCCAGTCTCCCACAATGCACACATAGCTTCCTGGTACTAGTAAACATTACAAGCATAGTTAAAACGAATATACAGTCAAGGTATTCGTGACCGCTAACACTTAAGTTAATACACTCTTCAAAGCTGAAAACATGAAGGAGTCACAAGGTAACTATCAACGAACAATTATAATCAATAGTCAAATACCAACCCAAACCACGTGTAAACAAAATTTATATCCCCACCCAATCATATCAACATGAGTGTATATATAAACAGCTGTATGCCACAATATATCAACAGTGACCACGTGTATATATCAACAGTGACCACGTGCATATATCAACAGTGACCACGTGTATATATCAACAGTGACAACATGTATATATCAACAGTGATCACGTGTATATATCAACAGTGACCACGTGTATATATCAACAGTGACCACGTGTATATATCAACAGTGACCACGTGTATATATCAACAGTGACCACGTGTATATATCAACAGTGACCACGTGTATATATCAACAGTGACCACGTGTATATATCAACAGTGACCACGTGTATATATCAACAGTGACCACGTGTATATATCAACAGTGACCACGTGTATATATCAACAGTGACCACGTGTATATATCAACAGTGACCACGTGTATATATCAACAGTGACCACGTGTATATATAAACAGTGACCACGTGTGTATATCAACAGTTACCACGTGTATATATCAACAGTGATCACGTGTATATATCAACAGTGACCACGTGTATATATCAACAGTGACCACGTGTATATATCAACAGTGACCACGTGTATATATCAACAGTGACCACGTGTATATATCAACAGTGACCACGTGCATATATCAACAGTGACCACGTGTATATATCAACAGTGACCACGTGTATATATCAACAGTGACCACGTGTATATATCAATAGTGACCACGTGCATATATCAACAGTGACCACGTGTATATATCAACAGTGACCACGTTTATATATCAACAGTGACCACGTGTATATATCAACAGTGACCACGTGTATATATAAACAGTGACCACGTGCATGTATCAACAGTGACGATATGTATATATCAACAGTGACCACGTGTATATATCGACATTGACCACGGGTATATATCAACAGTGACCACGTGTATATATCAACAGTGACCACGTGCATATATCAACAGTGACCACGTGTATATATCAACAGTGACAACATGTATATATCAACAGTGATCACGTGTATATATCAACAGTGACCACGTGTATATATCAACAGTGACCACGTGTATATATCCGCAGTGAACACGTGTATATATCAACAGTTATCACGTGTATATATCAACAGTGACCACGTGCATATATCAACTGTGACCACGTGCATATATCAACAGTCACCACGTGTATATATCAACTGTGACCACGTGTATATATCAACTGTGACCACGTGCATATATCAACAGTCACCACGTGTATATATCAACAGTGATCACGTGTATATATCAACAGTGACCACGTATATATAAACAGTGACCACGTGTATATATCAACAGTCACCACGTGTATATATCAACAGAGACCACGTGCATATATCAACAGTGATCACGTGTATATATCAACAGTGACCACGTGTATATATCAACAGTGACCACGTGTATATATCAATAGTGACCACGTGCATATATCAACAGTGACCACGTGTATATATCAACAGTGACCACGGGTATATATCAACAGTGACCACGTGTATATATCAACAGTGACCACGTGCATATATCAACAGTGACCACGTGTATATATCAACAGTGACAACATGTATATATCAACAGTGATCACGTGTATATATCAACAGTGACCACGTGTATATATCAACAGTGACCACGTGTATATATCAACAGTGACCACGTTTATATATCAACAGTGACCACGTGTATATATCAACAGTGACCACGTGTATATATAAACAATGACCACGTGTATATATCAACAGTTACCACGTGCATGTATCAACAGTGACGATATGTATATATCAACAGTGACCACGTGTATATATCGACATTTACCACGGGTATATATCAACAGTGACCACGTGTATATATCAACAGTGACCACGTGCATATATCAACAGTGACCACGTGTATATATCAACAGTGACCACGTGCATATATCAACAGTGATCACGTGTATATATCAACAGTGATCACGTGTATATATCAACAATGACCACGTGTATATATCAACAGTGACCACGTGTATATATCCGCAGTGAACACGTGTATATATCAACAGTTATCACGTGTATATATCAACAGTGACCACGTGCATATATCAACTGTGACCACGTGCATATATCAACAGTCACCACGTGTATATATCAACTGTGACCACGTGTATATATCAACTGTGACCACGTGCATATATCAACAGTCACCACGTGTATATATCAACAGTGATCACGTGTATATATCAACAGTGACCACGTATATATAAACAGTGACCACGTGTATATATCAACAGTCACCACGTGTATATATCAACAGAGACCACGTGCATATATCAACAGTCACCACGTGTATATATCAACAGTGACCACGTGTATATATAAACAGTGACCACGTATATATAAACAGTGACCACGTGTATATATCAACAGTGATCACGTGTATATATCAACAGAGACAACGTGTATATATCAACAATGACAACGTGCTTATATCAACAGTGACCACGTGTATATATCAACAGTGAATGTATTAATACAAACTGAACCGTTTAGACTTGAATCATTGCTCAATGAAATAAATTAAATTTTATAACAAATACGGAAGTAAATGATAGTATCTCCCCTTGCTACGTGGCGTTGTAAAATAAATAAAAGCTTACACTTCTTCTTTGTTACCGGTTTACAAATGTGCTTCCCCCTTAAAGATATAGTCCTGTTAACGGTTTACAAATCCGTTTCCCCCTTAAAGATATAGTCCTGTTAACGGTTTACAAATCCGCTTCCCACTTAAATAAATAGTCATGTTAACGGTTTACAAATCCGCTTCCCACTTAAATAAATAGTCCTGTTAACGGTTTACAAATCTGCTTCCCCTTAAATATATAGTCCTGTTAACGGTTTACAAATCTGCTTCCCCCTTAAAGATATAGTCCTGTTAACGGTTTACAAATCTGCTTCCCCCTTAAATATATAGTCCTGTTAACGGTTTACAAATCCGCTTCCCCCTTAAAGATATAGTCCTGTTAACGGTTTACAAATCTGCTTCCCCTTAAATATATAGTCCTGTTAACGGTTTACAAATCTGCTTCCCCTTACATATATAGTCCTGTTAACGGTTTACAAATCTGCTTCCCCCTTAAAGATATAGTCCTGTTAACGGTTTACAAATCTGCTTCCCCTTACATATATAGTCCTGTTAACGGTTTACAAATCTGCTTCACCTTACATATATAGTCCTGTTAACGATTTACAAATCTGCTTCCCCCTTAAAGATATAGTCCTGATCAGTTTATACAAATTTATATTAGCTCGATTGCGAATCCATATTTTACAGTAGTATAATAATCGTTCTCGAGACCTCGTTCCTGATGGAATCGCCCTCGATACCTCGTTCCTGATGGAATCGATCTCGAGACCTCGTTCCTAGTGGAATCGCCCTCGATACCTCGTTCCTGGTGGAATCGAGCTCGAGACCTCGTTCCTGGTTGAATCGCCCTCGATACCTCGTTCCTGATGGAATCGATCTCGATACCTCGTTCCTGGTGGAATCGCTCTCGAGACCTCGTTCCTGATGGAATCGCCCTCGATACCTCGTTCCTGATGGAATCGCCCTTGAGACCTCGTTCCTGATGGAATCGCTCTCGAGACCTCGTTCCTGGTTGAATCCCCTCGATCCTGATGGAATCGCTCTCGAGACCCCGTTCCTGGTGGAATCGCTCTCGAGACCTCGTTCCTGGTTGAATCGCTCTCGAGACCTCGTTCCTGGTTGAATCCGCTCGATCCTGATGGAATCGCTCTCGAGACATCGTTCCTGGTGGAATCGCTCTCGAGACCTCGTTCCTGATGGAATCGCTCTCGAGACCTCGTTCCTGGTGGAATCGTTCTCGAGACCTCGTTCCTGATGGAATCGATCTCGAGACCTCGTTCCTGGTGGAATCGCCCTCGATACCTCGTTCATGATGGAATCGCTCTGGATACCTCGTTCCTGGTGGAATCGCTTTCGAGCCCTCGTTCGTTCCTGGTGGACTCTCGAGACCTCGTTCGTTCCTGGTGGAATCGCTCTCGAGACCTCGTTCGTTCCTGGTGGAACCCATGATGGCCAGGAGAGGAATAAGAAGAGGCAATGTGGACATTGAGTAGCTTGCCTAAAGGTATGGTCGTAACGGTTACAGCTAGGAGCGAACTCCGGGCCTCTCACACCTGTGGCGAAGGCGCTACCACTACGTTATCACGACTTCCACTAAATTGCATTGTGTTTTACGTTTATTTATCATCGCTACCGGTTGCCCACATGAGCGACGCTTCCTGAAGAGATTAGTCATTTTAGATATTTGGAGGATAGTGCAATGATACAAACAGAGACCCATTCCAGAGTCTGCTCTGGTTCTTTTACGTGCACGGCGTACAGCACCGACACGAGACATCGGTTTAAAGTCGCATCTGAAAGACTGTTTATTTTAGTAGAGTCAGACGGGTGATCGAACCTGCATTGTATGCCAGTATCCCCTTTTATAATCCATTCTAGCATGACTCGGCATGTTGTCAGCAGAGTGTTACGCATTTGAACCGAATTTAGGTGTACCGTGTTTAAATCTCCAATCGAACAATGGTTAGAGAGTGCTGCTAAACGTGACGTCAGTGTACTATCACTTGTCTAGTTTTGTGATGGGTGTCTTGTCTGTATCATTGCACTATTCTCCAAAAATCTAAAATGACTAATCTCTTCAGGAGGCGTCGCTCATAGGGTCAACCGGTAGCGACGATAAATAAACGTAAAACACGCACGTAACGCACACCACACCACACGCGCGCGCACGCACACACGCACACATACGCACACTCTTGAATAATCAAGATAGGGAAATGTGTTTTACGTTTATTTATCGTCGCTACAGGTTGCTAATATGATTGTTGGAGGATAGTGCCGTGATACAGACAGAGACACATTCCAGAGTCCCCTCTGGTTCTTTTACGTGCACGGTGTAAAGCACCGACACGAGACCTCGGTTTAACGCCCCATCTGAAAGGTTGTTAATTTTATTAGGGTCAGACCTGGGATCGAACCTGTGATCCCTGGATTACCAGTCCAGTGTGTTACCATTGGACTACAGATCCGTCAAGGCCGTCGCTGGAGCTATTTTGATGATACACACGGCCAGATTTGTTTGTCGATTGAGCATAGCGGATATTTTTTTAAATGAGGAAGCAATTTCCTGCATTTCAATGCATTTTGTAACATAGAATTGCAGGACTAAAGTTCTTACGACAATCCGTGTAAAGGTATAAATTAAGGCTCGATGTATAATATACATGATCTATCGCCCTTATCAATTACAAACTAAATTTCGAGATGCACCATATTTGCAATGAGCTCAATTAGTCAACAACTCCATACATCACGGCGCCTATGTATCCCTACTACCCCCCATATATCACGGCGCCTATGTATCCCTACTACCCCCCATACATCACGGCGCCTATGTATCCCTACTCCCCCTCCATACATCACGGCGCCTATGTATCCCTACTACCCCCCATACATCACGGCGCCTATGTATCCCTACTACCCCCCATACATCACGGCGCCTATGTATCCGTACTACCCCTCCATACATCACGGCGCCTATGTATCCCTACTACCCCTCCCTACATCACGGCGCCTATGTATCCCTACTACCACCATACATCACGGCGCCTATGTACTCCTACTCCCCCTCCATAATCACGGCGCTATGTATCCCTACTACCCTCCATACATCACGGCGCCTATGTATCCCTACTACCCCTCCATACATCACGGCGCCTATGTATCCCTACTACCCCCATACATCACGGCGCCTATGTATCCCTACTACCCCCCATACATCACGGCGCCTATGTATCACGGCGCCTATGTATCCTACCCCCTCCATACATCACGGCGCCTATGCCTCACATGCTATGATCCCTACTACCCCCCATACATCACGGCGCCTATGTATCCCTACTCCCCCTCCATACATCACGGCGCCTATGTATCCCTACTCCCCCTCCATACATCACGGCGCCTATGTACTACTCCCCCCCCATACATCACGCGCCTATGTATCCCTACTCCCCCTCCATACATCACGGCGCCTATGTATCCCTACTACCCCTCCATACATCACGGCGCCTATGTATCCCTACTCCCCCCCATACATCACGGCGCCTATGTATCCCTACTCCCCCATACATCACGGCGCCTATGTATCCCTACTCCACCCTCCATACATCACGGCGCCTATGTATCCCTACTCCCCCTCCATACATCACGGCGCCTATGTATCCCTACTCCCCCTCCATACATCACGCGCCTATGTATCCCTACTCCCCCTCCATACATCACGGCGCCTATGTATCCCTACTCCCCCCTCCATACATCACGGCGTCTATGTATCCCTACTCCCCCTCCATACATCACGGCGCCTATGTATCCCTACTACTACCCCTCCATACATCACGGCGCCTATGTATCCCTACTACCCCTCCATACATCACGGCGCCTATGTATCCCTACTCCCCCTCCATACATCACGGCGCCTATGTATCCCTACTCCCCCTCCATACATCACGGCGCCTATGTATCCCTACGGCGCCTATGTATCCCCCTCCATACATCACGGCGCCTATGTATCCCTACTCCCCTCCATACATCACGGCGCCTATGCCTATGTATCCCTACTCCCCTCCATACATCACGGCGCCTATGTATCACGGCGCCTACTACTCCCCCTCCATACATCACGGCGCCTATGTATCCCTACTACCCCTCCATACATCCTACTCCCCCTCCATACATCACGGCGCCTATGTATCCCTACTCCCCCTCCATACATCACGGCGGCCTATGTATCCCTACCCCCTCCCATCACGGTGCCTATGTATCCCCTCCATACATCACGGCGCCTATGTATCCCTACTACCCCTCCATACATCACGGCGCCTATGTATCCCTACTCCCCCTCCATACATCACGGCGCCTATGTATCCCTACTCCCCCTCCATACATCACGGGCCGCCATCACGGCGCCTATGTATCCCTACTACCCCTCCATACATCACGGCGCCTATGTATCCCTACTCCCCCTCCATACATCACGGCGCCTATGTATCCCTACTACCCCCCATACATCACGGCGCCTATGTATCCCTACTCCCCTTCCTACATCACCCCTCCATACATCACGGCGCCTATGTATCCCTACTCCCCCTCCATACATCACGGTGCCTATGTATCCCTACTCCCCTCCATACATCCCTACTACCCCCCATACATCACGGCGCCTATGTATCCCTACTACCCCCCATACATCACGGCGCCTATGTATCCCTACTACCCCTCCATACATCACGGCGCCTATGTATCCCTACTACCCCCTCATACATCACGGCGCCTATGTATCCCTACTCCCCTCCATACATCACGGCGCCTATGTATCCCTACTACCCCTCCATACATCACGGCGCCTATGTATCCTACTCCCCCTCCATACATCACGGCGCCATCCCTAATACCTCCATACATCACGGCGCCTATGTATCCCTACTCCCCCTCCATACATCACGGCGCCTATGTATCCTACTACCCCCCATACATCACCACCCCCATACATCCCTATCCATCCAACATCACGGCGCCTATCCCTACTACCCCCATACATCACGGCGCCTATGTATCCCTACTCCCCCTCCATACATCACGTCTATGTATCCCTACTCCCCCTACATACATCCGGCGTACGTATCCCTCCTACCCCCATACATCACGGCCTATGTATCCCTACTACCCCTCCATACATCACGGCGCCTATGTATCCCTACTACCCCTCCATACATCACGGCGTCTATGTATCCCTAAACCCCCCCACACATCACGGCGCCATGTACCCTACTCCCCTCCATACATCACGGCACCTATGTATCCCTACTCACCCCATACATCACGGCGCCTGTGTATCCCTACTACCCCTCCATACATCACGGCGCCTATGTATCCCTACTACCCCTCCATACATCACGGCGCCTATGTATCCCTACTACCCCTCCATACATCACGGCGCCTATGTATCCCTACTACCCCTCATACATCACGGCGCCTATGATCCCTATCCCCCTCCATACATCACGGCGCCTATGTATCCCTACTACCCCTCCATACATCACGGCGCTATGTATCCCTATACCCCTCCATACATCACGGCGCCTATGTATCCCTACCCCTCCATACATCACGGCGCCTATGTATCCCTACTACCCCTCCATACATCACGGAGCCTATGTATCCTACTATCCCCTACTACACACGGCGCCTATGTATCCCTACTACCCCTCCATACATCACGGCGCCTATGTATCCTACTCCCTCCATACATCACGGCGCCTATGTATCCCTACTACCCCCCATACATCACGGCGCCTATGTATCCCTACTCCCCCTCCATACATCACGGCGCCTATGTATCCCTACTCCCCCTCCATACATCACGGCGCCTATGTATCCCTACTCCCCCTCCATACATCACGGCGCCTATGTATCCCTACTCCCCCCATACACACGGCGCCTATGTACATACCCCCCCTGGCGTTTTAATGCATTTTTGGAGTTTTAATTGTGTTCATTTTCTGAGACCAATGATACGCACGTGCCTACTTGCGTATGCCCAGCGACGGGCCTGTCCGTCTGTAGAGATAGGGAAATAAACAACTCTCTAAATATAAATGACACAAAGTACCCAAAATATCCAAATGTATCGGAAACAGGATAGGTCTATAAGCCTATTGGGGTTTCTTTAATGATCACAAATCAATGCATGACTCATAGATGTGCATGTATCTGCGTTGCAAGTGTGTGTGTGTTTTACGTTTATTTATCGTCGCGACCGGTTGCTAATATGAGCGACGCCTCCTGAAGAGATTAGTCATTTTAGATATTTGGAGGATAGTGCAATGATACAGACAGAGACCCATTCCAGAATCTTCTCTGGTTCTTTTACGTGCACAGTGTACAGCACCGACACGAGACCTCGGTTTCACGTCCCATCTGAAATACTGTTAATTGTATTAGGGTCAGACGGGGGATCGAACCTGCGATCCCTGGATTACCAGTCCAGTGTGCTACCACTGGACTACAGATCCGTCTGTGTATTGCAAGCGTCATAATTACACGCTTCATTTGCAATGGATTTTTGCAGTTTAATTGAATACAATTGATTTCACAATTCAAGGTGTTAATAGCCGAGCGGTATAAGGTGCTAGCAATGCGCATTGCGTTACAGTACCACAGTTCCGTGTGAGTTCGAAACATTGTACAACGAAGAAAATCATAAGTCTACAGTTAGCTAACTATAATTTTCATTTTATTAGGGACAAAATAGTTTTGTCATCTGAAATGATATTTTTATTCGAGTTATTGATGAATAAAAGATTTGGGTTGATAAAGTTTTATATTTATTCATTTTTATTTACTTTATTGTTTATTTCATACGTTTTATTTTATTTTATGCAGTCTATACATGTAATACTATTACATTTCAATGTTTAACAATTTAAATCTCCATTCCGTCTTCACTGGCAATATCCGTTGAGCAACCGCACTCATCAGCCGTAAGAATTTCATGAAATATGTTGCATATTTATATACATTTTAAATATTAAGAAAGACAAAACAATATACCTTCATTGAGAGATACAGAGATACAAAATTTATTTTGAGTCGGCATGATTTAACAATGAACATTAGCTATGCACTGAGGCTCGAACCCTGTAGCTGCGACGCCACAAACATTTTATATTACCACTACACCAACGAGGTTGGTGCATTTCTCTACCTCTAATTGCAAGGCCATATAATACCTATTGTGACTTTACTGTGACCTAAGGTCGACCGAATATGCAGATGTCCCAGGTAAATTCCAGCTAGTAATATTGTATGCGTTTTGTATCTGTATGCGTTTTGTATCTGTATGCGTTTGTTTTCTTCAGTTGGAAAAATAATACTATAATTCCTATGGAAATTTATCCTAGTGTTAGCTATAGTAAACCACAATTTATCCTAGTGTTAGCTATAGTAAACCACAATTTATCCTAGTGTTAGCTATAGTAAACCACAATTTATCCTAGTGTTAGCTATAGTAAACCACAATTTATCCTAGTGTTAGCTATAGTAAACCACAATTTATCCTAGTGTTAGCTATAGTAAACCACAATGTATCCTAGTGTTAGCTATAGTAAACCACAATGTATCCTAGTGTTAGCTATAGTAAACCACAATTTATCCTAGTGTTAGCTATAGTAAACCACAATTTATCCTAGTGTTAGCTATAGTAAACCACAATTTATCCTAGTGTTAGCTATAGTAAACCACAATTTATCCTAGTGTTAGCTATAGTAAACCACCATTTAAAGTTATTGGCGATTTTCTAACAATATCCATTTTCACAAAGGCACGGTCTTTTGTGGCCAGTGGTAGAGCGCTCGCTGAAGGTTAAAAAAAGCAGGAGTTCTTCTTCCGGTCGTAGTGGCCTTGATAACCCATATTCTGATCGTAGAGGCCTTGATATCCCATCTTCCGGCCGTAGTGGCCTTGGTGTCCCATCTTCAGATCGTAGTGGCCTTGATATCCCATCTTCAGATCGTAGTGACCTTGATATCCAATCTTCAGATCGTAGTGGCCTTGATGTCCCATCTTCAGATCGTAGAGGCATTGATGTCCCATCTTCAGATCGTAGAGGCATTGATGTCCCATCTTCAGATCGTAGTGGCCTCGATGTCCCATGTTTTGATCGTAGTGGCCTCGATATCCCATGTTCTGATCGCAGTGGCCTTGATATCCCATGTTCTAATCGTAGTGGCCTTGATATCTCATCTTCTGATCGTGGTGGCCTTGATATCCCATGTTCTGATCGTAGTGGCCTTGATATCCAATATTCCGGTCGTAGTGGCCTTGATATCCCATGTTCTAATCGTATTGGCCTTGATATCTCATATTCTGATCGCAGTGGCCTTGATATCCCATCTTCCGGTCGTAGTGGCCTTGATATCCCATATTCCGGTCGTAGTGGCCTTGATATCCCATATTCTGATGGTAGTGGCCTTGATATCACATCTTCCGGTCATAGTGGCCTTGATATCCTATATTCCGGTCGTAGTGGCATTGATATCCCATGTTCTGATCGTAGTGGCCTTGATATCCCATATTCCGGTCGTAGTGGCCTTGACATCCCATATTCTGATGGTAGTGGCTTTGATATCACATCTTCCGGTCGTAGTGGCCTTGATATCTCATCTTCCGGTCGTAGTGGCCTTGATATCCCATCTTCTGATGGTAGTGGCATTGATATCCCATCTTCTGATGGTAGTGACATTGATATCCTATCTTCTGATGGTAGTGACCTTGATATCCCATCTTCTGATGGTAGTGACCTTGATATCCCATCTTCTGGTAGTAGTGGCATTGATATCCTATCTTCTGATGGTAGTGACCTTGATATCCCATCTTCTGATGGTAGTGACATTGATATCCTATCTTCTGATGGTAGTGACCTTGATATCCCATCTTCTGATTGTAGTGACCTTGATATCCCATCTTCTGGTCGTCGTGGCATTGATATCCTATCTTCTGATGGTAGTGACCTTGATATCCTATCTGCTGATGGTAGTGACCTTGATATCCCATCTTCTGATGGTAGTGACCTTGATATCCCATCTTCTGATGGTAGTGACCTTGATATCCCATCTTCTGATGGTAGTGACCTTGATATCCCATCTTCTGATGGTAGTGACCTTGATATCCCATCTTCTGGTCGTAGTGACCTTGATATCCCATCTTCTGGTCGTAGTGACCTTGATATCCCATCTTCTGGTCGTAGTGACCTTGATATCCCATCTTCTGGTCGTAGTGACCTTGATATCCCATCTTCTGGTCGTAGTGACCGTGATATCCCATCTTCTGGTCGTAGTGACCGTGATATCCCATCTTCTGATCGTAGTGACCTTGATATCCCATCTTCTGGTCGTAGTGACCGTGATATCCCATCTTCTGGTCGTAGTGACCTTGATATCCCATCTTCTGATGGTAGTGACATTGATAACCCATCTTCTGATGGTAGTGACCTTGATATCCCATCTTCTGATGGTAGTGACCTTGATATCACATCTTCTGATGGTAGTGACCTTGATATCACATCTTCTGATGGTAGTGACCTTGATATCCCATCTTCTGCTCGATGTGGTTTACTATATGTTAATGGTCGCCCGAAGGAAAGTTCAGTCGAATAGTAGCAACAACTCTCCTCATCCCATCTGCGCTTTTCACATCTGCCCCCCCTCCAGATCGCCCTGATCCCCCCAGGGCCGTCCCTCATGGTGGTCATCCATTTATATGCACGTAACTCATTTCCCATGCTAGTCGGCTTAATTGGTCATTAACTGATTAATAAGCAATATTGTGTTATGCATATGTAGATTTGAAGACAGCGACATTATCCACTCGGCCAAAGAGCACCCCACCCACCATACCCCCATCAGGACTCTCAGGAAGGTATGAGATTCTTATACTCCACTGTAATGAATGCAGATAAGGTTATCTGAGGTGAACAGTTACAAATAGCTGCAGGCATACCACCGTATCTGCGGTGAACAGTTACAAATAGCTGCAGGCATACCACCGTATCTGCGGTGAACAGTTACAAATAGCTGCAGGCATACCGTCGTATCTGAGGTGAACACTTACAACTAGTTACAAGCATACCGTCGTATCTGAGATGAACAGTTACAACTAGCTGCAAGCATACCGTCGTATCTGAGGTGAACAGTTACAACTAGCTGCAAGCATACCGCCATATCAGATGTGAACAGTTACACCTAGCAAAAAGCATACCGCCGTATTTGCAGTGAACAGTTACAACTAGCTGCAAGCATACCGCCGTATTTGCAGTGAACTGTTACAACTAGCTGCACACATACCGCGTATCTGCGGTAAACTGTTACAACTAGCTGCAAGCATACCGCCGTATCTGCAGTGAACAGTTACAACTAGCTGCACACATACCGTCGTATCTGAGGTGAACAGTTACAACTAGCTGCAAGTATACCGCCGTATCTGAGGTGAACAGTTACAACTAGCTGCAAGCATACCGTCGTATCTGAGGTGAACAGTTACAACTAGTTACAAGCATACCGTCGTATCTGAGATGAACAGTTACAACTAGCTGCAAGCATACCGTCGTATCTGAGGTGAACAGTTACAACTAGCTGCAAGCATACCGCCATATCAGATGTGAACAGTTACACCTAGCAGCAAGCATACCGCCGTATTTGCAGTGAACAGTTACAACTAGCTGCAAGCATACCGCCGTATTTGCAGTGAACTGTTACAACTAGCTGCACGCATACCGCGTATCTGCGGTGAACTGTTACAACTAGCTGCAAGCATACCGCCGTATCTGCAGTGAACAGTTACAACTAGCTGCACACATACCGTCGTATCTGAGGTGAACAGTTACAACTAGCTGCAAGTATACCGCCGTATCTGAGGTGAACAGTTACAACTAGCTGCAAGCATACCGCTGTATCTGAGGTGAACAGTTACAACTAGCTGCAAGCATACCGCCGTATCTGAGGTGAACAGTTACAACTAGCTGCAAGCATACCGTCGTATCTGAGGTGAACAGTTACAACTAGCTGCAGGCATACCGTCGTATCTACGGTGAACAGTTACAACTAGCTGCAAGCATACCGTCGTATCTGCGGTGAACAGTTACTACTAGCTGCAAGCATACCGTCGTATCTGAGGTGAACTAACTCAACTAGCTGCAAGCATACCGTCGTATCTGATGTGAACTATTACAACTAGCTGCAAGCATACCGTCGTATCTGAGATGTACTGTTACAACTAGCTGCAAGCATACCGTCGTATCTGCGGTGAACTGTTACAACTAGCTGCAATCATATCGTCGTATATGAGGTGAACAGTTACAACTAGCTGCAAGCATACCATCGTATCTGCGGTGAACTGTTACAACTAGCTGCAAGCATACCGTCGTATCTGAGGTGAACAGTTACAACTAGCTGCAAGCATACCGTCGTATCTGAGATGAACAATTACAACTAGTTGCAAGCATACCGCGGTATCTGAGGTGAACAATTACAATGTACAACCTGTTACAAGCATACCGCCGTATCAGAGGTGAACAATTACAATGTACAACCTTTTACAAGCATACCGCCGTATCTGAGGTGAACAATTACAATGTACAACCTTTTACAAGCATACCTCCGTATCTGAGGTGAACAATTACAATGTACAACTAGTTACAAGCATACCGCCGTATCTGAGATGAACAATTACAACTAGTTGCAAGCATACCGCGGTATCTGAGGTGAACAATTACAATGTACAACCTGTTACAAGCATACCGCCGTATCAGAGGTGAACAATTACAATGTACAACCTTTTACAAGCATACCTCCGTATCTGAGGTGAACAATTACAATGTACAACTAGTTACAAGCATACCGCCGTATCTGAGGTGAAAAATTACAACTAGTTACAAGCATACCGCCGTATCTGAGGTGAACAATTACAATGTACAACCTGTTACAAGCATACTACCGTATCTGAGGTGAACAATTACAATGTACAACCTGTTACAAGCATACTACCGTATCTGAGGTGAACTGTTATAACTAGTGGCAATCATACCATCGTATCTGAGGTGAACAGTTACAACTAGCTGCAAGCATACCGTCGTATATGAGGTGAACAGCTACAACTAGCTGCAAGCATACCGTCGTATCTGAGGTGAATAATTACAACTAGCTGCAAGCATACCGTCGTATCTGAGGTGAACAGCTACAATTAGCTGCAAGCATACTACCGTATCTGAGGTGAACAATTACAATGTACAACTAGTTACAAGCATACCGCCGTATCTGAGGTGAACAATTACAATTTACAACTAGCTGCAAGCATACCGCCGTATCTGAGGTGAACAATTACAATTTACAACTAGCTGCAAGCATACCGCCGTATCTGAGGTGAACAATTACAATTTACAACTAGCTGCAAGCATACTACCGTATCTGAGGTGAACAATTACAATGTACAACTAGTTACAAGCATACCGCCGTATCTGAGGTGAACAATTACAATTTACAACTAGCTGCAAGCATACCCGTATCTGAGTGAACAATACAATTACAACTAGTCAAGCATACCGCCGTATCTGAGGTGAACAATTACAATGTACAACTAGCTACAAGCATACCGCCGTATCTGAGGTGAACAATTACAATGTACAACTAGTTACAAGCATACCGCCGTATCTGAGGTGAATAATTACAATGTACAACTAGTTACAAGCATACCGCCGTATCTGAGGTGAACAATTACAATGTACAACTAGTTACAAGCATATACCTCGGTAACTCCAGTTCTCTGACAAGTTATAAACCCTATCGGATAATCGCTGATTGATCGCCAGTTATTTCAAATATTTCGCATACATTTTCTCACCGGTTGCAATGTAAATTTATACTGAAAATAAACTACTAAAACGATGCGTTCATTGACCCAAAGACAGTCTACAAACTTAAATGTGCGTTGTTTACATTTATATGCTGTGGTAAAGAATGAATATTTCTACAATATTGTGTAACTAAAATGCAACCACAACTAAGTCACAACTAGCACAGTGGTAGCGCGTTCACTTCAGGTGCGAAAGGCCCGTAGTTCGAGCCCCGCTGGAGCCGTTACGATTGTGCCCTTAGGCAAGACATTTAAATTCCATATTGCCTCTTCTCTCTCCTTCATGGCGATGGATTCCACCAGGAATGAGATCTCGAGAGTAATTAATATAAGTTGAAAGTACTTGTTTCGCAATCAAGCTAAAATAACTTGGATATACTAAGCACAACTAAATAGCTCGGTGAGCAAGAGTCCGGAATAGAATCGACTCTTTCCTTTAAGGTCATGTGTTCGAATCTTGTTGATGTCTTTGGAAAGTTTAAGTTTAAACTTTTATTTATTTTACAACGATTGCGAAACAAGCTTTAACAACTCTATATTAGTCACTCTCGTTGGCGCTGATGAAAGCATAAATATGGTCATTAATGTGGGAGGAAACCGGGGTACCCGGAGAAAACCCACCTGTCCGATCTGTCGACCACCGTACCATCTTACATACTTCCCGGTCCAAGGATCGAACCAGGGTTGCATTGACGAGAGCGAACTCGCTAACAACTTCGCTAATCGGGCAGCCTTGGGATTGTTGTTCGTATACTATATACTTCCGTTGGTTGTCACAAAACAAGGAAGGAAACATAATTACAGTATACCTAATACACATAGCGACACATTTGTAATATTCAATTACATATACATGAATTGAACATATTGTCCAATCCAAGAAACCAGTTTGAAAAATTAAAATCAATAGTTCATACACATTTATTTTAGCTCGATTGCGAAACGAAGTTCTTACAACTTGTATTAATCGCTCTCGAGACCTCATTCCTGATGCAATCCATTGCAACGAGGGAGAGAGAAGAGGCTACGTGGAATGTAAATACCTTGCCGAAGGGCACACTCGTAAAGGAACCAACGGGGCTCGACTCCGGATCTTTCGCATCCACTGCGCTATCGCGACTTCCAAAATCAATTAGCTGCAAGCATTCCGCCGTATCTGAGATGAACAGTTACAACTAGCTGCAAGCATAGGACCGTATCTAAGGTGACCAGTTACAACTAGCTGCAAGCATTCTGCCGTATCTGAGGTGACCAGTTACAACTAGCTGCAAGCATTCCGCCGTATCTGAGATGAACAGTTACAACTAGCTGCACGCATAGGACCGTATCTGAGGTGAACAGTTACAACTAGTTGCAAGCATACCGTCGTCTCTGAGGTGACCAGTTACAACTAGCTGCAAGCATACCGCCGTATCTGCGGTCAACAGTTACAACTAGCTACAAGCATACCATCGTATCTGAGGTGAACAGTTACAGCTCACTGCAAGAATACCGCCGTATCTGAGGTTAACAGTTACAACTAGCTGCAAGCATACCACTGTATCTGAGATGAACAGTTACAACTAGTTGCTAGCATACTACCATATCTGAGGTGAACAGTTACAACTAGCTGCAAGCATACCGCCGTATCTGAGGTTAACATTTACAACTAGCTGCAAACATACCACTGTATCTGAGGTGAACAGTTACAACTAGTTGCAAGCATACTACCATATCTGAGGTGAACAGTTACAACTAGCTGCAAGCATACCATCGTATCTGAGGTGAACAGTTACAACTAGCTGCAAGCATACCGTCGTATCTGAGGTGAACAGTTACAACTAGTTGCAAGCATACTACCGTATCTGAGGTGAACAGTTACAACTAGCTGCAAGCATACTGCCGTATCTGAGGTGAACAGTTACAACTAGCTGCAAGCATACTGCCGTATCTAAGGTGAACAGTTACAACTAGCTGCAAGCATACTGCCGTATCTGAGGTGAACAGTTACAACTAGCTGCAAGCATACCACCGTATCTGAGGTTAACAGTCACAATTAGCTGCAAGCATACCACCGTATCTGAGGTTAACAGTTACAATTAGCTGCAAGCATACCACCGTATCTGAGGTTAACAGTTACAATTAGCTGCAATCATACCACCGTATCTGAGGTTAACAGTTACAATTAGCTGCAATCATACCACCGTATCTGAGGTTAACAGTTACAACTAGCTGCAAGCATACCACCGTATCTGAGGTCAACAGTTACAATTAGCTGCAAGCATACCACCGTAACTGAGGTTAACAGTTACAATTAGTTACAATTTTGATTACTATATCTGCAGGAGTAATGAGTTACTAATATAGTATTCTAGAGTCATTAATTAAAAATACATTTTAAAACTAGTTGTTGTTTCAAGGGATTTGTTTTGGGTCGATATTGATCTAACACAAGTCACATAATAATGGGAGATTTGATTTGGGTCGATATAGATTTAACACAAGTCGTAAGGTAGACGAATAATAACGAGTACTAACTACAGTATCGGTCACGCCACTCCACGTCACACAGTAACGGGAGATAATATCGTCTAGTTTACTTCCCTATTCATAATAAAATGGACTTGATTTCACTGTGTAATAACTTAAATCTAAATGGTTCAGTTTGACCCAATACTATTTATTCACTGTTGATATATACACGTGGTGACTGTTGATATATACAGGTGGAATTACACTCGAATAAATAGTTGTCAATTATTTAATATATCTTTCTTGTTTCGTTTTCATTAATATTGCACACTTGGGAAAATGACTTGATTCAAAGTAAACAGAAACGATTTTTAGTTGGAAAAATATGGCAGAAGGTCATGATTTGACAATATATCAAGTTTAATATTTCTTTCTAGTTTCGTTTTCCTAGTATCTCACTCCCGGGAAATGGGCTTGTTTCGTTTTCACAGTAACGAGTAACGACCTTCAATTGGGGACAAAATGGCGGCAAGTAAGCAGTTGATAAGATCTCAGGTTGGAGCTTCTGATGTTATATACGACTTCTGCTGTACGACGTGTTCCGACGATGGTAAGAACACCGAGGCGGAGCATCAATGCGTTGATTGTCCGGCTTATTTCTGTCAGAGATGTGTGGGAGTTCATAATAAACTCTTCAAAGCGCACAGGTTACTGGACAAGGCGGCCATGCATTCGGGTAACGGTCAGAAACTGCAGAAGAAATCATCAAATTCGGGATTGTTGCCAACAGAGACGTTCCACGATCATCCTGGGGAGGTGATAAAAATGTTCTGTGAACAACATGACATAGTTTGCTGCACTGTGTGTATTGCTGTGGACCACAGGTACTTTCTAAAATCATAGTTAAATGTTATTCGAGTATTTGGTGGCAATATTTAATAACTTCAATAATAATACAAATTTAGTTGGCTGCTATATGGGAAAGCCGATCAGTATAATACTGCTATAAGGGAGAGAAACTCAGTAATGTACTGAGATACGGGAGAGATGATAAGTAAAGTACTGCTATATGGGTGAGCCGATCAGTATAATACTGCTATATGGGAGATCCGATCAGAATAATATTGCTATATGGGAGATCCGATCAGTATAATACTGCTAAATGGGAGATCGGATCAGTATATTACTGCTATATGGGAGATCCGATCAGTATAATACTGCTATTTGGGAGATCCGATCAGTATAATACTGCTGTATGGGAGAGCCGATCAGTATAATACTGCTATATGGGAGATCCGATCAGTATAATACTGCTATTTGGGAGTTCCGATCAGTATAATACTGCTGTGTATGGGAGAGCCGATCAGTATAATACTGTTATATAGGAGATCCGATCAGTATAATACTGCTATATGGGAGAGCCGATCAGTATAATACTGTTATATGGGAGAGCCGATCAGTATAATACTGCTATATGGGAGAGCCGATCAGTAAAGTACTGCTATATGGGAGAGCCGATCAGTAAATTACTGCTATATGGGAGATCCGATCAGTAAATTACTGCTATATGGGAGATCCGATCAGTATAATACTGCTATATGGGAGATCGGATCAGTATAATACTGCTATATGGGAGATCCGATCAGTATAATACTGCTATATGGGAGAGCCGATCAGTATAATACTGCTAAATGGGAGATCCGGTCAGTATTATACTGCTATATGGGAGAGCCGTTCAGTATAATACTGCTATATGGGAGAGCCGATCAGTATAATACTGCTATATGGGAGATCCGATCAGTAAAGTACTGCTATAAGGGAGAGATGATCAGTGAAGTACTGCTATATGGGAGAGATGATCAGTGAAGTACTGCTATATGGGAGAGATGATCAGTATAATACTGCTATATGGAAGATCCGATCAGAATAGTACTGCTATATGGGAGAGACGATCATTAAAGTACTGCTATATGGGAGAGACGATCAGTCAAGTACTGCTATATAGGAGAGATGATCAGTAAAGTACTGCTATATGGGAGAGACGATCAGTAAAGTACTGCTATATCGGCGAAATGTTCAGTACAGTACTGCTATATGGGAGAGACGATCAGTCAAGTACATATATATGGGAGAGACGATCAGTAATGTACTGCTATTTGGGAGAGACGATCAGTAAAGTACTGCTATATGGGAGAGACGATCAGTAAAGTACTGATATATAGGAGAGACGATCAGTAAAATACTGTTATATGGGAGAGATGATCAGTAAAGTACTGTTATATGGGAGAGACGATCAGTAAAGTACTGCTATATGGGAGAGACGATCAGTAAAGTACTGCTATATGGGAGAGACGATCAGTAAAGTACTGATATACGGGAGAGACGATCAGTAAAGTACTGCTATATGGGAGAGAGGAGCAGTAAAGTATTGTTATATGGGAGAAATGTTCAGTACAGTACTGCTATATGGGAGAGATGATCAGTAAAGTACTGCTATATGGGAGAGACGATCAGTAAACTACTGTTATATAGGAGAGATGATCAGTAAAGTGTCCGTATGTATTTGACCCCTATATAAGACATGTAAATATCCATATGACCCCTATATAGGACAGGTCAATATGTATACTTACAATATATTGCACACCATGATAGTCCGAAGGGTGGAGTATTATGGAGTTTACTTACAATATACTGTACACCATGATAGTCCGAGGGGTGGAGGATTATGGAGTTTACTTACAATATACTGTACACCATGATAGTCCGAGGGGTGGAGGATTATGGAGTTTACTTACAATATACTGCACACCATGATAGTCCGAGGGGTGGAGGATTATGGAGTTTACCTACAATATACTGTACACCATGATAGTCCGTGGGGTGGAGGATTATGGAGTTTACTTACAATATACTGTATACCATGATAGTCCGAGGGGTGGAGGATTATGGAGTTTACTTACAATATACTGTACACCATGATAGTCCGAGGGGTAGAGGATTATGGAGTTTACTTACAATATACTGCAAATCATGATAGTCCGAGGGGTGGAGGATTATGGAGTGTATTTACAATACACTGCACATCATGATAGTCCGAGGGGTAGAGGATTATGGAGTTTATATACAATATACTGCACACTATGATAGTCCGAGGGGTGGAGTATGCGCAGACCACAACCACCTAACACGGTATGCGCAGACCACAACCACCTAACAAGGTATGCGCAGACCACAACTACCTAACACGGTATGCGCCGACCACAACCACCTAACACGGTATGCGCCGACCACAACCACCTAACACGGTATGCGCCACCACAACCACCTAACAGGTTATGCGCCACCACAACCACCTAACACGGTATGCGCCACCACAACCACCTAACACGGTATGCGCCACCACAACCACCTAACACGGTATGCGCAGACCACAACCACCTAACACGGTATGCGCAGACCACAACCATCTAACACGGTATGCGCCGACCACAACCACCTAACACGGTATGCGCCGACCACAACCACCTAACACGGTATGCGCCACCACAACCACCTAACACGGTATGCGCAGACCACAACCACCTAACACGGTATGCGCCACCACAACCACCTAACACGGTATGCGCCCACCACAACCACCTAACACGGTATGCGCAGACCACAACCACCTAACACGGTATGCGCCCACCACAACCACCTAACACGGTATGCGCAGACCACAACCACCTAACACGGTTTGCGCCACCACAACCACCTAACACGGTATGCGCCACCACAACCACCTAACACGGTATGCGCAGATCACAACCATCTAACACGGTATGCGCCACCACAACCACCTAACACGGTATGCGCAGACCACAACCACCTAACACGGTATGCGCAGACCACAACCACCTAACACGGTTTGCGCCATCACAACCACCTAACACGGTATGCGCCGACCGCAACCACCTACCATGGTATGCGCCACCACAACCACCTAACACGGTATGCCACACCACAACCACCTAACACGGTATGCGCCACCACAAACACCTAACACGGTATGCGCCGACCACAACCACCTAACACGGTATGCGCCACCACAACATCTAACACGGTATGCGCAGACCACAACCACCTAACACGGTATGCGCCACCACAACCACCTAACACGGTATGCGCCACCACAACCACCTAACACGGTATGCGCCACCACAACCACCTAACACGGTATGCGCCGACCACAACCACCTAACACGGTATGCGCCACCACATCCACCTAACACGGTATGTGCCACCACAACTACCTAACACGGTATGCGCCACCACAACCACCTAACACGGTATGCGCCACCACAACCACCTAACACGGTATGCGCAGACCACAACCACCTAACACGGTATGCGCAGACCACAACCACCTAACACGGTATGCGCAGACCACAACCACCTAACACGGTATGCGCCACCACAACCACCTAACACGGTATGCGCCACCACAACCACCTAACACGGTATGCGCCACCACAACCACCTAACACGGTATGCGCAGACCACAACCACCTAACACGGTATGCGCAGACCACAACCACCTAACACGGTATGCGCAGACCACAACCACCTAACACGGTATGCGCAGACCACAACCACCTAACACGGTATGCGCCACCACAACCACCTAACACGGTATGCGCCACCACAACCACCTAACACGGTATGCGCAGACCACAACCACCTAACACGGTATGCGCCGACCACAACCACCTAACACGGTATGCGCAGACCACAACCACCTAACACGGTATGCGCAGACCACAACTACCTAACACGGTATGCGCCACCACAACCACATAACACGGTATGCGCCACCACAACCACCTAACACGGTATGCGCAGACCACAACCATCTAACACGGTATGCGCCACCACAACCACCTAACACGGTATGCGCAGACCACAACCACCTAACACGGTATGCGCCACCACAACCACCTAACACGGTATGCGCAGACCACAACCACCTAACACGGTATGCGCCACCACAACCACCTAACACGGTATGCGCAGACCACAACCACCTAACACGGTATGCGCCGACCACAACCACCTAACACGGTATGCGCCGACCACAACCACCTAACACGGTATGCGCCGACCACATCCACCTAACACGGTATGCGCCGACCACAACCACCTAACACGGTATGCGCCGACCACAACCACCTAACACGGTATGCGCCGACCACAACCACCTAACACGGTATGCGCCGACCACAACCACCTAACACTGTATGCGCCGACCACAACCACCTAACACGGTATGCGCAGACCACAACCACCTAACACGGTATGCGCCACCACAACCACCTAACACGGTATGCGCCACCACAACCACCTAACACGGTATGCGCCAACACAACCACCTAACACGGTATGCGCAGACCACAACCATCTAACACGGTATGCGCCACCACAACCACCTAACACGGTATGCGCCACCACAACCACCTAACACGGTATGCGCCACCACAACCACCTAACACGGTATGCGCCACCACAACCACCTAACACGGTATGCGCCACCACAACCACCTAACACGGTATGCGCCACCACAACCACCTAACACGGTATGCGCCACCACAACCACCTAACACGGTATGCGCCACCACAACCACCTAACACGGTATGCGCCACCACAACCACCTAACACGGTATGCGCCCCACAACCACCTAACACGGTATGCGCCACCACAACCACCTAACACGGTATGCGCCACCACAACCACCTAACACGGTATGCGCAGACCACAACCACCTAACACGGTATGCGCCACCACAACCACCAAACGGTATGCGCCACCACAACCACCTAACACGGTATGCGCAGACCACAACCACCTAACACGGTATGCGCCACCACAACCACCTAACACGGTATGCGCCACCACAACCACCTAACACGGTATGCGCCACCACAACCACCTAACACGGTATGCGCCGACCACAACCACCTAACACGGTATGCGCCGACCACAACCACCTAACACGGTATGCGCCACCACAACCACCTAACACGGTATGCGCCACCACAACCACCTAACACGGTATGCGCCACCACAACCACCTAACACGGTATGCGCCGACCACAACCACCTAACACGGTATGCGCCGACCACAACCACCTAACACGGTATGCGCAGACCACAACCACCTAACACGGTATGCGCCGACCACAACCACCTAACACGGTATGCGCCACCACAACCACCTAACACGGTATGCGCCACCACAACCACCTAACACGGTATGCGCAGACCACAACCACCTAACACGGTATGCGCCACCACAACCACCTAACACGGTATGCGCCACCACAACCACCTAACACGGTATGCGCAGACCACAACCACCTAACACGGTATGCGCCGACCACAACCACCTAACACGGTATGCGCAGACCACAACCACCTAACACGGTATGCGCAGACCACAACCACCTAACACGGTATGCGCCGACCACAACCACCTAACACGGTATGCGCCACCACAACCACCTAACACGGTATGCGCCACCACAACCACCTAACACGGTATGCGCAGACCACAACCACCTAACACCAAACACGGTATGCGCAGACCACAACCACCTAACACGGTATGCGCCGACCACAACCACCTAACACGGTATGCGCCACCACAACCACCTAACACGGTATGCGCCACCACAACCACCTAACACGGTATGCGCAGACCACAACCACCTAACACGGTATGCGCCACCACAACCACCTAACACGGTATGCGCAGACCACAACCACCTAACACGGTATGCGCCACCACAACCACCTAACACGGTATGCGCAGACCACAACCACCTAACACGGTATGCGCCACCACAACCACCTAACACGGTATGCGCAGACCACAACCACCTAACACGGTATGCGCCACCACAACCACCTAACACGGTATGCGCAGACCACAACCACCTAACACGGTATGCGCCGACCACAACCACCTAACACGGTATGCGCCCACCACAACCACCTAACACGGTATGCGCCACCACAACCACCTAACACGGTATGCGCGACCACAACCACCTAACACGGTATGCGCCACCACAACCACCTAACACGGTATGCGCCGACCACAACCACCTAACACGGTATGCGCCGACCACAACCACCTAACACGGTATGCGCCGACCACAACCACCTAACACGGTATGCGCAGACCACAACCACCTAACACGGTATGCGCCGACCACAACCACCTAACACGGTATGCGCCGACCACAACCACCTAACACGGTATGCGCCGACCACAACCACCTAACACGGTATGCGCCGACCACAACCACCTAACACGGTATGCGCCGACCACAACCACCTAACACGGTATGCGCCGACCACAACCACCTAACACGGTATGCGCCGACCACAACCACCTAACACGGTATGCGCAGACCACAACCACCTAACACGGTATGCGCCGACCACAACCACCTAACACGGTATGCGCCGACCACAACCACCTAACACGGTATGCGCCGACCACAACCACCTAACACGGTATGCGCCACCACAACACCTAACACGGTATGCGCAGACCACAACCACCTAACACGGTATGCGCAGACCACAACCACCTAACACGGTATGCGCCGACCACAACCACCTAACACGGTATGCGCCACCACAAACACCTAACACGGTATGCGCCGACCACAACCACCTAACACGGTATGCGCCGACCACAACCACCTAACACGGTATGCGCCGACCACAACCACCTAACACGGTATGCGCCACCACAACCACCTAACACGGTATGCGCCACCACAACCACCTAACACGGTATGCGCCGACCACAACCA
>CM026396.1:25500317-25519599 GCA_014843695.1 Archivesica marissinica | reverse complement strand
ATGAACAGTGTGACGGAGGTATGCACATTACGGAGTGTTCTCTAGTTGTGAGATAGGTCAAGTACGACATTTAGTACAGTATCTGTTAGCGATGAACAGTGTGACGGAGGTATGCACATTACGGAGTGTTCTCTAGTTGTGAGATAGGTCAAATAAGACATTTAGTACGGTATCTGTTAGCGATGAACAGTGTGACGCAGGTATGCACATTACGGAGTGTTCTCTAGTTGTGAGATAGGTCAAGTAAGACATTTAGTACAGTATCTGTAAAGCGATGAACAGTTTGACGGAGGTATGTACATTACGGAGTGTTCTCTAGTTGTGAGATAGGTCAAGTAGGACATTTAGTACGGTATATGTTTGCGATGAACAGTGTGACGGAGGTATGCACAGTACGGAGTGTTCTCTAGTTGTGTGATAGGTCAAGTAAGACCTTTAGTACAGTATATGTTAGCGATGAACAGTGTGACAGAGGTATGCACATTACGGAGTGTTCTCTAGTTGTGAGATAGGTCAAGTAAGACATTTCGTACAGTATCTGTTAGCGATGAACAGTGTGACGGAGGTATGCACATTACGGAGTGTTCTCCAGTTGTGAGATAGGTCAAGTAAGACATTTAGTACGGTATCTGTTAGCGATGAACAGTGTGACGGAGGTATGCACATTACGGAGTGTTCTCTAGTTGTGAGATAGGTCAAGTAAGACATTTAGTACGGTATCTGTTAGCGATGAACAGTGTGACAGAGGTATGCACATTACGGAGTGTTCTCTAGTTGTGGGATAGGTCAAGTAAGACCTTTAGTACAGTATCTGTTAGCGATGAACAGTGTGACAGAGGTATGCACATTACGGAGTGTTCTCTAGTTGTGAGATAGGTCAAGTAAGATATTTAGTACAGTATCTGTTAGCGATGAACAGTGTGACGGAGGTATGCGCTCTACGGAGTACCCTCTAGTTGTGAGATAGATCAAGTAAGACATTTAGTACGGTATCTGTTAGCGATGAACAGTGTGACGGAGGTATGCGCTCTACGGAGTGTTCTCTAGTTGTGAGATAGGTCAAGTAAGACATTTAGTACGGTATCTGTTAGCGATGAACAGTGTGACGCAGGTATGCACATTACGGAGTGTTCTCTAGTTGTGAGATAGGTCAAGTAAGACATTTAGTACAGTATCTGTAAAGCGATGAACAGTTTGACGGAGGTATGTACATTACGGAGTGTTCTCTAGTTGTGAGATAGGTCAAGTAGGACATTTAGTACGGTATATGTTTGCGATGACAGTGTGACGGAGGTATGCACAGTACGGAGTGTTCTCTAGTTTGTGATAGGTCAAGTAAGACCTTTAGCAGTATATGTTAGCGATGAACAGTGTGACAGAGGTATGCACATTACGGAGTGTTCTCTAGTTGTGAGATAGGTCAAGTAAGACATTTCGTACAGTATCTGTTAGCGATGAACAGTGTGACGGAGGTATGCACATTACGGAGTGTTCTCAAGTTGTGAGATAGGTCAAGTAAGACATTTAGTACGGTATCTGTTAGCGATGAACAGTGTGACGGAGGTATGCACATTACGGAGTGTTCTCTAGTTGTGAGATAGGTCAAGTAAGACATTTAGTACGGTGCCTGTTAGCGATGAACAGTGTGACAGAGGTATGCACATTACGGAGTGTTCTCTAGTTGTGGGATAGGTAGTAAGACATTTAGTACAGTATCTGTTAGCGATGAACAGTGTGACGGAGGTATGCACATTACGGAGTGTTCTCTAGTTGTGAGATAGGTCAAGTAAGACATTTAGTACGGTATCTGTTAGCGATGAACAGTGTGACGGAGGTATGCACATTACGGAGTGTTCTCTAGTTGTGAGATAGGTCAAGTAAGACATTTATTACGGTATCTGTTAGCGATGAACAGTGTGACAGAGGTATGCACATTACGGAGTGTTCTCTAGTTGTGGGATAGGTCAAGTAAGACCTTTAGTACAGTATCTGTTAGCGATGAACAGTGTGACAGAGGTATGCACATTACGGAGTGTTCTCTAGTTGTGAGATAGGTCAAGTAAGATATTTAGTACAGTATCTGTTAGCGATGAACAGTGAGGCGGAGGTATGCGCTCTACGGAGTACCCTCTAGTTGTGAGATAGGTCAAGTAAGACATTTAGTACGGTATCTGTTAGCGATGAACAGTGTGACGGAGGTATGCGCTCTACGGAGTGTTCTCTAGTTGTGAGATAGGTCAAGTAAGACATTTAGTACAGTATCTGTTAGCGATGAACAGTGTGACGGAGGTATGCACATTACGGAGTGTTCTCTAGTTGTGAGATAGGTCAAGTAAGACATTTAGTACCGTATCTGTTGGCGATTAACATTGTGACGGAGGTATGCGCTCTACGGAGTGTTCTCTAGTTGTGAGATAGGTCAAGTAAGACATTTAGTACAGTATCTGTTAGCGATGAACAGTGTGACGGAGGTATGCACATTACGGAGTGTTCTCTAGTTGTGAGATAGGTCAAGTAAGACATTTAGTACCGTATCTGTTGGCGATTAACATTGTGACGGAGGTATGCGCTCTACGGAGTGTTCTCTAGTTGTGAGATAGGTCAAGTAAGACATTTAGTACAGTATCTGTTAGCGATGAACAGTGTGACGGAGGTATGCACATTACGGAGTGTTCTCTAGTTGTGAGATAGGTCAAGTAAGACATTTAGTACAGTATATGTTAGCGATGAACAGTGTGATGGAGGTATGCACATTACGGAGTGTTCTCTAGTTGTGAGATAGGTCAAATAAGACATTTAGTACAGTATATGTTAGCGATGAACAGTGTGACGGAGGTATGCGCTCTACGGAGTACCCTCTAGTTGTGAGATAGGTCAAGTAAGATATTTAGTACAGTATCTGTTAGCGATGAACAGTGTGACGGAGGTATGCACATTACGGAATGTTCTCTAGTTGTGAGATAGGTCAAGTAAGACATTTAGTACAGTATCTGTTAGCGATGAACAGTGTGACGGAGGTATGCACATTACTGAGTGTTCTCTAGTTGTGAGATAGGTCAAGTAAGACATTTAGTACGGTATCTGTTAGCGATGAACAGTGTGACGGAGGTATGCACATTACGGAGTGTTCTCTAGTTGTGAGATAGGTCAAGTACGACATTTAGTACAGTATCTGTTAGCGATGAACAGTGTGACGGAGGTATGCACATTACGGAGTGTTCTCTAGTTGTGAGATAGGTCAAATAAGACATTTAGTACGGTATCTGTTAGCGATGAACAGTGTGACGGAGGTATGCGCTCTACGGAGTGTTCTCTAGTTGTGAGATAGGTCAAGTACGACATTTAGTACAGTATCTGTTAGCGATGAACAGTGTGACGGAGGTATGCACATTACGGAGTGTTCTCTAGATGTGAGATAGGTCAAATAAGACATTTAGTACGGTACCTGTTGGCGACGAACAGTGTGACGGAGGTATGCACAGAGTACCCTCTAGTTGTGAGATAGGACATGTATCGATAAAGCCACTATACAACGTATCGGGTGTGCACGTTGTAGATCCGCTCGCCCGTGGACATGCTGGCGTCGAGGGTAATATAAGCGCAATGATCACCACCCTGACGCAGGGTTATTAATTCGAATAAAGACAATTGTAAGAATAAATGTTTTCTGCGTTTTGTTTAAGCATATTTATTTATCAGGATACATGTAATATACATTGAGAAATATACTGAAACATACATTTATATCGTGATATGTGGATTGGTTTAAACATATTTATTTATCAGGATACATGCAATATACATTGAGAAATATACATAATCATGCATTTATATCGTGATATGTGGATTGAACTGAAAGCTAAAAGTTTAAGGTAATTCTGTCCACTGTGTATTAGATGTTAGTACCAGGTATATATGGCAATTTTAATAACTTGTCCTAATATCGAAAATGACCAGAATTTAAATATGTTTCATTCAAATTGGAAATGCATCGACACGCTTATAAATATCTGAAAATTGGTAGGTACGGGCTTAGAAATATAATGTAAGGATGAAATGAAATAGAATAAATTATGCAGAAATGAGAACTAGAAGTATTGGCGTGTAGCATTGATGTATCAAGTTGCTGCCATTTCATATATTGAGAACCCTTACCTATATACGTTATATCGTACTACAGAAATGAGATCTAGAAGTATTGGCGTGTAGCATTGATGTATCAAGTTGCTTCCATTTCATATATTGAGAACCCTTACCTATATACGTTATATCGTACTACAGTCGCAAGCCATATTATAGTACTGTATAAGTTGTCGCTTCATGTGCGAAAGGCCCAGTGTTCGATCCCCCGCATGGCCCTAATTAACTTTAGACTTTAAACCGAGGTCTCGTGTCGGTGCACGTTACACCGTGCAGGTAATATTTTACACGGAACCATAGTCATGCAAAGGTTTATCATTGTTATATATGTATAGTTATGCAAAGGTTTATCATTGTTATATATGTATAGTCATGCAAAGGTTTATCATTGTTATATATGTATAGTCATGCAAAGGTTTATCATTGTTATATATGTATAGTCAGTAAATTATGCGCATGTATTGTATTGATTGTAATACCTCAGTTATTCATGTATAGTCATGCAAAGGTTTATCATTGTTATATATGTATAGTCATGCACAGGTTTATCATTGTTATATATGTATAGTCATGCACAGGTTCATCATTGTTATATATGTATAGTCATGCAAAGGTTTATCATTGTTATATATGTATAGTCATGCAAAGGTTCACCATTGTTATATATGTATAATTATGTTAGTAATATTATGAGCCGCATGTATTGTATTATTGTTATATATGTATAGTCATGCAAAGGTTTATCATTGTTATATATGTATAGTCATGCAAAGGTTTATCATTGTTATATATGTATAGTTATGTTAGTAATATTATGGGCCGCATGTATTGTATTGATTGTAATACCTCAGTTATTAATGTATAGTCATGCAAAGGTTTATCATTGTTATATACTGAGTCAAAAAAGAAACGATATTTGGTGTTTATGTGTCTATAATTTCAACATTTATTAAGAAAATACTTTGAAAATTCATGAGATGATAGTCCAACATGTTTGAAAGAGGAGCACATAAAGCATAATGAGCCTCCGAAACGGTCTGCTGCGTGATGACGTAATTCGTCGGACGGGGATCTAATGGAGTTTTCACACAGACGTCAATACCGAGTATGGGCACCATTTGCGTCTCTCACTGCAATGCACCGCCGTCGCATCGAACTGAAGGGTGTCTGAATCTCTTGCTGGTCAATATTTGTCTACTCCTGACGTAAAACATCCCTCAGTTGGTTTAACGTTACCGGCTGACGTCGTCTGACGCGGCGGTCTAACTATCCCACACATGTTCTATGGGTGACAAGTCTGGTGACAAAGCAGGCCACGGCAGGGTCTCAATATTGTTCTGCTCCAATAATGTGGTGGAAATCCGAGCAGTTTGACACCTGGCGTTGTCCTGTTGGAACAGTGTGACGTTTCTGTTGGCGTTAAAGAACGGCACAACAACTGGCGCAAGGATCTCATCACAGTACCGCTGGGCATTTAGGTTCCCGTCCACCACCAACAGTTCAGTGCGACTGCCGAAGGTGATACCGCCCACGCCATAACGCTTCCGCCCCGAACAGATCGAACTGACGTACACATGCTTCGGCGTAACGTTCACCGCGTCTGCGATATACCCGCTCTCTGCCATCCGCTCGACGCAAACAGAACCGCGATTCATCGCTAAACATCACCGAATTCCACTGTAACCGAGTGCAGCGAGCACGTTCCGTCGTCCATTCCCACCGTACGTCACGGTGACGTCGTGTCAGGATGGGTCCAACTTATGGCCGATAGGCACGAATGCCATGTTCACCGAGCCGGTTCCTGACTGTTTGTGCACTGATGCGATTGTTGTTCATCCCAGGAGTAACGGCAGCTGTGTGCGTAGCAGGTAGGAACCTGTCACGTAAATGTGACGTCCGAATGTGACGGTCCTATTCACGCGTCGTCACACGTGGTCGACCAGATCTTGGACGGTCGTCCACCGATCCATGTGTTCGATAACGTCGAAGTAGACGTGTTATCGTGATCCGTGTAACCCCGAGTCGATTTGCGACGTCACGCTGATGGCACGCATTCTCTGATTGCGGTTTAGCCTAGGCATTTTGTTGGAGGTAACAATGGGTATGTAAGGTGCTTTTCTTCGATGATAATGCAATACCAGTACAATAAACCGGTTTTCCGATTTGTACATGTGTAGGAAGTTGTCTTTGTTGAGGAGCACGTGCAAATCGGAAATTCGGCGTTCCAGGATTATCGGGTGTTTATTTACCTGTGTTTATGGTTGACTGACGTTGCAATAAGATACCCGGTACTGATACGTAATAATATATTAAACCTTTCTATGGTTTTATCCGTTTTACGTCATTTTTAGTTTGGTATCGTTTCTTTTTTGACTCAGTATATATGCATAGTTAGTAATATTATGAGCCGCATGTATTGTATTGGTTGTAATACCTCATTTATTAATGTATAGTCATGCAAAGGTTTATCATTGTTATATATGTATAGTTAGTAATATTATGAGCCGCATGTATTGTATTGATTGTAATACCTCATTTATTCATGTATAGTCATGCAAATGTTCACCATTGTTATATATGTATAGTCATGCAAAGGTTTATCATTGTTATATATGTATAGTCATGCAAAGGTTCACCATTGTTATATATGTATAGTCATGCACAGGTTTATCATTGTTATATATGTATAGTTAGTAATATTATGAGCCGCATGTATTGTATTGATTGTAATACCTTATTTATTCATGTATAGTCATGCAAAGGTTCATCATTGTTATATATGTATAGTTAGTAATATTATGAGCCGCATGCATTGTATTGATTGTAATACCTCATGTATTCATGTATGCCATGAAATGAACGAATAAAAGATATAAGATAACAAAATATGAAAACATATTAATAATCAAACTAGTTGCTTTAAACAATGCAATATACAATGCATGTTGTTTCCATAGGTAGTTAGATCCGCCATTTACGCAACCAATGGTTCACTGATAGAGAAGGCTTGATCTTTCTGCAAACGCTACTTGGGCACGCCCCCCATAGTTACCGGTGCTCGCTGTAACCACGCGAGACAAGCTATCTAACAAAATGGCGTCTAACGCAGACCTGCATCGAGTTAATCTAGATAAAATTCGGTCGAATTTCTCGGTTTTATTTACCAAGATAAGAATATCTCGTTGAAAGCAAGAAGGCAAGGGTTATTTCTCTAAAGTACAGATATATTGGATGAGGACGTGTTAAGTGTTCGTGGAAAATGCTTGCGCAGTCAACGGAAGAGTGAACAACCACATCGTGTCAACTTTGACATCAAAAGAAATGAAATATGCCACCGTCTTGAGAGACTCGACCCTATGCCTCCTAGAAGACTCGAACATTAGGCCCAAAAACTGAACACCAGTACGTTCACTGAGCTAATATTGGAATCCCACAGCTCTGCACTACTATAGTAATATGGGTACTATTACTACTATCTGATCCCTAGTCCACCATCCACGACACTATGTATGAACCACATGTATAATTTTAATCACCATTATACTCACATTATACTCTTGTGAACAGTAGATCTATAAATGCAGAATATATATATTTTCGAAATATTTTATTATGCATAAATAAATTAATTTCAACTTACTTGTGTGCAAATATATCTGTTTGCATTAATTGTGGATTTTTCAAGATTTGTCTTATAGGTTTTGGAAATGGCACGAATTTAACGTCACCTATCAATCGTTATCGCAAATGTAACAAGATGGCCATTCAAAAAGATCGGCGGCCATTGTTTACGAGAGCGGAAATATTGCTGCACAGATGAGTAAGTTCAAAATATCACACACCGGCTTGCGAGTGGGTATTACCTATGATAGTACAGTTTCCTAGATGATTTGCTAAGAAATAACACAAACTAGTACAGTTCATAGTTCGTATAATTTATTATATATAGCGCTACATGTTGACTATACTAGCATTGATTAACAAGGGAGGTAACACATACGTGTAATTGTTACTCTAATGATCTAACGTTAACAAGGGAGGTAACACATACATGTAGTTGTTACTGAATGGTGTAATGTTAACAAAGGAGGTAACACATACATGTAGTTGTTACTGAATGGTGTAATGTTAACAAGGGAGGTAATACATACATGTAGTTGTTACTGAATGATCTAACGTTAACAAGGGAGGTAACACATACATGTAGTTGTTACTGAATGATCTAACGTTAACAAGGGAGGTAACACATACATGTAGTTGTTACTGAATGATCTAACGTTAACAAGGGAGGTAACACATACATGCAGTTGTTACTGAATGGTGTAATGTTAACAAGGGAGGTAACACATACATGTAGTTGTTACTGAATGGTGTAATGTTAACAAGGGAGGTAACACATACACACGTACTTGCAATGGTTGGTCAATATGACATAGTGCACTCGCGTCAACTACGTTGGGGCGTATTTGCAATGGTTGGTCAATATGACATAGTTCACTCGCGTCAACTATGTTGGGAAGTATTTACAATGGTTGGTCAATATGACATAGTGCACTCGCGTCAACTACATTGGGACATATTTGCAACGGTTGGTCAATATGACATAGTTCATTCGAGTCAACTACGTTGGGACATATTTGCAATGGTTGGTCAATATGACATAGTTCATTCGCGTCAACTACGTTGGGACATATTTGCAATGGTTGGTAAATATGACATAGTTCATTCGCGTCAACTACGTTGGGACCTATTTACAATGGTTGATCATTATGACATAGTGCACTCGCGCCAACTACGTTGGGACGTATTTACAATGGTTGGTCAATATGACATAGTTCATTCGCGTCAACTACGTTGGGACATATTTGCAATGGTTGGTCAATATGATATAGTTCACTCGCGTCAACTACGTTGGGACGTATTTGCAATGGTTGGTCAATATGACATAGTTCATTCGGGTCAATTACGTTGGGACATATTTGCAATGGTTGGTCAATATGACATAGTTCATTCGCGTCAACTACGTTGGGACATATTTGCAATGGTTGGTCAATATGACATAGTTCATTCGCGTCAACTACGTTGGGACATATTTGCAATGGTTGATCAATATGACATAGTTCATTCGCGTCAACTACGTTGGGACATATTTGCAATGGTTGATCAATATGACATAGTTCATTCGCGTCAACTACGTTGGGACATATTTGCAATGGTTGATCAATATGACACAGTTCATTCGCGTCAACTACGTTGGGACATATTTGCAATGGTTGATCAATATGACATAGTTCACTCGCGTCAACTACGTTGGGACATATTTGCAATTGTTGATCAATATGACATAGTTCACTCGCGTCAACTACGTTGGGACGTATTTGCAATGGTTGATCAATATGACATAGTGTATTCGTGTCAACTACGTTGGGACATATTTACAATGGTTGATCAATATGACATAGTGCATTCGCGTCAACTACGTTGGGACATATTTACAATGGTTGATCAATATGACATAGTGCACTCGGGTTCACTCGCGTAATAATGGTTATCCTCACCAAAATATTAAGATTATCAAAAGAAATAATTATGATGTGTATATACATGTATACTAGTACACAGACACTCGGGTAAAAATAAGTAAAACATTTCACTCCATACATAAACAACAGTTTTATTACAGTATATTTACAAAATAAAAACCCAACCCTGAAAAGCAGCGTGAACCTGGCTATTTAGAAAGAAGATACCCATATTATAGATAAGTATCGATATTGAACTGACTGTATAAGCGGAAAGAAACACTCGTCTATACCATACACTCGCCTATATCATACATTCGCCTATATCATACACTTATCTATATCATACACTCGTCTATATCATACACTCGTCTATATCATACACTCGTCTATATCATACACTCGTCTATATCATACACTCATCTATAGCATACACTCGCCTATATCATACATTGGTCAATAGCATACACTCGCCTATATCATACACTCGCCTAATCATACACTCGCCTAATCATACCCTCGCCTATATCATACACTCGCCTATATCATACACTCGCCTATATCATACACTCGCCTAATCATACACTCGCCTAATCATACACTCGCCTATATCATACACTCGCCTATATCATACACTCGCCTATATCATACACTCGTCTATATCATACACTCATCTATAGCATACACTCGTCTATATCATACATTGGTCAATAGCATACACTCGCCTATAGCATACACTCGCCTATATCATACATTGGTCAATATCATACACTCATCTATATAATACACTCATCTATACTATACACTCATCTATATCATACACTCGCCTACAGTATACACTCGCCTATAGCATACACGCGTCTATAGCATACACTCGTCTATATAATACACTCGCCTATATCATGCAGTCGTCTTAAGCATACACTCGTCTATAGCATACATTCGTCTATAGCATGCACTCGTCTATATTATACACTCGCCTATAGCATGCACTCGTCTATAGCATACACTCGTCTATATCATACATTCGTCTATAGCATACACTCGTCAATAGCATACACTCGTCTATATCATACATTCGTCTATAGCATACACTCGTCTATTTCATACACTCGTCTATATCATACACTCGTCAATAGCATACACTCGTCTATATCATACACTCGTCTATAGCATACACTCGTCTATAGCATACACTCGTCTATATCATACACTCGTCTATAGCATACACACGTATATATCATACACCCGCCTATATCATACACGCGTCTATAGCATACACTCGTCTATAGCATACATTCGCCTATATCATACACTCGCCTATAGCATACAATCTTCTATAGCATACACTCACCTATATCATACACTCGTCTATAGCTTACACTCGTCTATAGCATACACTCATCTATAGCATACACTCATCTATAGCATACACTCGTCTATAGCATACACTCGTCTATAGCATACACTCATCTATATCATACACTCGTCTATAGCATACACTCGTCTATAGCATACACTTATCTATATCATACACTCGTATATAGCATACACTCGTCTATAGCATACACTCGTCTATAGCATACACTCGTCTATATCATACACTAGCCTATATCATACACGCGCCTATATCATGCACTCACATCCGGGAATATGTCCTAGTATCATACATCCAGGAATATGTCCTAGTATCACACATCCAGGAATATGTCCTAGTATCATACATCCGGGAATATGTCCTAGTATCTTACATCCGGGAATATGTCCTAGTATCATACATCCGGGAATATGTCCTAGTATCTTACATCCAGGAATATGTCCTAGTATCATACATCCAGGAATATGTCCTAGTATCATACATCCGGGAATATGTCCTAGTATCATACATTCATGAATATGTCCTAGTATCATACATCCGGGAATATGTCCTAGTATCATACATCCAGGAATATGTCCTAGTATCATACATCCGGGAATATGTCCTAGTATCATACATCCGGGAATATGTCCTAGTATCATACATCCGGGAATATGTCCTAGTATCATACATCCGGGAATATGTCCTAGTATCTTACATCCGGGAATATGTCCTAGTATCATACATCCGGGAATATGTCCTAGTATCTTACATCCGGGAATATGTCCTAGTATCATACATCCGGGAATATGTCCTAGTATCTTACATCCGGGAATATGTCCTAGTATCATATATCCGGGAATATGTCCTAGTATCATACATCCGGGAATATGTCCTAGTATCATACATCCGGGATTATGTCCTAGTATCATACATCCGGGAATATGTCCTAGTATCTTACATCCGGGAATATGTCCTAGTATCATATATCCGGGAATATGTCCTAGTATCATACATCCGGGAATATATCCTAGTATCACACATCCGGGAATATGTCCTAGTATCTTACATCCGGGAATATGTCCTAGTATCATACATCCAGGAATATGTCCTAGTATCATACATCCGGGAATATGTCCTAGTATCATACATCCGGGAATATGTCCTAGTATCATACATCCAGGAATATGTCCTAGTATCATACATTCATGAATATGTCCTAGTATCATACATTCATGAATATGTCCTAGTATCATACATCCAGGAATATGTCCTAGTATCATACATCCAGGAATATGTCCTAGTATCATACATTCATGAATATGTCCTAGTATCATACATCCGGGAATATGTCCTAGTATCATACATCCGGGAATATGTCCTAGTATCATACATCAGGGAATATGTCCTAGTATCATACATCCGGGAATATGTCCTAGTATTATACATCCGGGAATATGTCCTAGTATCATACATCCGGGAATATGTCCTAGTATCATACATCCGGGAATATGTCCTAGTATCATACTTCCAGGAATATGTCCTAGTATCATACATCCAGGAATATGTCCTAGTATCACACATCCAGGAATATGTCCTAGTATCATACATCCGGGAATATGTCCTAGTATCATACATCCGTGATTAATATAAGTTGTGACAGCTTAATAAATAAAGTTTATAGCACTCGTAAAAATAAGTTAAAAAAACCAAAACATTTCACTCCATACATCATATAAATATAATCAGAAAGCAACGTGTGTGTGTTTTACTTTTATATTTTGTCGCTTCCTGAAGAGATGAGCCATTTTAGATTTTGGAGGATAGTGCAATGATACAGACAGACCCATTCCAGAGTCTCCTCTGGATCTTTAACGTGCACGGTGCAAAGCACCGACACGAGACCTCGGTTTAACGTCCCATCTGAAAGATTGTTAAGTTTATTAGGATTAGACGGGGAATCAAACCTGCGATCCCTGGATTACCAGTCCAACACACACTATTACGCAAAACACTTCACTCCATATAGGTTGTATATGGGATCAAAATTACTCACGGGCAGAAATGTACAAACATTAGATTGGCCGCCGAGGTACTTCTTAAAAACTTTATTTTTGTTGTAAATACTAGTCATACATTGTTCAAATTTGTCATGGGAGTTTCTTATTGATTATATTACATGGTAAATAGCAACTAATTATAGAGCACTGTGAAACTATCAGGAAAATAATGAAACAAATGCATTTTTGCCCCAAAAATACGCCGTTTCTCCATTTTTTGCAAATATATGCAATCAAAAAAAAATTTATATGGGGAGTTTTGTTATTGAGAAGCATTTATTACTGAATAACTATACACATACACATAAAGCCAGGCCAGTACATACACATACACATACACATAAAGCCAGGCCAGTACATACACATACACATACGCATAAAGTCAAGCCAGTTCAGAGTTAACAAATACCCTGTTTTGCAAAATGGGATCAAAATTTCACGTGTCAAAATGTAAAAAAATGTCACTTCTTACACTGGGCGACCTTGTTTTAGTGACTTCTTAAAATCATTGTTTTTGTTGAAAATACTGGTTCCATATGGCTCAACATTGTTATGGTAGTGTGTTAAAGATTGTATTACATGAAAGGCAAGAAATAATTACATAGCACATGTTTTGTTTTAGTCATACGTAAATAGGCAGAAGTGCATCCGCGGTCGAATGTAGTCCCAATAACTAATATAGTTAATTTTTCTATTTAATAAAATTGCATTTTCATGACATGCATGGTGTAGTTTGTGTTTTTTGAGAAATTATGTGACTTGAGAAGATTTCTTTGTGTAGAAAATCACAGGATTCGCCGGGCACGTTTGGGTGTACTAGTATATATATATTTAAGTATATAAATATATATGCTAGTACTTAAATGTATATGCTAGTACCCCCAAACGTGCCGAATCCCTGTGTAGAAAATATGTGGTATAAGAATTCAGGCCATTGCAAGGTGAAGGTTGGTCTACTGTATTATTTGGCGGAGGAATACAGTGTGTAAACACAGTGACGTTATTCACAGGTGAGCACTTGGTATCTGAAACTTTAAATTTGAAATATTCTTGGTGTGTTTCAGACTGATTTGAATACCTCTTCACAGTGGATGTGTTATCAGCAGAAATGAAAATTGGAAATATAAATGAACAGATCGTATGTTTTTACTGTTTACTATGTATTACATAGGCAATTTATTTTTTGTTTTACAACCTATATCGTAAAAACAAAAAGCATATGTGTTTTACGTTTATGTCTCGTCGCTACCGGTTTCCTATATGAGCGACGCCTCCTGAAGAGTTTAGTCATTTTAGAGGATAGTGCAAATCAGAAAACATTGTGTTTTACGTTTATTTATCGTTGCTACCGGTTTCCTATATGAGCGACGCCTCCTGAAGAGTTTAGTCATTTTAGAGGATAGTGCAAAACAGAAAACATTGTGTTTTACGTTTATTTATCGTTGCTACCGGTTTCCTATATGAGCGACGCCTCCTGAAGAGTTTAGTCATTTTAGAGGATAGTGCAAACCAGAAAACATTGTGTTTTACGTTTATTTATCGTTGCTACCGGTTGTCCATATGAGCGACGCCTCCTGAAGAGATTAGTCATTTTAGAGGATAGTGCAATGATACAGAAAGAGACCCATTCCACAGTAACTTCTGATTCTTTTACGTGCACAGCACCGACACGATACATCAGTTTAATGTCCCATCTGAAAGACTGTTAATGTTATTAGATGGGGATCGAACTAAAGCAGAAAGCATTGTAAGTGTTTTATGTTTATTTATCGTCGCTACCGGTTGCCCATATGAGCGACGCCTCCTGAAGAGATTACATCATTTTAGATTTTTGGAGGATAGTGCAAGGTAGAGAGAGGTGCCCATTGCAGAGTTCTGGTTCTTTTATGTGTAAGCAGAAAGCAATCCTATTACGCAAATTATATATACAAAAAATAAATGATAAGAAACACTTTAATATTTAACACCAAAATTAGCAGTTACAGAAATACCATACTATATGATATATAATAGCTACAATAGAACTATAGAATGATTAACAATCTGATCTAAGGACAAATTGAAATGATATCCTAAATTAAATTATTATCTCCCTTTATGAATACATCTTATTATTTCGTTTTTATATTCATTTACCTCCCTTTATGAAAAACACTGAATACTATACATGTCTAATGCTCTTACATATACATGTCTAATGCTGGTATATATACATGTCTAATGCTGGTACATATACATGTCTACTGTTCGCACATATATACATGTCTAATGATAGTACATATACATGTCTAATGCTGGTACATATACATGTCTAATGCTCTTACATATACATGTCTAATGCTGGTACATATACATGTCTAATGCTGGTACATATACATGTCTAATGTTCGTACATATATCATGTCTAATGATAGTACATATACATGTCTAATGCTGGTACATATACATGTCTAATGCTCTTACATATACATGTCTAATGCTGGTACATATACATGTCTAATGCTGGTACATATACATGTCTAATGTTCGTACATATATACATGTCTAATGATAGTACATATACATGTCTAATGCTGGTACATATACATGTCTAATGCTATTACATATACATGTCTAATGTTGGTACATATACATGTCTAATGCTGGTACATATACATGTCTACTGTTCGTACATATATCATGTCTAATGATGGTACATATACATGTCTAATGCTGTTACATATACATGTCTAATGCTCGTACATATACATGTCTAATGCTGGTACATATACATGTCTAATGCTGGTACATATACATGTCTAATGTTGGTACATATATCATGTCTAATGCTTGTACATATACATGTCTAATGCTGGTACATATACATGTCTAATGCTCGTACATGTCTAATGCTGGTACATATTCATGTCTACTGTTCGCACATATATCATGTCTAATGTTCGTACATATACATGCTGTGATTATACATGCATATTTCGATGTGACTGTAAATTAACGATTCATCTCAATCTGAATATTATGATCTTATCACATTGATCTTGTGTAACCATAATCCTGGGTGGATTTGGTAAGTAGGTTAGCGTTGCAGGGTTTGTTATCCCGTCAGTTTGTGTCAGTAGTTCCTGTAAGATGTTTCCCCGGCTGTCAGTCTGGATAACATTGTGGGAGTGAAAGCCACATACAAACAGTTGATCTCGGTCATCTACAGTAACATCGCACGCCCCCTTTAACCTGGGATCCGTGATAACTGTCTGTTTGTTACCTTGTTTGTCTATAGCTATAACCCGTGTATCCCTGGCAGCAATGTACAGTAGTGAGTTGTTCCTGCTAACAGTTATATTCCATGGGGAAATACTGTACTGCTGCTTCATGAATACACGCAGCTCGGAACCGGACATATTATAAACACTAACCCCATACTCACCATCCATACAACCATACCTACCACAACAAACGTATAACTCACCCTGACTGTGACATATACCCATACACCTCCCACCTACCCTGAATAACCGTGTCAGTGACAATGACCCGCCCACAGATATAAACTGAACTTTCCCAGTATTACAAAGAGTAACAGCTAGCTCAGTGGGACCAGTTTTACATATTCCCCACAGACCACCCGGTATGTCAACCCAGTCAGTAACATTGAATGTACTATCCAGTCGTTTCAGTCTGTCATTGTTGTAGTCTGTAATGATAGTCTGATTGTTGTCTAACACACATACACCTTGAATGTATGGCACCTGTTTATCAGGTTTTACCTTGATGCTGTACTCACCGAGAGGGGAAGCAATGTAAGGATGGACGGTATAATCAATGAGAGTAATCAAGGATTTCATACCATGCAAACAAGACTCAATGCCTGTATCTAATTCATACACTATGGTTGAAGCTTGCTTACTCTTAACTTGATTGATAAAGTCGTTACTTTTTGATGCTTGAGCATTACCGTGCTTAATATGCACAAAGAGTTGGGCCTCGTTGACAGTCTTGAACTGTTTTATATTGTCAAGTGTAACCTGTAGGGTCTTCAGCATGTCCTCAAAGGAGGTAATGTCACTGGTTATGCCATCTGCTATCTCTTTATGTTTAAGCAATACTTGTTTATTAGACGTCTTTTCCAGTTCTTCAACCCTAGTTATGATGCTTTTCTTCAACGTCTGGACGTCGTTCAGCATATCGTCACGTTGTTTATCCACCAGACGCAGGTCATTCTCTCGTCTAGCCTTCAACTGAAGCAGCTCTTTCTTCACCTTCTCCACGGACGTCTGGGTTTGTTGCTTTTCCCGTCCTTTCAGTATTCCTTTGGCCACGGTTGGGATATATTCTACTCCTTCACATGACCTGAAATAACATACAGTATTATATATACTGTTTGTTTATAGGGGTAGGACGTGATAGTATTATATATACTAGTATTGTATATACACAGGGGTAGGACGTGATAGTATTATATATACTAGTATTGTATATACACAGGGGTAGGACGTGATAGTATTATATATACTAGTATTGTATATACACAGGGGTAGGATGTGATAGTATTATATATACTAGTATTGTATATACACAGGGGTAGGATGTGATAGTATTATATATACTAGTATTGTAGATACACAGGGGTAGGACGTGTTAGTATTATATATACTAGTATTGTACATGTATATACACAGTGGTAGGACGTGATAGTATTATATATACTAGTATTGTACATGTATATACACATTGGTAGGACGTGATAGTATTATATATACTAGTATTGTACATGTATATACACAGGGGTAGGACGTGATAGTATTATATATACTAGTATTGTATATGTATATACACAGGGGTAGGACGTGATAGTATTATATATTCTAGTTTGTGTATATACACAGGTTTAGGACGTGATAGTATTATATATACTAGTATTGTTATACACAGGGGTATGATGTGATAGTATTATATATACTAGTATTGTATGTAAATAGTGGTTGGATTTGTTAGTATTATATATACTAGTATTGTATGTTACACAGGGTAGGATGTGTTAGTATTATATATACTAGTATTTTAATGTATGTACACAGGGGTATGATGTGTTAGTATTTATATACTAGTATTGTACTGTATGTACACAGGGGTAGGATGTGTTAGTATTATATATACTAGTATTGTACATGTATGTACACAGGGGTAGGATGTGTTAGTATTATATATATTAGTATTGTACATGTATGTACACATGGGTAGGATGTGTTAGTATTATATATACTAGTATTGTACATGTATGTACACAGGGGTAGGGCGTGATAGTATTATATATACTAGTATTGTATATACACAGGGGTAGGACGTGATAGTATTATATATACTAGTACTGTACATGCATATACACAGGGGTAGGACGTGTTAGTATTATATATACTAGTATTGTACATGTATATACACAGGGGTAGGATGTGTTAGTATTATATATACTACTATTGTACATGTATATACACAGGGGTAGGATGTGTTAGTATTATATATACTAGTATTGTACATGTATATACACAGGGGTAAGATGTGTTAGTATTATATATACTACTATTGTACATGTATATACACATAGGTAGGACGTGATAGTATTATATATACTAGTATTGTATATACACAGGGTTAGGATGTGATAGTATTATATATACTAGTATTGTACATGTATATACACAGGGGTAAGATGTGTTAGTATTATATATACTAGTATTGTACATGTCTGTACTCAGGGTTAGGACGTGATAGTATTATATATACTAGTATTGTACATGTATATACACAGGGGTAAGATGTGTTAGTATTATATATACTAGTATTGTACATGTATATACACAGGGGTAGGACGTGATAGTATTATATATACTAGTATTGTACATGTATAACACAGGGGTAGGACGTGATAGTAGTATATATACTAGTATGTACATGTATATACACAGGGGTAGGACGTGATAGTAGTATATATACTAGTATTGTACATGTATATACACAGGGGTAGGACGTGATAGTATTATATATACTAGTATTGTACATGTATATACACATGGGTAGGACGTGATAGTATTATATATACTAGTATTGTACATGTATATACACAGGGGTAGGACGTGATAATATTATATATACTAGTATTGTACATGTATATACACAGGGGTAGGACGTTTTAGTATTATATATACTAG
>CM026396.1:25467820-25499317 GCA_014843695.1 Archivesica marissinica | reverse complement strand
CTGGATGTAATTTCATCCAATAACATTCCACAGACGCTTGACTTGTTTCCCACTGGTCGTAATGTGGAACAGTTGTTTCAATGTCTGGCTGGTGTGTAGCAAGTTCAAGCAGCTGTCACAGCGTCTCATTCCCACTGGTCGTAATGTGGCACAGTTGTTTCAATGTCTGGCTGGTGTGTAGCGAGTTCGAGCAGCTGTCACAGCGTCTCATTCCCACTGGTCGTAATGTGGCACAGTTGTTTCAATGTCTGGCTGGTGTGTAGCGAGTTCGAGCAGCTATCACGGCGTCTCATTCCCACTGGTCGTAATGTGGCACAGTTGTTTCAATGTATGGCTGGTGTGTAGTGAGTTCGAGCAGCTGTCACGGCGTCTCATTATATATATTTGAGAGCAACAACACCATTCATTTACTCCACCCATACTGTTTAATGGGCACATACATCAATTTAGGCTTGAGAGAGGGAGGGGAGATAGAGAGAGAGAGTGAGAGAGAAGGAAGGGATGGGTAGAGAGAGAGGGGGGAAATGGCGAGAGGAGAGGGAGAGACAGGAGAGTGAGGATAGAGAGAGGAGAGGAGAGAGGGGAGAGAGAGGGGAGAGAGAAAGAGTGAGGGGAGAGAGGAGAGAACGAAGAGAGAGGATAGTGAGAGGAGAGAGATATGGGAGCGAGAGAGAGAGTGAGGGGAGAGATGAGAGAACGGAGAGAGAGGATAGCGAGAGGGAGAGATAATGGGAGGACCGAGAGAGGAGAGGAGAGGGAGAGAGAGAGAGGGGAGAGAGACAGATATAGGATAGAGCGAGAAGATAGAGTATAGTGAGAGGAGAGAGAGAGTACAGAGAGAAGTGGATGAAGAGAGAGAAGAGAGAGAAGAGAAGAGAGAGAGAGAGAGAATAGAGAAAGAAGAGAGAAGAGAGAGAGAAGAGATAGTGAGAGGAGAGAGTGGATAGTGAGAGGAGAGAGAGAGGGGGAGAGAAGAGAGAGGAGAGTAGTGTAGAGAGAGCGAGCGCAGAGAGAAGAGAGAGTAGAGATGGTAGAGAGAGCTAGGAGTGAGAATGAGTAGCGAGAGGATAGTGAGAGGAGGGAGAGGGGATAGTGAGAGGTGAGATAGTAGCGAGAGAGATAGAGGGGAGAGAGAGGAGAAAGATGACAGAGAAGAGAGAGATAGTAGAGAGAGAGAGAGGAGAGAGAGGGAAGAGAGAGTAGAGAGAGAGAGGAGAGAGAGAAGAGATAGGAGAGAACGGAGAGAGGATAGTGAGAGGATAGAGATAGAGGGGAGATAAAGATTGAGAGGAGAGAACTGAGAGAGGAAGTGAGAGGAGAGAGCGAGAGAGGAGAGAGAAGGGAGGACAGAGAGAAGAGAGGAGAGGGAGAGAGAGAGGGGAGAGAGACATATATAGGATAGGAGAGGAGAGAGAGAGAGTAGAGAGAGAAGTGGATGATTGAGAGAGGAGAGAAAGAGAGAAGGGGATGATAGAGAGAGGAGAGGATAGTGAGAGGAGAGATAGTAGAGAGAGGAGAGAGGGGGAAGATAATTGGAGGATAGATAGAGGAGAGGGAGGGAGAGGGAGCAAGAGAGAGGATAGAGAGAGGAGGAGAGAGTAGAGAAATAGAGAGAGGAGAGAGGATAGTGAGAGAAGAGATCGGATAGTGAGAGGAGAGAGAGGATAGCGAGAGGAGAGAGAGGGGGAGAAGAGAGAGGAAAGTAGAGTGAGAGTAGAGAGAGAGCATAGAGAGAGAGATGAGAGAGAGAGAGAGAGTAGAGATGGTAGAGAGAGCTAGGAGTGAGAATGAGCAGAGAGAGAATAGTGAGAGGAGAGATAGGGGATAGTGAGAGGTGAGATAGTAGCGAGAGAGATAGAGTGGATAGAGAGGAGAAAGAAGAGAGAGAAGAGAGAGAGTAGAGAGAGAAGAGAGAGAGGAGAGAGAGGAAAAAGAGAAAGAGAGAGAAGAGAAGAGAAAGAGGAGAGAACGAAAACGAGATAGAGGGAGAGAGAAGGGGAGGAAACAGATATAGATAGCGGAGAGATAAAAAAAAAAAAAAAACAAAAAAAGCGAGATAGTAAGATAGAGAGAGGGAGAAAGAAGAGAAAGAGGACAGAGAGGAGAGAATTAGAGAAAGAGGAGAGAGGAGGGGAGAGAAAGTAGAGAGAGAGAGGAGAAAGAGGAGAGAGATAGTTTAAACATATTTATTTTCTGTCAAAACATGATTATTTACAACAACTGATATAAGGAATTGGACAGAAAGCTAGGAGAGAGATAGGAGAGAGAGATAGGAGAGAGAGGGGAGGGAGGGGGAGAGAAGGGGAGGATAGAGATAGGATAGTGAGAGGAGAGAGAGTATAAAAAGGAGATAGAGAGTAGTGAGTGAGGAGAGAGAGTGGGTGAGAGAGAGGATATTGAGAGGAGAGAGAGGACACACAGAGAGGAGAGGTAAGGGGGGTAGAGGGAGGAGAGATAGAGAGATAGGGAGAGAGAGAGGGGTAGATGGGCGGAACTTAGAGCGGTATGTTCTGTCCTACAATACCAACATTTAGTATGTAGAGGTTAACCTTGTAGAACTTAGAGCGGTATGTTCTGTCGTACAATACCAACATTTAGTATGTAGAGGTTAACCTTGTAGAACTTAGAGCGGTATGTTCTGTCCTACAATACCAACATTTAGTATGTAGAGGTTAACCTTGTAGAACTTAGAGCGGTATGTTCTGTCCTACAATACCAACATTTAGTATGTAGAGGTTAACCTTGTAGAACTTAGAGCGGTATGTTCTGTCGTACAATACCAACATTTAGTATGTAGAGGTTAACCTTGTAGAACTTAGAGCGGTATGTTCTGTCCTACAATACCAACATTTAGTATGTAGAGGTTAACCTTGTAGAACTTAGAGCGGTATGTTCTGTCGTACAATACCAACATTTAGTATGTAGAGGTTAACCTTGTAGAACTTAGAGCGGTATGTTCTGTCCTACAATACCAACATTTAGTATGTAGAGGTTAACCTTGTAGAACTTAGAGCGGTATGTTCTGTCCTACAATACCAACATTTAGTATGTAGAGGTTAACCTTGTAGAACTTAGAGCGGTATGTTCTGTCGTACAATACCAACATTTAGTATGTAGAGGTTAACCTTGTAGAACTTAGAGCGGTATGTTCTGTCGTACAATACCAACATTTAGTATGTAGAGGTTAACCTTGAAGTTGAAAAGCCATTAAAGCTAGGAGGTTTTTATAGACACACGATTTTGCTAAAAATATGTTAATGTTGCTATGTTCATCCGTCCGTCCTTCTGTCTGTCTGTCTGTCTGTCTGTCTGTCTGTCTGTCTGTCTGTCTGTCTGTCCGGACAAATGTTGCTATGTTCATCCGTCCGTCCGTCTGTCTGTCAGTTCGTCCGTCCGTATATTGTCAGTCCGTCTGTTGTCTGTCTGTCTGTCTGTCTGTCTGTCTGTCTGTCTGTCTGTCTGTCTGTCCGGACAAGTGTTTCTAAGACATGTGTCGGATGTCCACACAACATCACTTGTACTGACCAGAACCAAGTATAGTTGTGCATATCATCTTTGTGTTCCGCTAGATTCATTTTTCACACAGTAATGACCTTTTAACGATATTTAATAACATATTGTCCATGTTTTCGTTACTTCATTGATGCAACACTGCTGGGGAAACATGCATCTTGTTTTAAATTCAATTCAATGTATTTTATTTGGCATAAACATATAACATGTTCATCGCCATAAATCAAATAACATGGCGGTTATAATAAAACTAACATACATCATTCTATAAATTGAGAAAAGTGTGTGTATTATTAATTACATGTAATTAGAATATATTGTATTATTAAAACAAATATATATACATATATGCATACACATAAATATCCACACCACCCACCACACGCACACACACACACACACACACACACATATATATATATATATAATTGTTTTTAACATAATAACAAGTATTTATCATTAAACTATGTAACAATAGATCAATATACCCTACTGTTGACAATTTTGCTCTATACTATATACATACTTTTGATATTCAAGTTCTAGTTGTGTAACACAGTCCAGTATGCTAGTAAACTACATCAAGTACATAATGGTACAATTGTGAAGAAAGATAGGTGTTCCCCATATCAGTTTAAAGTGCTTGGGTTAATGATTACATATGTCGTCAAGGAGAAATCTTAGACACGAGGGTATTCTTGAGTCTGAGGTGCTCTATATATACAAGATTTTGATCTGTATTACACAACGATTTGCCTCATACAACACTTGTGTTAACATAACATACCATTGTATTGTACATGGCATTTAAATATTTACAGAAATGGATAATAAGAACATAATGTACATACAACGTATTAATATAATTGCACAATGTATCACTTTTATGTTGCTATGAATATAATTTAACATGTAGGAGCATGGTACACATACTGTTGCCAGTATTCTACACATATGGCAATTCGAAAGCATTTGTGTGGTATACCAAGCTTGATCGATTTGGAATGTGTGTGCTTCCAAATCTGGTCAGCCAGGTATAGTGCTTACAATCAACCGGTTATGAAAATCCAAACACTTATCAACATTATCGAAACGAAATATAATGTACGACCTAGGACCATGCATACCTTGGTTGATTATTAAATGCTCGAATTCTCACATGTGCATTACCCTATATCTTAACTTTGCAACAATCCCGTGTGCGACAAACATTTTGAAACAGACGTTATATGTATTATTAATATATTATATACTAACATGCCACAATGAAACGGTGAAGAATTACCAATGACAAGCCGGGACAGTGTGTACACGCACGCACGCACCCGCATGCCGAGGCTCCTGCTACACCCGTGATATCATCCCTAGAGCAAATACTGCCTGAAACATTATATGTACAAGATAGGAAGTAGATATTGCAGTCGGACACATCCGTTCATCGCCCTATCACCGTGGTACATCAGTATATGTTCCTTGTCACCGATCTATGTTAAACGTAATAGTCATGCCCGTTGTTTTTATTACAATAGATATAAGAAGTATGTGCACATATTTCCAAGGATGGATACTAAAATTGCATTCTTGGGCAAGCTAAGACATATTTTACCTGATGTTAAGCATAAGCTTATGACAGAATGACAAGAAATAATTTACCTATTTCTTAGCACAAATATATTCTATCATTCATCAGAAATTAACATAATTAGAATGAGACAATAATTTAACACAGATGCGGTATACTAAAATAATCATGTAATATCACGTTTACTATTTGCTAAAACTATATATCTCGACAATTTATTTAATACACTTGTTTGGTGTGATATCATAATAGTTTTAAATTTCTGTAAAGTAGGCCAAGAACAATAATAATTCGGTAAGCAGTTGCACCTAATTTCTCTATAAAATGGACAAACGAGTAGAAAATGGTACTCTGCTTTCATGTTACATTTTGTACAAATTCTATTTTCCCTTTCAATATTTCTATGTCTTCCTTCTTCTATTAACAATTTATGTGCTGAGCATCTAAATCTAGTTAGAGCTGTGGGATGATTAATACTATTGATACAGCTTAAATATTTCTCCTGTTGGAAAACGCTTTTAAATGTACAATATGTTTCTAATTTAGGCAAATGGCTTATTTCAGAAAACCATTGTTGTACATATTGATCTTTGATGCACTGTATAACACTATTTATCTGTATATTAGTTACATCAACAATGTCACATAAATAAGCAAATCCTAAGTTGTTTAGCAACGATTTGACATCACCATACCATTTGTTCAAATTATTACCATGCCTATCTTTCATATGAAGCAATTTATACATGAGAGAATCAGGCTGTTTCAATAATTTATACCAATATTTTATTATTCTTATCTTTCTATGCACAATTAAAGGAATTCGACCTAGTTCTCCATACACAGCAGCATCTGTTGTCTGTTGTCGAACATTAATCAATTGTTTCATAAATTTCATATGTACACGTTCAATATCCGGGGCCTTATGTAAACCCCATATTTCAGACCCATAATTTAAAATAGGTAAAACCATAGAATCAAACAACTGTACTTTTTCAGATATATCTAAGGACACAATATCAAATAAAGGACTTAGTGAATAAAGAGCTTTTAAAGCTTGGTTTGATAATGCCTTTTGCGACTGAAAAAAACGTCCATTAGACGAAATAGTAACTCCTAAATAAATAAAAGTTTTAACATTCTGAAGTTTTCGACTGTTATAAAACACATCAAACGATTCGTCCCTATTACCCTGTTTACATAGCATAACAACTGTTTTTTTCTGTATTTACGGTTATACCCCACTTCATACAGTAACAATGCAACTTATTTAACAAGTTCTGCAATCCTTCTTTCGTATATGAAAAAAGCACTGTGTCATCAGCAAATAATAAAAGGAACAGTTGCAATTCCTCTACAGTGAACACATCAGTCGATTCAGCATTTACATTTGCTTGCATGTCATTAATAAAAAACAAAAACAATAAGGGGGATAATGGTTCACCCTGTTTCACACCCATATAGCTTTCGAAATAATCGGAAGTTGTACCACTGACTCTAACACATAACAATTTTTGTTGAGGCTCCATATTTTAACAATTTAAACCAGATGTCATGTCTGTATACCATATCGAATGCTTTTCGAAAGTCTACAAAAGCTAAATATTACTTTTTCTTTTCAAAATTTAAAATTTTATTTATGACGCTATTTAATACAAATAAACAATCAGTTGTGCTTGTTCCTTTTCGAAAACCAAATTGGTTGTCAGATAATAAATTATTGCTTTCTGCCCATTTTCTTAATCTGTTATCTAATAATATTGAACATATTTTAGAAAAGATGCTAGTAAGTGTGATTCCTCTGTAATTATTAACATTATTTAAGTCACCCTTTTTTGGTACAGGCACAATAATTCCCGTAGTCCAACATTCAGGATAAATACAATTTGTATACATATACTGAGTCAAAAAAGAAACGATACCAAACTAAAAATGACGTAAAACGGATACAACCATAGAAAGGTTTAATATATTATTACGTATCAGTACCGGGTATCTTATTGCAACGTCAGCAAACCATAAACACAGGTAAATAAACACCCGATAATCCTGAAACGCCGAATTTCCGATTTGCACGTACTCCTCAACAAAGACAACTTCCTGCACATGTACAAATCGGAAAACCGGTTTATTGTACTGGTATTGCATTATCATCGAGGAAAAATACCTTACCTACCCATTGTTACCTCTAACAAAATGCCTAGGCTAAACCGCACTCAGAGAATGCGTGCCATTGGCATGATTGACGGCGGTTTACGTCAGCGTGACGTCGCAAATCGACTCGGGGTTACGCGGATCACGATAACACGTCTACTTCGACGTTATCGAACACATGGATCGGTGGACGACCGTCCAAGATCTGGTCGACCACGTGTGACGACGCGTGAACAGGACCGTCACATTCGGACGTCACATTTACGTGACCGGTTCCTACCTGCTACGCACACAGCTGCCGTTACTCCTGGGATGACCAACAATCGCATCAGTGCACAAACAGTCAGGAACCGGCTCGGTGAACGTGGCATTCGTGCCTATCGGCCATACGTTGGACCCATCCTGACACGACGTCACCGTGACGTACGGCGGGAATGGACGATGGAACGTGCTCGCTGGACTCGGTTACAGTGGAATTCGGTGATGTTTAGCGATGAATCGCGGTTCTGTTTGCGTCGAGCGGATGGCAGAGAGCGGGTATATCGCAGACGCGGTGAACGTTACGCCGACGCATGTGTACGTCAGGTCGATCTGTTCGGGGGCGGAAGCGTTATGGCGTGGGGCGGTATCACCTTCGGCAGTCGCACTGAACTGTTAGTGGTGGACGGGAACCTAAGCGCCCAGCGGTACTGTGATGAGATCCTTGCGCCAGTTGTTGTGCCGTTCTTTAACGCCAACAGAAACGTCACACTGTTCCAACAGGACAACGCCAGGTGTCATACTGCTCGGATTTCCACCACATTATTGGAGCAGAACAATATTGAAACCCTGCCGTGGCCTGCTTTGTCACCAGACTTGTCACCCATAGAACATTTGTGGGATACGTTAGACCGCCGCGTCAGACGACGTCAGCCGGTAACGTTAAGCCAACTGAGGGATGTTTTGCGTCAGGAGTGGACAAATATTGACCAGCAAGAGATTCAGACACTCTTCCGTTCGATGCGACGGCGGTGCATTGCAGTGAGAGACGCAAATGGTGCCCATACTCGGTATTGACGTCTGTGTGAAAACTCCATTAGACCCCTGTCCGACGAATTACGTCATCACGCAGCAGACAGTTTCGGAGGCTCATTATGCTTTATGTGCTCCTCTTTCAAACATGTTGGAATATCATCTTATGAATTTTCAAAGAATTTTCTTAATAAATGTTGAAATTATAGACACATAAACACCAGGTATCGTTTCTTTTTTGACTCAGTATATAATTAAATAATTTACAAAGTACCGGTGACAGTAATTCGTTACACTCTAAAAATATTTCAGGAATCAGTAAGTCATTTCCTCCGCTTTTGCCTCTTTTCAGTGAAGAAATGGCTTGTTCTACTTTTATATTAAAGTTCATGTCTAAATCGTCGACATTATTTTGATTATAATCATCATTCCTTAGTTGCTCTTCAACACTAAAGGCACTTTCTAGTTTGTAAGATAGGGTGACATTTATATATTCCATCACCTTGTAAAACATTTACTAACATATCCTTCACCAACTGAACTAATCTTGTCCGTAGCTCTGCTAAACATTCATTATTATCTACCACAAGTTTTGCTGACACATTGGATGGATGTCTCCTAACAGACACAGGTCTTTCAGCTGCTAGTCTCTCTAGATCCAAAGCCACTGTATTATCACTGGAAGCATCAGTACTTGCATCAACATTTTCTAACTTTTCCACGGTTTCTACAAAACTTGAACACAGGAAGTCTGAAGTAGCTCCCGCCATTAAAGCCAAGCACCCCAGCATGCCGAGTTCCTTAGTTGTGAGACAAGCATGACATTTAGCTGCTAGCGATGAACAGTATGGCAGATGGATGCGCTCTACTGGGTTCCCTCTAGTTGTATGTTAGCGGTGAACAGTGTGGTGGAGGTATGCGCTCTACTGGGTTTCCTCTAGTTGTATGCTAGCGGTGAACAGTGTGGTGGAGGTATGCGCTCTACTGGGTTCCCTCTAGTTGTATGCTAGCGGTGAACAGTGTGGTGGAGGTATGCGCTCTACTGGGTTCCCTCTAGTTGTATGCTAGCGGTGAACAGTGTGGTGGAGGTATGCGCTCTACTGGGTTCCCTCTAGTTAAATGTTAGCGGTGAACAGTGTGGTGGAGGTATGCGCTCTACTGGGTTCCCTCTAGTTGTATGCTAGCGGTGAACAGTGTGGTGGAGGTATGCGCTCTACTGGGTTCCCTCTAGTTGTATGCTAGCGGTGAACAGTGTGGTGGAGGTATGCGCTCTACTGGGTTCCCTCTAGTTGTATGCTAGGACAAGCATGACATTTAGCAAGGTAAATGTTAGCGGTGAACAGTGTGGTGGTGGTATGGCTCTACTGGGTTCCCTCTAGGTAAATGTTAGCGGTGAACGGTATGGCAGAGGTATGCGCTCTACTGGGTTCCCTCTAGTTGTATGCTAGGACAAGCATGACAAGGTAAATGTTAGCGGTGAACAGTGTGGTGGAGGTATGCGCTCTACTGGGTTCCCTCTAGTTGTATGCTAGGACAAGCATGACATTTAGCAAGGTAAATGTTAGCGGTGAACAGTGTGGTGGAGGTATGGGCTCTACTGGGTTCCCTCTAGGTAAATGTTAGCGGTGAACAGTGTGGTGGAGGTATGCGCTCTACTGGGTTCCCTCTAGTTGTATGCTAGCGGTGAACAGTATGGTGGAGGTATGCGCTCTACTGGGTTCCCTCTAGTTGTATGCTAGCGGTGAACAGTGTGGTGGAGGTATGCGCTCTACACAGTTCCCTTTAGTTGTAATATAGTACATGCATGACGTCATAGGGTGGAATTAAATCGTAATCATAATCGATATCGTTAATTATACCATAATCGATATCGTTAATATATCATAATCGATATCGTTAATATATCATAATCGATATCGTTAATATACCATAATCGATATCGTTAATATATCATAATCGATATCGTTAATATATCATAATCGATATCGTTAATATATCATAATCGATATCGTTAATATATCATAATCGATATCGTTAATATACCATAATCGATATCGTTAATATATCATAATCGATATCGTTAATATATCATAATCTATATGATAATCGTTAAATACCATCAATAAACATTACAGGGACAATATTCAGTTGTTTTATTCTATCTACCGCCGTATATTATATCCGTTCTGGCGTTCCATAGTTAGGTATATCGTAAACCACTTTAGAATGTATTTATAGATGGTCAAGTTGCACGTGACATATTCTAACCGACCACTATTGTAGGTCACTTCCAGGTCACTTCATGTCAGCTTTGACAAAGATAAATCGCCATTTTGGGCATATTTGATAATACATGTGACTAGATTGGATATATAGCCAGGTAATATTAGTTTTGTGTTATATAAACTTCAGTCTGTTTATTAGGTTGATATCGTCTTAATGCAGTGTCGTGCCCAGGGGGGCCGAAGGGGGCCTTGGCCCCCCCAAAACCAAACTTGCACTGGTAAAGATTGAACTTCAACAACCCTGGACTAAATTTATCATAAAAAGTTTTGAATAATGCTATATAGGTCCCATTGTAATAACCTGTTGAAGTTTTCTCATCCTTTGAGAGGTGTAACACTCATGCTAAACCCTATTGTAAATGATTATTTGAAAATTTGTCACCTTTCAGAGGTGTATAATAATCAAACACATCCCCTATTGGCCTTGTTTCTCATCTTTACATGTGTGCTTCAGAACTTTTTCACATGTGTGAAAGGTGTGTTTATGCCTATTGTGCATCATTCACACCTTTCCTTTAGAACTTTTCTCACCTCTGGAAGGTGTTTTCACACTCACCCTGTGGAGTAACACCTTGTGATTGGACACTTACTTTGCATGAATAATTTTGATTGGATTATCAGTTTTCACACCTTGTGAGTGAGAAGGCCCTATAAATATGAGAGTCAATCTCAGTTCAAGTCACACAGACGGATATGTAGCCCAGTGGTAAAACGCTGGACTGGTAATCCAGGGATCGCAGGTTCGATCCCCCGTCTGACCCTAATAAAATTAACAGTCTTTCAGATGGGACGTTAAACCGAGGTCTCGTGTCGGTGCTTTACACCGTGCACGTAAAAGAACCAGAGGAGACTCTGGAATGGGTCTCTGTCTGTATCATTGCACTATCCTCCAAAATCTAAAATTACTAATCTCTTCAGGAGGCGTCGCTCATATGGGCAACCGGTAGCGACGATAAATAAACGTAAACACACCAGTTCAAGTCACACTAGCCACCACCATGGCTCTGCGACAGTCTTCCATGTTCAAGTTTATGCAAAGGCCTTCTACCAGGCCTTCTACCAGTCAGTTTCCTGACTACTCTCAGGAGTTCTCATCTGTCAGGTGTGACCCTGTTCCTACAGTTGAGACAAGTGAACCTAAATACTGTGACATTGCTACTTATGCTTCATATAATGAAAGGCGCACACTGACTAGTGAAAAGAGGTTCAAGATGCTGACTAACCGCTACATCCCACCACCTAACTTCCAGTTTCCAGGCAGACCAGACAAGCGTGGTTCCCAGAGACGTTTCCAGTCAAGCTGGTTGCAGAGGTATAGCTGGTTGGAGTATAGTGTGCAAGCTGATGGAGGTTTCTGCTTACCTTGTATACTGTTTGGTGTTGGTCGTGAGGGTATTGACCTGGGTGTGCTTGTGAGCAGACCACTCACTAACTTCAAGAAAGCTCTAGAGGAGCTGAAGGCACATGACACCAAGTTTAACTGGTCATTTCTAGTAATGTGTACATCCACGCTGTTTTAGCTCGGCCAGCCAATCTCGGCACCCCCCCTCATAAAATCCTGGGTACACCCCTGTAATGACCACCTGTATGTTTATGCATTTTGAAATATAAATTTGCTCTGGTATTTGACTAGATGCTACTCTCTATTGTACGTACGCATTTACTTGAGACATCTGCATATTCGGCTGACCTTAGGTCATATACGAAGTTACAATCAGTATACGGCCGTTCTAACTTGATGTTTTAATCAAATCCGATTGATGGCACAGCGGTAATGCCACTAATTATGACGGTAGATGTCCCGGGTTCGATCCCCGAAAAGGTAAAATTTTATTTTTATTATTTCTTGATTTTATAAAAATGCTACGCATAGCACGAACTCTCGCTTTGCACGATTTTATTAATATTCATTGATTGGCGATGCCGGGGAAGTATTTGAAAGCTGCTGAAAAAGAGAAACTAGCAAACGTTCTGAACTATTTTGCTGCTAGTGGTTTACCTAATGGGATATGCATACAAAAGACGGTCGAGTCAACTGGGGTCAGTAGGGCTACGGTGTACCGAATCCAAAGGGAATTGAAGTCTAGTGGGACATTGGCATCACCAAAACGCAAGAAGAGGGGTCCATACAAACCAATTGATGGCTTTGACGAGGGTGTTATAAGGAACAAGTTGAGAGAGTTTTACACTATCCGTCGCCAGCTGCCTACCACCAGGAAGCTACATAAAGTGTTGAAGGATGAAATCAAATACCCAGGAAGTCGCACACTATAAGCCGACTGAGGTAGTGATTACCATACATGGCTCAGATACAGAGGATACCGACTCGGCATATGAGTGTGGCAGCTCCACTGACACAGCGAGCGAAGATGGATCGTAATTTTGAAATTGCATGATGCTCGTAAAATTGTATAAGTTGTGTTGTAGAAAAATAAAATATCATAAAAATAAGAAATAAACAATAAGAAATAAAACACATACTAACATCAAAATGGGAATCGGGAAACATTGATTTAAAATATAAAGAATATAACTGAAATAATTTATAAATAAATATCTATATCAACGTAATAAAAAATCTTTCTTTCTATTTTTGTAACTTCGCAATTTTTAAGCAGTGATGATTCGAACCCACGCGAACTAGCTCATTTCATTTGAGCTTAGTATCAACCCTTCGGCTACCGGCGCTTGCGTTCATTGCATAGATTAAATACATTCATGAAGTTATTAATTTTAATTACTTTACCGCTGTAATTGAAGCGTGTAATTTATGATAATGTCTCAAGTAAATGCGTACGTACAATATCACACCTGAATGTATTGTTTACATATTTTGACAGCTATCATCAGACAATCTCATAAAAGGTTAATTGTGCAAACTTCATGGAAGTCGTGATAGCGCCGTGGATGCGCGTTCGCTTCATTTGCGAACTATCCGGAGTTCGAGCTCCACTGGAGCCGTTATGATTGTACCCTTAGGCAAGGCATTTAAATTCTACGTTGCCTCTTCTCTCTCCCTCGTGGCGATGTATTAGGCAAGGCATTTAAATTCCACGTTGCCTCTTCTCTCTCCCTCGTGACGATGTATTCCATCAGGAATGAGGACTCGATAGTGATTAATATAAGTTGTAAGAACTTGTTTCGCAATCGAGCTAAAATAGAGTTGTATAAACTAAACACACTCTGGTACACCTTCATGTATAACAGGTTAATTGTGCATTACGGTATGTGTATAACAGGTTAATTGTGCATTACGGTATGTGTATAACAGGTTAATTGTGCATTACGGTATGTGTATAACAGGTTAATTGTGCATTACGGTATGTGTATAACAGGTTAATTGTGCATTACGGTATGTGTACAACAGGTTAATTGTGCATTACGGTATGTGTACAACAGGTTAATTGTGCATTACGGTATGTGTACAACAGGTTAATTGTGCATTACGGTATGTGTACAACAGGTTAATTGTGCATTACGGTATGTGTACAACAGGTTAATTGTGCATTACGGTATGTGTACAACAGGTTAATTGTGCATTACGGTATGTGTACAACAGGTTAATTGTGCATTGCGGTATGTGTACAACAGGTTAATTGTGCATTACGGTATGTGTATAACAGGTTAATTGTGCATTACGGTATGTGATTTGTTGATTTACATTATATGTATGCACATTACGGAATCACTCATAGTTGTGAGATAGGTCAAGTAAGACATTTAGTACGGTATCTGTTAGCGATGAACAGTGTGGCGGAGGTATGCACATTACGGAGTGTTCTCTAGTTGTGAGATAGGTCAAGTAAGACATTTAGTACGGTATCTGTTAGCGATGAACAGTGTGGCAGAGGTATGCACATTACGGAGTGTTCTCTAGTTGTGAGATAGGTCAAGTAAGACATTTAGTACGGTATCTGTTAGCGATGAACAGTGTGGCGGAGGTATGCACATTACGGAGTGTTCTCTAGTTGTGAAGATATGTCAAGTAAGACATTTAGTACGGTATCTGTTAGCGATGAACAGTGTGACAGAGGTATGCACATTACGGAGTGTTCTCTAGTTGTGGGATAGGTCAAGTAAGACCTTTAGTACAGTATCTGTTAGCGATGAACAGTGTGACAGAGTTATGCACATTACGGAGTGTTCTCTAGTTGTGAGATAGGTCAAGTAAGACATTTAGTACGGTATCTGTTAGCGATGAACAGTGTGACGGAGGTATGCGCTCTACGGAGTGTTCTCTAGTTGTGAGATTGGTCAAGTAAGACATTTAGTACGGTATCTGTTAGCGATGAACAGTGTGACGGAGGTATGCACATTACGGAGTGTTCTCTAGTTGTGAGATAGGTCAAGTAAGACATTTAGTACGGTATCTGTTAGCGATGAACAGTGTGACGGAGGTATGCACATTACGGAGTGTTCTCTAGTTGCTAGATAGGTCAAGTAAGACATTTAGTACAGTATCTGTTAGCGATGAACAGTGTAACGGAGGTATGCACATTACGGAGTGTTCTCTAGTTGTGAGATAGGTCATGTATCGATAAAGTGCAATAAGCAACTATACAACGTATCGGGTGTGCACGTTGTAGATCCGCTCGCCCGTGGACATGATCTGCTGGCGGCGAGGGTAATATAAGCGCAATGATCACCACCGTGACGCAGGGTTATTAATTCGAATAAAGACAATTGTAAGAATAAATGTTTTCTGTGTTTGGTTTAAACATATTTATTTATCAGGATACATGTAATATACATTGAGAAATATACAGAAACATACATTTATATCGTGATATGTGGATTGGTTTAAACATATTTATTTATCAGGATACATGTAATATACATCGAGAAATATACAGAAACATACATTGTACCCTCTAGTTGTGAGATAGGACATGTATCGATAAAGCCACTATACAACGTATCGGGTGTGCACGTTGTAGATCCGCTCGCCCGTGGACATGCTGGCGTCGAGGGTAATATAAGCGCAATGATCACCACCCTGACGCAGGGTTATTAATTCGAATAAAGACAATTGTAAGAATAAATGTTTTCTGCGTTTTGTTTAAACATATTTATTTATCAGGATACATGTAATATACATTGAGAAATATACTGAAACATACATTTATATCGTGATATGTGGATTGAACTGAAAGCTAAAAGTTTAAGGTAATTCTGTCCACTGTGTATTAGATGTTAGTACCAGGTATATATGGCAATTTTAATAACTTGTCCTAATATCGAAAATGACCAGAATTTAAATATGTTTCATTCAAATTGGAAATGCATCGACACGCTTATAAATATCTGAAAATTGGTAGGTACGGGCTTAGAAATAGAATGTAAGGATGAAATGAAATATAATAAATTATGCAGAAATGAGACCTAGAAGTATTGGCGTGTAGTATTGCTGTATCAAGTTGCTTCCATTTCATATATTGAGATCCCTTACCTATATACGTTATATCGTACTACAGTCGCAAGCCATATTATAGTACTGTATAAGTTGTCGCTTCATGTGCGAAAGGCCCAGTGTTCGATCCCCCGCATGGCCCTAATTAACTTTAGACTTTAAACCGAGGTCTCGTGTCGGTGCACGTTACACCGTGCAGGTAATATTTTACACGGAACCATAGTCATGCAAAGGTTCACCATTGTTATATATGTATAGTTATGCAAAGGTTCACCATTGTTATATATGTATAGTCATGCAAAGGTTCACCATTGTTATATATGTATAGTCATGCAAAGGTTCATCATTGTTATATATGTATAGTTAGTAATATTATGAGCCGCATGTATTGTATTGATTGTAATACCTCAGTTATTCATGTATAGTCATGCAAAGGTTTATCATTGTTATATATGTATAGTCATGCAAAGGTTTATCATTGTTATATATGTATAGTCATGCAAAGGTTTATCATTGTTATATATGTATAGTCATGCAAAGGTTTATCATTGTTATATATGTATAGTCATGCAAAGGTTCATCATTGTTATATATGTATAGTCATGCAAAGGTTTATCATTGTTATATATGTATAGTCATGCAAAGGTTTATCATTGTTATATATGTATAGTCATGCAAAGGTTTATCATTGTTATATATGTATAGTTATGTTAGTAATATTATGAGCCGCATGTATTGTATTGATTGTAATACCTCAGTTATTAATGTATAGTCATGCAAAGGTTTATCATTGTTATATACTGAGTCAAAAAAGAAACGATACCTGGTGTTTATGTGTCTATAATTTCAACATTTATTAAGAAAATACTTTGAAAATTCATAAGATGATAGTCCAACATGTTTGAAAGAGGAGCACATAAAGCATAATGAGCCTCCGAAACGGTCTGCTGCGTGATGACGTAATTCGTCGGACGGGGATCTAATGGAGTTTTCACACAGACGTCAATACCGAGTATGGGCACCATTTGCGTCTCTCACTGCAATGCACCGCCGTCGCATCGAACTGAAGGGTGTCTGAATCTCTTGCTGGTCAATATTTGTCCACTCCTGACGTAAAACATCCCTCAGTTGGTTTAACGTTACCGGCTGACGTCGTCTGACGCGGCGGTCTAACTATCCCACAAATGTTCTATGGGTGACAAGTCTGGTGACAAAGCAGGCCACGGCAGGGTTTCAATATTGTTCTGCTCCAATAATGTGGTGGAAATCCGAGCAGTTTGACACCTGGCGTTGTCCTGTTGGAACAGTGTGACGTTTCTGTTGGCGTTAAAGAACGGCACAACAACTGGCGCAAGGATCTCATCACAGTACCGCTGGGCATTTAGGTTCCCGTCCACCACCAACAGTTCAGTGCGACTGCCGAAGGTGATACCGCCCACGCCATAACGCTTCCGCCCCGAACAGATCGAACTGACGTACACATGCTTCGGCGTAACGTTCACCGCGTCTGCGATATACCCGCTCTCTGCCATCCGCTCGACGCAAACAGAACCGCGATTCATCGCTAAACATCACCGAATTCCAATGTAACCGAGTGCAGCGAGCACGTTCCGTCGTCCATTCCCACCGTACGTCACGGTGACGTCGTGTCAGGATGGGTCCAACTTATGGCCGATAGGCACGAATGCCATGTTCACGGAGCCGGTTCCTGACTGTTTGTGCACTGATGCGATTGTTGTTCATCCCAGGAGTAACGGCAGCTGTGTGCGTAGCAGGTAGGAACCGGTCACGTAAATGTGACGTCCGAATGTGACGGTCCTATTCACGCGTCGTCACACGTGGTCGACCAGATCTTGGACGGTCGTCCACCGATCCATGTGTTCGATAACGTCGAAGTAGACGTGTTATCGTGATCCGCGTAACCCCGAGTCGATTTGCGACGTCACGCTGATGGCACGCATTCTCTGATTGCGGTTTAGCCTAGGCATTTTGTTGGATGTAACAATGGGTATGTAAGGTGCTTTTCCTCGATGATAATGCAATACCAGTACAATAAACCGGTTTTCCGATTTGTACATGTGTAGGAAGTTGTCTTTGTTGAGGAGCACGTGCAAATCGGAAATTCGGTGTTCCAGGATTATCGGGTGTTTATTTACCTGTGTTTATGGTTGGCTGACGTTGCAATAAGATACCCGGTACTGATACGTAATAATATATTAAACCTTTCTATGGTATGGTTTTATCCGTTTTACGTCATTTTTAGTTTGGTATCGTTTCTTTTTTGACTCAGTATATATGCATAGTTAGTAATATTATGAGCCACATGTATTGTATTGATTGTAATACCTCATTTATTCATGTATAGTCATGCAAAGGTTTATCATTGTTATATATGTATAGTTAGTAATATTATGAGCCGCATGCATTGTATTGATTGTAATACCTCATGTATTCATGTATGCCATGAAATGAACGAATAAAAGATATAAGATAACAAAATATGAAAACATATTAATAATCAAACTAGTTGCTTTAAACAATGCAATATACAATGCATGTTGTTTCCATAGGTAGTTAGATCCGCCATTTACGCAACCAATGGTTCACTGATAGAGAAGGCTTGACCTTTCTGCAAACGCTACTTAGGCACGCCCCCCATAGTTACCGGTGCTCGCTGTAACCACGCGAGACAAGCTATCTAACAAAATGGCGTCTAACGCAGACCTGCATCGAGTTAATCTAGATAAAATTCGGTCGAATTTCTCGGTTTTATTTACCCAGATAAGAATATCTCGTTGAAAGCAAGAAGGCAAGGGTTATTTCTCTAAAGTACAGATATATTGGATGAGGACGTGTTAAGTGTTCGTGGAAAATGCTTGCGCAGTCAACGGAAGAGTGAACAACCACATCGTGTCAACTTTGACATCAAAAGAAATGAAATATGCCACCGTCTTGAGAGACTCGACCCTATGCCTCCTAGAAGATTCGAACATTAGGCCCAAAAACTGAACACCAGTACGTTCACTGAGCTAATATTGGAATCCCACAGCTCTGCACTACTATAGTAATATGGGTACTATTACTACTATCTGATCCCTAGTCCACCATCCACGACACTATGTATGAACCACATGTATAATTTTAATCACCATTATACTCACATTATACTCTTGTGAACAGTAGATCTATAAATGCAGAATATATATATTTTCGAAATATTTTATTATGCATAAATAAATTAATTTCAACTTACTTTTGTGCAAATATATCTGTTTGCATTAATTGTGGATTTTTCAAGATTTGTCTTATAGGTTTTGGAAATGGCACGAATTTAACGTCACCTATCAATCGTTATCGCAAATGTAACAAGATGGCCATTCAAAAAGATCGGCGGCCATTGTTTACGAGAGCGGAAATATTGCTGCACAGATGAGTAAGTTCAAAATATCACACACCGACTTGCGAGTGGGTATTACCTATGATAGTACAGTTTCCTAGATGATTTGCTAAGAAATAACACAAACTAGTACAGTTCATAGTTCGTATAATTTATTATATATAGCACTACATGTTAACTATACTAGCATTGCTTAACAAGGGAGGTAACACATACGTGTAATTGATACTGAATGATTTAATGTTAACAAGGGAGGTAATACATACATGTAGTTGTTACTGAATAATCTAACGTTAACAAGGGAGGTAACACATACATGTAGTTGTTACTGAATGGTGTAATGTTAACAAGGGAGGTAATACATACATGTAGTTGTTACTGAATGATCTAACGTTAACAAGGGAGGTAACACATACATGTAGTTGTTACTGAATGATCTAACGTTAACAAGGGAGGTAACACATACATGTAGTTGTTACTGAATGATCTAACGTTAACAAGGGAGGTAACACATACATGCAGTTGTTACTGAATGGTGTAATGTTAACAAGGGAGGTAACACATACATGTAGTTGTTACTGAATGGTGAAATGTTAACAAGGGAGGTAACACATACACACGTACTTGCAATGGTTGGTCAATATGACATAGTTCACTCACGTCAACTACGTTGGGACGTATTTACAATGGTTGATCAATATGACATAGTTCACTCGCGTCAACTACGTTGGGACGTATTTGCAATGGTTGATCAATATGACATAGTTCACTCGTGTCAACTACGTTAGGACGTATTTGCAATGGTTGGACAATATGACATAGTTCACTCGTGTCAACTACGTTGGGACGTATTTGCAATGGTTGGTCAATATGACATAGTGCACTCGGGTTCACTCGCGTAATAATGGTTATCCTCACCAAAATATTAAGATTATCAAAAGAAATAATTATGATGTGTATATACATGTATACTAGTACACAGACACTCGGGTAAAAATAAGTAAAACATTTCACTCCATACATAAACAACAGTTTTATTACAGTATATTTACAAAATAAAAACCCAACCCTGAAAAGCAGCGTGAACCTGGCTATTTAGAAAGAAGATACCCATGTTATAGATAAGTATCGATATTGAACTGACTGTATAAGCGGAAAGAAACACTCGTCTATACCATAAACTCGCCTATATCATACATTCGCCTATATCATACACTCATCTATATCATACACTCGCCTAATCATACCCTCGTCTATATCATACACTCATCTATAGCATACACTCGCCTATAGCATACACTCGCCTATATCATACATTGGTCAATAGCATACACTCATCTATATAATACACTCATCTATACTATACACTCATCTATATCATACACTCGCCTACAGTATACACTCGCCTATAGCATACACGCGTCTATAGCATACACTCGTCTATATCATACACTCGCCTATATTATGCAGTCGTCTTAAGCATACACTCGTCTATAGCATACATTCGTCTATAGCATGCACTCGTCTATATTATACACTCGCCTATAGCATGCACTCGTCTATAGCATAAACTCGTCTATATCATACATTCATCTATAGCATACACTCGTCTATAGCATACACTCGTCTATTTCATACACTCGTCTATTTCATACACTCGTCTATATCATACACTCGTCAATAGCATACACTCGTCTATATCATACACTCGTCTATAGCATACACTCGTATATATCATACACCCGCCTATATCATACACTCGTCTATAGCATACACTCGTCTATAGCATACACTCGCCTATATCATACACTCGCCTATACCATACACTCGCCTATACCATACACTCGTCTATATCATACACTCGCCTATAGCATACACTCGTCTATAGCATACACTCGTCTATAGCATACACTCGCCTATAGCATACACTCGCCTATAGCATACACTCGTCTATAGCATACACTCGCCTATAGCATACACTCGTCTATAGCATACACTCGTCTATAGCATACACTCGTCAATAGCATACACTCGTCTATAGCATACACTCGCCTATATCATACACTCATCTATATCAAACAATCTTCTATAGCATACACTCGCCTATATCATACACTCGTCTATAGCATACACTCATCTATAGCATACACTCATCTATAGCATACACTCGTCAATAGCATACACTCGTCTATAGCATACACTCATCTATATCATACACTCGTCTATAGCATACACTCTTCTATAGCGTACACTTGCCTATATCATACACTCATCTATATCAAACAATCTTCTATAGCATACACTCGCCTATATCATACACTCGTCTATAGCTTACACTCGTCTATAGCATACACTCATCTATAGCATACACTCATCTATAGCATACACTCGTCTATAGCATACACTCGTCTATAGCATACACTCATCTATATCATACACTCGTCTATAGCATACACTCGTCTATAGCATACACTTATCTATATCATACACTCGTATATAGCATACACTCGTCTATAGCATACACTCGTCTATATCATACACTAGCCTATATCATACACTCGCCTATATCATGCACTCACATCCGGGAATATGTCCTAGTATCTTACATCCAGGAATATGCCCTAGTATCATACATCCAGGAATATGTCCTAGTATCATACATCCGGGAATATGTCCTAGTATCACACATCCGGGAATATGTCCTAGTATCATACATCCGGGAATATGTCCTAGTATCATACATCCGGGAATATGTCCTAGTATCTTACATCCGGGAATATGTCCTAGTATCTTACATCCGGGAATATGTCCTAGTATCATACATCCGGGAATATGTCCTAGTATCATACATCCGGGAATATGTCCTAGTATCATACATCCGGGAATATGTCCTAGTATCATACATCCAGGAATATGTCCTAGTATCATACATCCGGGAATATGTCCTAGTATCATACATCCGGGAATATGTCCTAGTATCATACATCCAGGAATATGTCCTAGTATCATACATCCAGGAATATGTCCTAGTATCACACATCCGGGAATATGTCCTAGTATCATACATCCGGGAATATGTCCTAGTATCATACATCCGGGAATATGTCCTAGTATCATACATCCAGGAATATGTCCTAGTATCATACATCCGGGAATATGTCCTAGTATCATACATCCGGGAATATGTCCTAGTATCATACATCCGGGAATATGTCCTAGTATCATACATCCGTGATTAATATAAGTTGTGACAGCTTAATAAATAAAGTTTATAGCACTCGTAAAAATAAGTTAAAAAAACCAAAACATTTCACTCCATACATCATATAAATATAATCAGAAAGCAACGTGAGTGTGTTTTACTTTTATATTTTGTCGCTTCCTGAAGAGATGAGTCATTTTAGATTTTGGAGGATAGTGCAATGATACAGACAGACCCATTCCAGAGTCTCCTCTGGATCTTTAACGTGCACGGTGCAAAGCACCGACACGAGACCTCGGTTTAACGTCCCATCTGAAAGATTGTTAAGTTTATTAGGATTAGACGGGGAATCAAACCTGCGATCCCTGGATTACCAGTCCAACACACATTATTACGCAAAACACTTCACTCCATATAGGTTGTATATGGGATCAACATTTCTCACTGGCAGAAATGTACAAACATTAGATTGGCCGCCGAGGTACTTCTTAAAAACTTAATTTTTGTTGTAAATACTAGTCACACATTGTTCAAATTTTTCATGGGAGTTTCTTATTGATTATATTACATGGTAAATAGCAACTAATTATAGAGCACTGTGAAAATATCAGGAAAATAATGAAAAAAATGCATTTTTGCCCCAAAAATACGCCGTTTCTCCATTTTTTGCAAATATATGCAATCAAAAAAAATTTATATGGGGAGTTTTGTTATTGAGAAGCATTTATTACTGAATAACTATACACATACACATAAAACCAGGCCAGTACATACACATACACATACACATAAAGCCAGGCCAGTACATACACATACACATAAAGCCAGGCCAGTACATACACATACACATACGCATAAAGTCAGGCCAGTTCAGAGTTAACAAATGCCGTGTTTTGCAAAATGGGATCAAAATTTCACATGTGTCAAAATGTAAAAAAATGTCACTTCTTACACTGGCCGACCTGGTTTTAGTGACTTCTTAAAATCATTGTTTTTGTTGAAAATACTGGTTCCATATGGCTCAACATTGTTATGGTAGTGTGTTAAAGATTGTATTACATGAAAGGCAAGAAATAATTACATAGCACATGTTTTGTTTTATTCATAGGTTGTATATACGTAAATAGGCAGAAGTGCATCCGCGGTCGAATGTAGTCCCAATAACTAATATAGTTAATTTATCTTTTTGATAAAATTGCATTTTCATGACATGCATGGTGTAGTTTGTGTTTTTTGAGAAATTATGTGACTTGAGAAGATTTCTTTGTGTAGAAAATCACAGGGATTCGGCACGTTTGGGGGTACTAGTATATATATATTTAAGTATTTAAATGTATATGCTAGTACCCTCAAACGTGCCGAATCCCTGTGTAGAAAATATGTGGTATAAGAATTCAGGCCATTGCAAGGTGAAGGTTGGTCTACTGTATTATTTGGCGGAGGAATACAGTGTGTAAACACAGTGACGTTATTCACAGGTGAGCACTTGGTATTTGAAACTTAAAATTTGAAATATTCTTGGTGTGTTTCAGACTGATTTGAATACCTCTTCACAGTGGATGTGTTATCAGCAGAAATGAAAATTGGAAATATAAATGAACAGATCGTATGTTTTTACTTTTTACTATGTATTACAAGGCAATTTATTTTTTGTTTTACAACCTATATCGTAAAAACAAAAAGCATATGTGTTTTACGTTTATGTCTCGTCGCTACCGGTTTACTATATGAGCGACGCCTCCTGAAGAGTTTAATCATTTTAGAGGATAGTGCAAAACAGAAAACATTGTGTTTTACGTTTATTTATCGTTGCTACCGGTTGCCCATATGAGCGACGCCTCCTGAACAGATTAGTCATTTTAGAGGATAGTGCAATGATACTGAAAGAGACCCATTCCTCAGTCACTTCTGATTCGTTTACGTGCATGGTGTACAGCAGCGACACGATACCTCAGTTTAATGTCCCATCTGAAAAACTGTTAATATTATTAGATGGGGATCGAACTAAAGCAGAAAGCATTGTAAGTGTTTTACGTTTATTTATGTCGCTACCCCCATATGAGCGAAGCCTCCTGAAGAGATTACATCATTTTAGATTTTTGGCCTTTCCAGAGTATCCTCTGGTTCTTTTACATGCACAGGGGAAAGCAGAAAGCAACCCTATTACGCAATTTATATAAACCAAATATAAATGATAAAAAACACTTTAATATTTAACACCAAAATTAGCAGTTACAGAAATACCATACTATATGATATATAATAGCTACAATAGAACTATAGAATGATTAACAATCTGATCTAAGAACAAAATGAAATGACATCCTAAATTAAATTATTATCTCCCTTTATGAATACATTTTATTATTTCGTTTTATATTCATTTACCTCCCTTTATGAAAAACACTGAATACAATACATGTCTAATGCTCTTACATATACAAGTCTAATGCTAGTATATATACATGTCTAATGCTGGTACATATACATGTCTAATGCTGGTACACATACATGTCTACTGTACGTACATATACATGTCTAATGTTCGTACATATACATGCTGTGATTATACATGCATATTTCGATGTGACTGTAAATTAATGATTCATCTCAATCTGAATATTTTGATCTTATCACAATCACTTTGTGTAACCATAATCCTGGGTGGATTTGGTAGGTAGGTTACCGTTAAAGGGTGTGTTATCCTGTCAGTTTGTGTCAGTAGTTCATGCAAGACGTTGCCCCGGCTGTCAGTCTGGATAACATTGTGGGACTTCCAGCCACATACAAACAGTTGATGTCGGTCATCTACAGTAACATCGCACGCCCACTCTAACCTGGGATCCGTTATAACTGTCTGTTTGTTACCTTGTTTGTCTATAACTATAACCCCTGTATCCCTGTCAGTAATGTACAGTAGTGAGTTATTCCTGCTAACAGTTATATTCCATGAGTAAATACTGCACTGCTGCTGCTTCATGATTACACGCAGCTCGGAACCGGACATATCATAAACTCTAACCTCACGCTCACCAGACACACAACAACAAACGTATAACTCACCCTGACTGTGACAGATACCCATACACACCCAATCTACACTGAATGACCGTGTCAGTGACAATGACCTGCCCACAGATATAAACTGAACTTTTCCAGCATTACAAAGAGTAACAGCTAGCTCAGTGGTACCAGTTTTACATATTCCCCACGGACCACCCGGTATGTCAACCCAGTCAGTAACATTGAATGTACTATCCAGTCGTTTCAGTCTGTCATTGTTGTAGTCTGTAATGATAGTCTGATTGTTGTCTAGCACACATACACCATTAATGTAAGGCACATGTTTATCAGGTTTTACCTTGATTTTGTACTCACCGAGAGGGGAAGCAATGTAAGGATGGACGGTATCATCAATGAGAGTAATCAAGGATTTCATACCATGCAAACAAGACTCAATGCCTGTATCTAATTCATACACAATGGTTGAAGCTTGCTTACTCTCAACTTGATTGATAAAGTCGTTACTCTTTGATGCTTGAGCATTATATTGCTTAATATGCACAAAGAGTTGGGCCTCGTTGACAGTCTTGAACTGTTTTATATTGTCAAGTGTAACCTGTAGGGACTTCAGCATGTCCTCTAGAGAGGTAACGTCACTGTTTATGCAATCTGCTATCTCTTTATGTTTAAGCAATATTTGTTTATTAGACGTCTTTGCCAGTTCTTCAACCCTATCTATGATGTTCTTCTTCAACGTCTGGACGTCATTCAGCATGCCGTCACGTTTTTTATCCACCAGACGCAGGTCATTCTCTCGTCTAGCCTTCAACTGAAGCAGCTCTTTCTTCACCTTCTCCACGGAGGTCTGGGTTTGTTGCTTTTCCCGTCCTTTCAGTATTCCTTTGGCCACCGTTGGAATATATTCTATTCCTTCACACGCCCTGAAATAACATACAGTATTATATATATACACAGGCGTAGGATGTGTTAGTATTATATATACTAGTATTGTACATGTATATACACAGGGGTAGGACGTGATAGTATTATATATACTAGTATTGTACATGTATATACACAGGGGTAGGACGTGATATTATTATATATACTAGTATTGTACATGTATATGCACAGGGGTAGGACGTGTTAGTATTATATATACTAGTATAGTATATGTATATACACAGGGGTAGGACGTGATAGTATTATATATACTAGTATTGTATATACACAGGGGTAGGAGTGATAGTATTATATATACTAGTATTGTACATGTATATACACAGGGTTAGGATGTGATAGTATTATATATACTAGTATTGCATATACACAGGGTTAGGATGTGATAATATTATATATACTAGTATTGCATATACACAGAGGTAGGACGTGTTAGTATTATATATACTAGTATTGTATATACACATGGGTAGGACATGATAGTATTATATATACTAGTATTGTACATGTATATACACAGGGGTAGGACGTGATAGTATTATATATACTAGTATTGTACATGTATATACACAGGGGTAGAACATGATAGTATTATATATACTAGTATTGTACATGTATATACACATGGGTAGGACATGATAGTATTATATATACTAGTATTGTACATGTATATACACAGGGGTAGGACGTGATAGTGTTATATATACTAGTATTGTACATGTATATACACAGGGGTATACATGATATTATTATATATACTAGTATTGTACATGTATATACACAGGGGTAGGACGTGATAGTATTATATATACTAGTATTGTACATGTATATACACAGGGGTAGGACATGATAGTATTATATATACTAGTATTGTACATGTATATACACAGGGGTAGGACGTGATAGTATTATATATACTAGTATTGTATATACACAGGGGTAGGACGTGTTAGTATTATATATACTAGTATTGTACATGTATATACACAGGGGTAGGACGTGATAGTATTATATATACTAGTATTGTACATGTATATACACAGGGGTAGGACGTGATAGTATTATATATACTAGTATTGTACATGTATATACACAGGGGTAGGACGTGTTAGTATTATATATACTATATATAGTATATGTATATACACAGGGGTAGGACGTGATAGTATTATATATACTAGTATTGTATATACACAGGGGTAGGAGTGATAGTATTATATATACTAGTATTGTACATGTATATACACAGGGGTAGGACGTGATAGTATTATATATACTAGTATTGTACATGTATATACACAGGGGTAGGAGTGATAGTATTATATATACTAGTAGTGCACATGTATATACACAGGGGTAGGACATGATATTATTATATATACTAGTATTGTACATGTATATACACAGGGGTAGGACGTGATAGTATTATATATACTAGTATTGTACATGTATATACACAGGGGTAGGACGTGATAGTATTATATATACTAGTATTGTACATGTATATACACAGGGGTAGGACGTGATAGTATTATATATACTAGTATTGTATATACACAGGGGTAGGACGTGATAGTATTATATATACTAGTATTGTACATGTATATACACAGGGGTAGGACGGATAGTATTATATATACTAGTTTGTATATACACAGGGGTAGGAGTGATAGTATTATATATACTAGTATTGTACATGTATATACACAGGGGTAGGACGTGATAGTATTATATATACTAGTATTGTATATACACAGGGTAGGACGTGATAGTATTATATATACTAGTATTGTACATGTATATACACAGGGGTAGGACGTGATAGTATTATATATACTAGTATTGTACATGTATATACACAGGGGTAGGACGTGATAGTATTATATATACTAGTATTGTACATGTATATACACAGGGGTAGGACGTGATAGTATTATATATACTAGTATTGTACATGTATATACACAGGGGTAGGACGTGATAGTATTATATATACTAGTATTGTATATACACAGGGGTAGGACGTGTTAGTATTATATATACTAGTATTGTATATACACAGGGGTAGGACGTGATAGTATTATATATACTAGTATTGTATATACACAGGGGTAGGACGTGATAGTATTATATATACTAGTATTGTACATGTATATACACAGGGTAGGACGTGATAGTATTATATATACTAGTATTGTACATGTATATACACAGGGGTAGGACGTGATAGTATTATATATACTAGTATTGTATATACACAGGGGTAGGACGTGATAGTATTATATATACTAGTATTGTACATGTATATACACAGGGGTAGGACGTGATAGTATTATATATACTAGTATTGTACATGTATATACACAGGGGTAGGACGTGTTAGTATTATATATACTAGTATTGTATATACACAGGGGTAGGACGTGATAGTATTATATATACTAGTATTGTACATGTATATACACAGGGGTAGGACGTGATAGTATTATATATACTAGTATTGTACATGTATATACACAGGGGTAGGACGTGATAGTATTATATATACTAGTATTGTATATACACAGGGGTAGGACGTGATAGTATTATATATACTAGTATTGTACATGTATATACACAGGGGTAGGACGTGATAGTATTATATATACTAGTATTGTACATGTATATACACAGGGGTAGGACGTGATAGTATTATATATACTAGTATTGTACATGTATATACACAGGGGTAGGACGTGATAGTATTATATATACTAGTATTGTATATACACAGGGGTAGGACGTGATAGTATTATATATACTAGTATTGTACATGTATATACACAGGGGTAGGACGTGTTAGTATTATATATACTAGTATTGTACATGTATATACACAGGGTAGGACGTGATAGTATTATATATACTAGTATTGTACATGTATATACACAGGGGTAGGACGTGATAGTATTATATATACTAGTATTGTACATGTATATACACAGGGGTAGGACGTGATAGTATTATATATACTAGTATTGTACATGTATATACACAGGGGTAGGACATGATAGTATTATATATACTAGTATTGTACATGTATATACACAGGGGTAGGACGTGATAGTATTATATATACTAGTATTGTACATGTATATACACAGGGGTAGGACGTGATAGTATTATATATACTAGTATTGTACATGTATATACACAGGGGTAGGACGTGATAGTATTATATATACTAGTATTGTACATGTATATACACAGGGGTAGGACGTGATAGTATTATATATACTAGTATTGTATATACACAGGGGTAGGACGTGATAGTATTATATATACTAGTATTGTACAAGTATATACACAGGGGTAGGACGTGATAGTATTATATATACTAGTATTGTACATGTATATACACAGGGGTAGGACGTGATAGTATTATATATACTAGTATTGTACATATATATACACAGGGGTAGGACGTGTTAGTATTATATATACTAGTATAGTATATGTATATACACAGGGGTAGGACGTGATAGTATTATATATACTAGTATTGTATATACACAGGGGTAGGACGTGATAGTATTATATATACTAGTATTGTACATGTATATACACAGGGGTAGGACGTGTTAGTATTATATATACTAGTATTGTACATGTATATACACAGGGGTAGGACGTGATAGTATTATATATACTAGTATTGTACATGTATATACACAGGGGTAGGACGTGATAGTATTATATATACTAGTATTGTACATGTATATACACAGGGGTAGGACGTGATAGTATTATATATACTAGTATTGACATGTATATACACAGGGGTAGGACGTGTTAGTATTATATATACTAGTATGATGTATATACACAGGGGTAGGACGTGATAGTATTATATATACTAGTATTGTATATACACAGGGGTAGGAGTGATAGTATTATATATACTAGTATTGTACATGTATATACACAGGGGTAGGACGTGATAGTATTATATATACTAGTATTGTATATACACAGGGGTAGGACGTGATAGTATTATATATACTAGTATTGTACATGTATATACACAGGGGTAGGACGTGATAGTATTATATATACTAGTATTGTACATGTATATACACAGGGGTAGGACGTGATAGTATTATATATACTAGTATTGTACATGTATATACACAGGGGTAGGACGTGATAGTATTATATATACTAGTATTGTACATGTATATACACAGGGGTAGGACGTGATAGTATTATATATACTAGTATTGTACATGTATATACACAGGGGTAGGACGTGATAGTATTATATATACTAGTATTGTACATGTATATACACAGGGGTAGGACGTGATAGTATTATATATACTAGTATTGTACATGTATATACACAGGGTAGGACGTGATAGTATTATATATATAGTATATGTATATACACAGGGGTAGGACGTGATAGTATTATATATACTAGTATTGTACATGTATATACACAGGGGTAGGACGTGATAGTATTATATATACTAGTATTGTACATGTATATACACAGGGTAGGACGTGATAGTATTATATATACTAGTATTGTACATGTATATACACAGGGGTAGGACGTGATAGTATTATATATACTAGTATTGTACATGTATATACACAGGGGTAGGACATGATAGTATTATATATACTAGTAGGGTACATGTATATACACAGGGGTAGGACATGATAGTATTATATATACTAGTATTGTACATGTATTTACACAGGGGTAAGACGTGATAATATTATATATACTAGTATTGTATATACACAGGGATAGGACATGTTAGTATTATATATACTAGTATTGTATATACACAGGGGTAGGACATGACAGTATTATATATACTAGTATTGTACAAGTATATACACAGGGGTAGGACGTGATAGTATTATATATACTAGTATTGTACATGTATATACACAGGGGTAGGACGTGATAGTATTATATATACTAGT
>CM026396.1:25445099-25466820 GCA_014843695.1 Archivesica marissinica | reverse complement strand
ATATCAAGGCCACTACGATCAGAAGATGGGATATCAAGGCCACTACGATCAGAAGATGGGTTATCAAGGCCTCTACGATCTGAATTTGGGATATCAAGGCCACTACGATCAGAAGATGGGTTATCAAGGCCACTACGATCAGAAGATGGGTTGTTAAGGCTACTACGATCAGAAGATAGTTTATCAAGGCCACTACGACCGGAAGATGGGTTATCAAGGCCATTACGACCGGAAGATGGGTTATCAAGGCTACTACGAACAGAAGATGGATTATCAAGGCTACTACGATCAGAAGATGGGTTATCAAGGCCACTACGATCAGAAGATGGGTTATCAAGGCTACTACGATCAGAAGATGATATATCAAGGCCACTACGATTAGAACATGGGATATCAAGGCCACTACGGCCGGAAAATGGGTTATCAAGGCCTGTACGATCTGAAGATGGGATATCAAGGCCACTACGAACAGAACATGTGATATCAAGGCCACTACAACCTGAAGATGATATATCAAGGCCACTACGACCTGAAGATGGGATATCAAGGCCACTACGATCAGAACAAGGGATATCAAGGCCACTACGATCAGAAGATGGGATATCAAGGCCACTACGATCAGAAGATGGGATATCAAGGCCACTACGACCAGAAGATGGGATATCAAGGCCATTACGATCAGAATATGGGATATCAAGGCCACTACGATCAGAAGATGATATATCAAGTCCTCTACGATCTGAAGATGGGATATCAAGGTCACTACGATCTGAAGATGGGATATCAAGGCCACTACGATAAGAACATGGTATATCAAGGCCACTACGATCTGAACATGGGACATCAAGGCCACTACGATCTGAAGATGGGATATCAAGGCCACTACAATCTGAACATGGGATATCAAGGCCACTATGATCAGAAGATGGGTTGGGATATCAAGACCACTACGATCAGAAGATGGGTTATCAAGGCTACTACGATCAGAAGATAGGTTATCAAGGCCACTACGACCGGAAGATGGGTTATCAAGGCCATTACGACCGGAAGATGGGTTATCAAGGCTACTACGATCAGAATATGGGATATCAAGGCCACTACGATCAGAATATGGGTTATCAAGGCCACTACGATCAGAAGATGGGTTATCAAGGCCACTACGACCGGAAGATGGGTTATCAAGGCCACTACGACCGGATGATGGGATATCAAGGCGACTACGATCAGAAAATGGGACATCAAGGCCACTGCGACCAGAAGATGAGATATCAAGGCCAATACGACCGGAAGATGGGTTATCAAGGCCACTACGACCGGATGATGGGATATCAAGGCCACTACGACCAGAAGATGGGTTATCAAGGCCTCTACGATCTGAAGATGGGATATCAAGGCCACTACGACCAGAAGATGGGTTATCAAGGCCTCTACGATCTGAAGATGGGATATTAATGCCACTACGATCAGAACATGGGATATCAAGGCCACTACGATCAGAAGATGGGTTATCAAGGCCACTACGATAAGAACATGGTATATCAAGGCCACTACGATCTGAAAATGGGACATCAAGGCCACTACGATCAGAAGATGGGATATCAAGGCCACTACGATCAGAAGATGGGATATCAAGGCCACTATGATCAGAAGATGGGTTGTCAAGGCCTCTACGATCAGAAGATGGATTATCAAGGCCACTACGATCAGAAGATGGGTTATCAAGGCTACTACGATCAGAAGATAGGTTATCAAGGCCACTACGACCGGAAGATGGGTTATCAAGGCCATTACGACCGGAAGATGGGTTATCAAGGCTACTACGATCAGAAGATGGGTTATCAAGGCTACTACGATCAGAAGATGGGTTATCAAGGCCACTACGATCAGAATATGGGTTATCAAGGCCACTACGACCGGAAGATGGGTTATCAAGGCCACTACGACCGGATGATGGGATATCAAGGCGACTACGATCAGAAAATGGGACATCAATGCCACTGCGACCAGAAGATGAGATATCAAGGCCAATACGACCGGAAGATGGGTTATCAAGGCCACTACGACCGGAAGATGGGATATCAAGGCCACTACGACCAGACGATGGGTTATCAAGGCCTCTACGATCTGAAGATGGGATATCAAGGCCACTACGATCAAAACATGGGATATCAAGGCCACTACGACCGGAAGATTGGGTATCAAGGCCACTACGATTAGAACATGGGATATCAATGCCATTATGATCAGAAGATGATATATCAAGGCCACTACGATTAGAACATGGGATATCAAGGCCACTACGGCCGGAAGATGGGTTATCAAGGCCTGTTTCTACGATCTGAAGATGGGATATCAAGGCCAATACGATTTGAACATGGGATATCAAGGCTACTACAATCTGAAGATGATATATCAAGGCCTCTACGACCTGAATATGTGATATCAAGGCCACTACGATCAGAAGATGGGATATCAAGGCCATTACGATCAGAATATGGGATATCAAGGCCACTACGATCAGAAGATGATATATCAAGGCCTCTACGATCTGAAGATGGGATATCAAGGTCACTACGATCTGAAGATGGGATATCAAGTCCACTACGATCAGAACATGGTATATCAAGGCCTCTACGATCTGAAGATGGGATATCAAGGCCACTACGATCTGAAGATGGGACATCAAGGCCACTACGATCAGAACATGGGCTATCAAGGCCACTACGATCTGAACATGGGATATCAATGCCTCTACGATCTGAAGATGGGACATCAAGGCCACTACGATCTGAAGATGGGATATCAAGGCCACTACAATCTGAACATGGGATATCAAGGCCACTATGATCAGAAGATGGGTTGTCAAGGCCTCTACGATCAGAAGATGGGTTATCAAGGCCACTACGATCAGAAGATGGGTTATCAAGGCTACTACGATCAGAAGATAGGTTATCAAGGCCACTACGACCGGAAGATGGGTTATCAAGGCCATTACGACCGGAAGATGGGTTATCAAGGCTACTACGATCAGAAGATGGGTATCAAGGCCACTACGATCAGAATATGGGTTATCAAGGCCACTACGACCGGAAGATGGGTATCAAGGCCACTACGACCGGATGATGGGATATCAAGGCGACTACGATCAGAAAATGGGACATCAAGGCCACTGCGACCAGAAGATGAGATATCAAGGCCAATACGACCGGAAGATGGGTTATCAAGGCCACTACGACCGGAAGATGGGATATCAAGGCCACTACGACCAGAAGATGGGTTATCAAGCCTCTACGATCTGAAGATGGGATATCAAGGCCACTACGACCAGAAGATGGGTTATCAAGGCCTCTACGATCTGAAGATGGGATATTAATGCCACTACGATCAGAACATGGGATATCAAGGCCACTACGATCAGAAGATGAGATATCAAGGCCACTACGATCAAAACATGGGATATCAAGGCCACTACGACAGGACGATTGGGTATCAAGGCCACTACGATTAGAACATGGGATATCAAGGCCACTACGGCCGGAAGATGGGTTATCAAGGCCTGCCTCTACGATCTGAAGATGGGATATCAAGGCCACTACGATCTGAACATGGGATATCAAGGCTACTACAATCTGAAGATGATATATCAAGGCCTCTACGACCTGAATATGTGATATCAAGGCCACTTCGATCAGAAGATGGGATATCAAGGCCACTACGATCTGAACATGGGATATCAAGGCTACTACAATCTGAAGATGATATATCAAGGCCTCTACGACCTGAATATGTGATATCAAGGCCTCTACGATCTGAAGATGGGATATCAAGGCCACTACGATCTGAAGATGGGATATCAATGCCACTACGATCTGAAGATGATATATCAAGGCCACTACGATCTGAAGATGGGATATCAATGCCACTACGATCAGAACATGGGATATCAAGGCCACTACGATCAGAACATGGGCTATCAAGGCCACTACGATCAGAACATGGGATATCGAGGCCACTACGATCTGAACATGGGATATCAATGCCTCTACGATCTGAAGATGGGACATCAAGGCCACTACGATCTGAAGATGGGACATCAAGGCCACTACGATCTAAAGATGGGATATCAAGGACACTATGATCAGAAGATGTGTTGTCAAGGCCTCTACGATCTGAAGATTGGATATCAAGGCCACTACGACCAGAAGATGGGTTATCAAGGCCTCTACTATCTGAAGATGGGATATCAATGCCACTACGGTCAGAACATGGGATATCAAGGCCACTACGATCTGAAGATGGGACATCAACGCCTCTATGATCAGAAGATGGGTTATCAAGGCCACTACGATCAGAACATGGGACATCAATGCCACTACGACCAGAACATGGGATATCAAGGCCACTACGAACAGAACATGGGCCATCAAGGCCACTACGACCAAAATATGAGATATCAAGGCCACTACGATCAGAACATGGGATATCAAGGCCACTACGACCAGACCATGGGATATCAAGGCCACTACGGCCGGAAGATTGGTTATCAAAGCCACTACGACCAGAAATGGGTTATCAAGGCCACTACGATCAGAACATGGGAAACCAAGGCCACTACGACCAGAACATGGGATATCAAGGCCACTACGATCAGAACATGGGACATCAAGGCAACTACGACCAGAACATGGGATATCAAGGCCACTACGATCAGAACATGGGATATCAATGCCACTACGACAACCACACACAACAAACAACACACAATCTGAAGATGATATATCAAGGCCTCTACGATCTGAAGATGGGATATCAAGGCCACTACGATCAGAAGATGGGATATCAAGGCCACTACGATCAAAATGGGATATCAAGGCCACTACGATCAGAAGATGGGATATCAAGGCCACTACGATCAGAAATGGGATATCAAGGCCACTACGATCAGAAGATGAATATCAAGGCCACTACGATCAGAAATGGGATATCAAGGCACTACGATCTGAAGATGGGATATCAAGGCCACTACGATCAGAACAGGTATCAAGGCCCTACGATCTGAAATGGAATCAAGGCCACTACGATCGAACATGGGATATCAATGCCACTACGATCAGAACATGGGATATCAAGGCCACTACGATCTGAACATGGGACATCAAGGCCACTACGATCTGAAGATGGGATATCAAGGCCACTACGATCAGAAGATGGGATATCAAGGCCACTACGATCTGAACATGGGATATCAAGGCCACTACGATCAGAACATGGGATATCAAGGCCACTACGATCTGAACATGGGACATCAAGGCCACTACGATTGAAATGGGATATCAAGGCCACTACGATCAGAAGATGGGATATCAAGGCCACTACGATCAGAAGATGGGATATCAAGGCCACTACGATCAGAAGATGGGATATCAAGGCCACTACGATCAGAAGATGGGTTATCAAGGCCTCTACGATCTGAATATGGGATATCAAGGCCACTACGATCAGAAGATGGGTTATCAAGGCCACTACGATCAGAAGATGGGTTATCAAGGCTACTACGATCAGAAGATAGGTTATCAAGGCCACTACGACCGGAAGATGGGTTATCAAGGCCACTACGACGAAGATGGGTATCAAGGCACTACGACAGAAATGTATCAAGGCCACTACGATCAGAAATGGGTATCAAGGCCACTACGACGAAATGGGTATCAAGGCCACTACGACAGAAATGATATCAAGGCCACTACGATCAAAAACACCACCGACAGAAGATGGATATCAAGGCCATACGACAGAAGATGGGATATCAAGGCCACTACGACCGGAAGATGGGATATCAAGGCCACTACGACCAGACGATGGGTATCAAGGCCTCTACGATCTGAAGATGGGATATCAAGGCCACTACGATCAGAACATGGGATATCAAGGCCACTACGACCGAAGATGGGTATCAAGGCCACTACGATAGAAGATGGGATATCAAGGCCATTACGATCAGAAGATGGGATATCAAGGCCACTACGATCAGAACATGGGATATCAAGGCCACTACGATCAGAAGATGGGTTATCAAGGCCACTACGATCTGAAGATGGGATATCAAGGCCACTACGATCTGAACATGGGATATCAAGGCCACTACGATCGAAGATGGGATATCAAGGCCTCTACGACAGAAAATGTGATATCAAGGCCACTACGATCAGAAGATGGGATATCAAGGCCATTACGATCAGAATATGGGATATCAAGGCCACTACGATCAGAAGATGATATATCAAGGCCTCTACGATCTGAAGATGGGATATCAAGGTCACTACGATCTGAAGATGGGATATCAAGTCCACTACGATCAGAACATGGTATATCAAGGCCTCTACGATCTGAAGATGGGATATCAAGGCCACTACGATCTGAAGATGGGACATCAAGGCCACTACGATCAGAACATGGGCTATCAAGGCCACTACGATCTGAACATGGGATATCAATGCCTCTACGATCTGAAGATGGGACATCAAGGCCACTACGATCTGAAGATGGGATATCAAGGCCACTACAATCTGAACATGGGATATCAAGGCCACTATGATCAGAAGATGGGTTGTCAAGGCCTCTACGATCAGAAGATGGGTTATCAAGGCCACTACGATCAGAAGATGGGTTATCAAGGCTACTACGATCAGAAGATAGGTTATCAAGGCCACTACGACCGGAAGATGGGTTATCAAGGCCATTACGACCGGAAGATGGGTTATCAAGGCTACTACGATCAGAAGATGGGTTATCAAGGCTACTACGATCAGAAGATGGGTTATCAAGGCCACTACGATCAGAATATGGGTTATCAAGGCCACTACGACCGGAAGATGGGTTATCAAGGCCACTACGACCGGATGATGGGATATCAAGGCGACTACGATCAGAAAATGGGACATCAAGGCCACTGCGACCAGAAGATGAGATATCAAGGCCAATACGACCGGAAGATGGGTTATCAAGGCCACTACGACCGGAAGATGGGATATCAAGGCCACTACGACCAGAAGATGGGTTATCAAGGCCTCTACGATCTGAAGATGGGATATCAAGGCCACTACGACCAGAAGATGGGTTATCAAGGCCTCTACGATCTGAAGATGGGATATTAATGCCACTACGATCAGAACATGGGATATCAAGGCCACTACGATCAGAAGATGAGATATCAAGGCCACTACGATCAAAACATGGGATATCAAGGCCACTACGACAGGAAGATTGGGTATCAAGGCCACTACGATTAGAACATGGGATATCAATGCCATTACGATCAGAAGATGATATATCAAGGCCACTACGATTAGAACATGGGATATCAAGGCCACTACGGCCGGAAGATGGGTTATCAAGGCCTGCCTCTACGATCTGAAGATGGGATATCAAGGCCACTACGATCTGAACATGGGATATCAAGGCTACTACAATCTGAAGATGATATATCAAGGCCTCTACGACCTGAATATGTGATATCAAGGCCACTTCGATCAGAAGATGGGATATCAAGGCCACTACGATCTGAACATGGGATATCAAGGCTACTACAATCTGAAGATGATATATCAAGGCCTCTACGACCTGAATATGTGATATCAAGGCCTCACGATCGAAAGGATATCAAGGCCACTACGACTGAAGATGGGATATCAATGCCACTACGATCTGAAGATGAATATCAAGGCCACTACGATCTGAAGATGGGATATCAAGCCACACGATCGAAAGGGATATCAAGCCACTACGATCAGAACATGGATTCAAGGCCACTACGATCAGAACATGGGATATCGAGGCCACTACGATCTGAACATGGGATATCAATGCCTCTACGATCTGAAGATGGGACATCAAGGCCACTACGATCTGAAGATGGGACATCAAGGCCACTACGATCTGAAGATGGGATATCAAGGACACTATGATCAGAAGATGTGTTGTCAAGGCCTCTATGATCTGAAGATTGGATATCAAGGCCACTACGACCAGAAGATGGGTTATCAAGGCCTCTACTATCTGAAGATGGGATATCAATGCCACTACGGTCAGAACATGGGATATCAAGGCCACTACGATCTGAAGATGGGACATCAAGGCCTCTATGATCAGAAGATGGGTTATCAAGGCCACTACGATCAGAACATGGGACATCAATGCCACTACGACCAGAACATGGGATATCAAGGCCACTACGAACAGAACATGGGCCATCAAGGCCACTACGACCAAAATATGAGATATCAAGGCCACTACGATCAGAACATGGGATATCAAGGCCACTACGACCAGACCATGGGATATCAAGGCCACTACGGCCGGAAGATTGGTTATCAAATGCCACTACGATCAGAATATGGGTTATCAAGGCCACTACGATCAGAACATGGGAAACCAAGGCCACTACGACCAGACCATGGGATATCAAGGCCACTACGATCAGAACATGGGACATCATGGCAACTACGATCAGATCATGGGATATCAAGGCCACTACGATCAGAACATGGGATATCAATGCCACTACGATCTGAAGATGATATATCAAGGCCACTACGATCTGAAGATGGGATATCAATGCCACTACGATCAGAACATGGGATATCAAGGCCACTACGATCAGAACATGGGCTATCAAGGCCACTACGATCAGAACATGGGATATCGAGGCCACTACGATCTGAACATGGGATATCAATGCCTCTACGATCTGAAGATGGGACATCAAGGCCACTACGATCTGAAGATGGGATATCAAGGCCACTACAAACTGAACATGGGATATCAAGGCCACTATGATCAGAAGATGGGTTGTCAAGGCCTCTACGATCTGAAGATGGGATATCAAGGCCACTACGATCAGAAGATGAGATATCAAGGCCACTACGATCAGAACATGGAATATCAAGGCCACAACGACCGGACGACTGGGTATCAAGGCCACTACGATCTGAAGATGGGATATCAAGGCCACTACGATCAGAACATGGTATATCAAGGCAACTACGATCTGAAGATGGGATATCAAGGCCACTACGATCTGAAGATGGGATATCAATGCCACTACGATCTGAAGATGATATATCAAGGCCACTACGATCTGAAGATGGGATATCAATGCCACTTCGATCAGAACATGGGATATCAAGGCCACTACGATCAGAACATGGGCTATCAAGGCCACTACGATCAGAACATGGGATATCGAGGCCACTACGATCTGATCATGGGATATCAATGCCTCTACGATCTGAAGATGGGACATCAAGGCCACTACGATCAGAAGATGGGTTATCAAGGCCACTACGATCAGAAGATGGGTTATCAAGGCTACTACAATCAGAAGATAGGTTATCAAGGCCACTACGACCGGAAGATGGGTTATCAAGGCCATTACGACCGGAAGATGGGTTATCAAGGCTACTACGATCAGAAGATGGGTTATCAAGGCTACTACGATCAGAAGATGATATATCAAGGCCTCTACGATCTGAAGATGGGATATCAAGGTCACTACGATCTGAAGATGGGATATCAAGTCCACTACGATCAGAACATGGTATATCAAGGCCACTACGATCTGAAGATGGGATATCAAGGCCACTACGATCTGAAGATGGGATATCAATGCCACTACGATCTGAAGATGATATATCAAGGCCACTACGATCTGAAGATGGGATATCAATGCCACTACGATCAGAACATGGGATATCAAGGCCACTACTATCAGAACATGGGCTATCAAGGCCACTACGATCAGAACATGGGATATCGAGGCCACTACGATCTGAACATGGGATATCAATGCCTCTACGATCTGAAGATGGGACATCAAGGCCACTACGATCTGAAGATGGGATATCAAGGCCACTACAATCTGAACATGGGATATCAAGGCCACTATGATCAAAGGATGGGTTGTCAAGGCCTCTACGATCTGAAGATGGGATATCAAGGCCACTACGACCAGAAGATGGGTTATCAAGGCCTCTACTATCTGAAGATGGGATATCAATGCCACTACGGTCAGAACATGGGATATCAAGGCCACTACGATCTGAAGATGGGAAATCAAGGCCTCTACTATCAGAATATGGGTTATTAAGGCCTCTATGATCAGAACATGGGTTATCAAGGCCACTACGATCAGAACATGGGACATCAATGCCACTACGACCAGAACATGGGATATCAAGGCCACTACGAACAGAACATGGGCCATCAAGGCCACTACGACCAAAATATGGGATATCAAGGCCACTACGATCAGAACATGGGATATCAAGGCCACTACGATCAGACTATGGGATATCAAGGCCACTACGATCAGAACATGGGATAACAAGGCCACTACGGCCGGAAGATGGGTTATCAAATGCCACTACGATCAGAATATGGGTTATCAAGGCCACTACGATCAGAACATGGGACACCAAGGCCACTACGACCGACCATGGGATATCAAGGCCACTACGATCAGAACATGGGACATCATGGCAACTACGACCAGAATATGGGATATCAAGGCCACTACGATCAGAACATGGGATATCAAGGCCACTACGATCAGAACATGGGATATCAAGGCCACTACGATCAGAAGATGGGATATCAAGGCCACTACGATCAGAACATGGGATATCAAGGCCACTACGATCAGAAGATGAGATATCAAGGCCACTACGATCAGAACATGGTATATCAAGGCCACTACGATCTGAAGATGGGATATCAAGGCCACTACGATCTGAAGATGGGATATCAATGCCACTACGATCTGAAGATGATATATCAAGGCCACTACGATCTGAAGATGGGATATCAATGCCACTACGATCAGAACATGGGATATCAAGGCCACTACGATCAGAACATGGGCTATCAAGGCCACTACGATCAGAACATGGGATATCAAGGCCACTACGATCTGAAGATGGGATATCAATGCCTCTACGATCTGAAGATGGGACATCAAGGCCACTACGATCTGAAGATGGGATATCAAGGCCACTACGATCTGAAGATGGGATATCAAGGCCACTACGATCAGAAATGGGTTTCAAGGCCTCTACGATCTGAAGATGGGATATCAAGGCCACTACGACCAGAAGATGGGTTATCAAGGCCTCTACTATCTGAAGATGGATATCAATGCCACTACGGTCAGAACATGGGATATCAAGGCCACTACGATCTGAAGATGGGACATCAAGGCCTCTACGATCAGAATATGGGTTATCAAGGCCACTACGATCAGAAGATGGGTTATCAAGGCCACTACGATCAGAACATGGACATCAATGCCACTACGACCAGAACATGGGATATCAAGGCCACTACGAACAGAACATGGGACATCAAGGCCACTACGACCAAAATATGGGATATCAAGGCCACTACGATCAGAACATGGGATATCAAGGCCACTACGATCAGAATATGGGATATCAAGGCCACTACGATCAGAACATGGGATATCAAGGCCACTACGGCCGAAAGATGGGTTATCAAATGCCACTACGATCAGAACATGGGATATCAAGGCCACTACGATCAGAACATGGGCTATCAAGGCCACTACGATCAGAACATGGGATATCGAGGCCACTACGATCTGAACATGGGATATCAATGCCTCTACGATCTGAAGATGGGACATCAAGGCCACTACGATCTGAAGATGGGATATCAAGGCCACTACAAACTGAACATGGGATATCAAGGCCACTATGATCAGAAGATGGGTTGTCAAGGCCTCTACGATCTGAAGATGGGATATCAAGGCCACTACGATCAGAAGATGAGATATCAAGGCCACTACGATCAGAACATGGAATATCAAGGCCACTACGACCGGACGACTGGGTATCAAGGCCACTACGATCTGAAGATGGGATATCAAGGCCACTACGATCAGAACATGGTATATCAAGGCAACTACGATCTGAAGATGGGATATCAAGGCCACTACGATCTGAAGATGGGATATCAATGCCACTACGATCTGAAGATGATATATCAAGGCCACTACGATCTGAAGATGGGATATCAATGCCACTTCGATCAGAACATGGGATATCAAGGCCACTACGATCAGAACATGGGCTATCAAGGCCACTACGATCAGAACATGGGATATCGAGGCCACTACGATCTGATCATGGGATATCAATGCCTCTACGATCTGAAGATGGGACATCAAGGCCACTACGATCAGAAGATGGGTTATCAAGGCCACTACGATCAGAAGATGGGTTATCAAGGCTACTACAATCAGAAGATAGGTTATCAAGGCCACTACGACCGGAAGATGGGTTATCAAGGCCATTACGACCGGAAGATGGGTTATCAAGGCTACTACGATCAGAAGATGGGTTATCAAGGCTACTACGATCAGAAGATGATATATCAAGGCCTCTACGATCTGAAGATGGGATATCAAGGTCACTACGATCTGAAGATGGGATATCAAGTCCACTACGATCAGAACATGGTATATCAAGGCCACTACGATCTGAAGATGGGATATCAAGGCCACTACGATCTGAAGATGGGATATCAATGCCACTACGATCTGAAGATGATATATCAAGGCCACTACGATCTGAAGATGGGATATCAATGCCACTACGATCAGAACATGGGATATCAAGGCCACTACGATCAGAACATGGGCTATCAAGGCCACTACGATCAGAACATGGGATATCGAGGCCACTACGATCTGAACATGGGATATCAATGCCTCTACGATCTGAAGATGGGACATCAAGGCCACTACGATCTGAAGATGGGATATCAAGGCCACTACAATCTGAACATGGGATATCAAGGCCACTATGATCAAAAGATGGGTTGTCAAGGCCTCTACGATCTGAAGATGGGATATCAAGGCCACTACGACCAGAAGATGGGTTATCAAGGCCTCTACTATCTGAAGATGGGATATCAATGCCACTACGGTCAGAACATGGGATATCAAGGCCACTACGATCTGAAGATGGGAAATCAAGGCCTCTACTATCAGAATATGGGTTATTAAGGCCTCTATGATCAGAACATGGGTTATCAAGGCCACTACGATCAGAACATGGGACATCAATGCCACTACGACCAGAACATGGGATATCAAGGCCACTACGAACAGAACATGGGCCATCAAGGCCACTACGACCAAAATATGGGATATCAAGGCCACTACGATCAGAACATGGGATATCAAGGCCACTACGATCAGAATATGGGATATCAAGGCCACTACGATCAGAACATGGGATAACAAGGCCACTACGGCCGGAAGATGGGTTATCAAATGCCACTACGATCAGAATATGGGTTATCAAGGCCACTACGATCAGAACATGGGACACCAAGGCCACTACGACCAGACCATGGGATATCAAGGCCACTACGATCAGAACATGGGACATCATGGCAACTACGACCAGAATATGGGATATCAAGGCCACTACGATCAGAACATGGGATATCAAGGCCACTACGATCAGAACATGGGATATCAAGGCCACTACGATCAGAAGATGAGATATCAAGGCCACTACGATCAGAACTTGGAATATCAAGGCCACTACGACCGGACGATTGGGTATCAAGGCCACTACGATCAGAACATTGTATATCAAGGCCACTACGATCTGAAGATGGGATATCAAGGCCACTACGATCTGAAGATGGGATATCAATGCCACTACGATCTGAAGATGATATATCAAGGCCACTACGATCTGAAGATGGGATATCAATGCCACTACGATCAGAACATGGGATATCAAGGCCACTACGATCAGAACATGGGCTATCAAGGCCACTACGATCAGAACATGGGATATCGAGGCCACTACGATCTGAACATGGGATATCAATGCCTCTACGATCTGAAGATGGGACATCAAGGCCACTAAGATCTGAAGATGGGATATCAAGGCCACTACAATCTGAATATGGGATATCAAGGCCACTATGATCAGAATATGGGTTGTCAAGGCCTCTACGATCTGAAGATGGGATATCAAGGCCACTACGACCAGAAGATGGGTTATCAAGGCCTCTACTATCTGAAGATGGATATCAATGCCACTACGGTCAGAACATGGGATATCAAGGCCACTACGATCTGAAGATGGGACATCAAGGCCTCTACGATCAGAATATGGGTTATTAAGGCCTCTATGATCAGAAGATGGGTTATCAAGGCCACTACGATCAGAACATGGGACATCAATGCCACTACGACCAGAACATGGGATATCAAGGCCACTACGAACAGAACATGGGACATCAAGGCCACTACGACCAAAATATGGGATATCAAGGCCACTACGATCAGAACATGGGATATCAAGGCCACTACGATCAGAATATGGGATATCAAGGCCACTACGATCAGAACATGGGATATCAAGGCCACTACGGCCGAAAGATGGGTTATCAAATGCCACTACGATCAGAATATGGGTTATCAAGGCCACTACGATCAGAACATGGGACACCAAGGCCACTTCGACCAGACCATGGGATATCAAGGCCACTACGATCAGAACATGGGACATCATGGCAACTACGACCAGAACATGGGATATCAAGGCCACTACTATCAGAACATGGGATATCAAGGCCACTACGATCAGAAGATGGGATATCAAGGCCACTACGATCAGAACGTGGGATATCAAGGCCACTACGATCATAAGATGAGATATCAAGGCCACTACGATCAGAACATGGAATATCAAGGCCACTACGACCGGACGATTGAGTATCAAGGCCACTACGATTAGAACATGGGATATCAATGCCTCTACGATCAGAAGATGATATATCAAGGCCACTACGATTAGAACATGGGATATCGAGGCCACTACGGCCGGAAAATGGGTTATCAAGGCCTCTACGATCTGAAGATGGGATATCAAGGCCACTACGATCTGAACATGGGATATCAAGGCTACTACAATCTGAAGATGATATATCAAGGCCTCTACGACCTGAAGATGGGATATCAAGGCCACTACGATCAGAACATGGGATATCAAGGTCACTACGATCAGAAGATGGGATATCAAGGCCACTACGATCAGAAGATGGGATATCAAGGCCACTACGATCAGAAGATGGGATATCAAGGCCATTACGATCAGAATATGGGATATCAAGGCCACTACGATCAGAAGATGATATATCAAGTCCTCTACGATCTGAAGATGGGATATCAAGGTCATTACGATCTGAAGATGGGATATCAAGGCCACTACGATAAGAACATGGTATATCAAGGCCACTACGATCTGAAAATGGGACATCAAGGCCACTACGATCAGAAGATGGGATATCAAGGCCACTACGATCAGAAGATGGGATATCAAGGCCACTATGATCAGAAGATGGGTTGTCAAGGCCTCTACGATCAGAAGATGGATTATCAAGGCCACTACGATCAGAAGATGGGTTATCAAGGCTACTACGATCAGAAGATAGGTTATCAAGGCCACTACGACCGGAAGATGGGTTATCAAGGCCATTACGACCGGAAGATGGGTTATCAAGGCTACTACGATCAGAAGATGGGTTATCAAGGCTACTACGATCAGAAGATGGGTTATCAAGGCCACTACGATCAGAATATGGGTTATCAAGGCCACTACGACCGGAAGATGGGTTATCAAGGCCACTACGACCGGATGATGGGATATCAAGGCGACTACGATCAGAAAATGGGACATCAATGCCACTGCGACCAGAAGATGAGATATCAAGGCCAATACGACCGGAAGATGGGTTATCAAGGCCACTACGACCGGAAGATGGGATATCAAGGCCACTACGACCAGACGATGGGTTATCAAGGCCTCTACGATCTGAAGATGGGATATCAAGGCCACTACGATCAAAACATGGGATATCAAGGCCACTACGACCGGAAGATTGGGTATCAAGGCCACTACGATTAGAACATGGGATATCAATGCCATTACGATCAGAAGATGATATATCAAGGCCACTACGATTAGAACATGGGATATCAAGGCCACTACGGCCGGAAGATGGGTTATCAAGGCCTGTTCTACGATCTGAAGATGGGATATCAAGGCCACTACGATCTGAACATGGGATATCAAGGCTACTACAATCTGAAGATGATATATCAAGGCCTCTACGACCTGAATATGTGATATCAAGGCCACTACGATCAGAAGATGGGATATCAAGGCCATTACGATCAGAATATGGGATATCAAGGCCACTACGATCAGAAGATGATATATCAAGGCCTCTACGATCTGAAGATGGGATATCAAGGTCACTACGATCTGAAGATGGGATATCAAGTCCACTACGATCAGAACATGGTATATCAAGGCCTCTACGATCTGAAGATGGGATATCAAGGCCACTACGATCTGAAGATGGGACATCAAGGCCACTACGATCAGAACATGGGCTATCAAGGCCACTACGATCTGAACATGGGATATCAATGCCTCTACGATCTGAAGATGGGACATCAAGGCCACTACGATCTGAAGATGGGATATCAAGGCCACTACAATCTGAACATGGGATATCAAGGCCACTATGATCAGAAGATGGGTTGTCAAGGCCTCTACGATCAGAAGATGGGTTATCAAGGCCACTACGATCAGAAGATGGGTTATCAAGGCTACTACGATCAGAAGATAGGTTATCAAGGCCACTACGACCGGAAGATGGGTTATCAAGGCCATTACGACCGGAAGATGGGTTATCAAGGCTACTACGATCAGAAGATGGGTTATCAAGGCTACTACGATCAGAAGATGGGTTATCAAGGCCACTACGATCAGAATATGGGTTATCAAGGCCACTACGACCGGAAGATGGGTTATCAAGGCCACTACGACCGGATGATGGGATATCAAGGCGACTACGATCAGAAAATGGGACATCAAGGCCACTGCGACCAGAAGATGGGATATCAAGGCCATTACGATCAGAATATGGGATATCAAGGCCACTACGATCAGAAGATGATATATCAAGGCCTCTACGATCTGAAGATGGGATATCAAGGTCACTACGATCTGAAGATGGGATATCAAGTCCACTACGATCAGAACATGGTATATCAAGGCCTCTACGATCTGAAGATGGGATATCAAGGCCACTACGATCTGAAGATGGGACATCAAGGCCACTACGATCAGAACATGGGCTATCAAGGCCACTACGATCTGAACATGGGATATCAATGCCTCTACGATCTGAAGATGGGACATCAAGGCCACTACGATCTGAAGATGGGATATCAAGGCCACTACAATCTGAACATGGGATATCAAGGCCACTATGATCAGAAGATGGGTTGTCAAGGCCTCTACGATCAGAAGATGGGTTATCAAGGCCACTACGATCAGAAGATGGGTTATCAAGGCTACTACGATCAGAAGATAGGTTATCAAGGCCACTACGACCGGAAGATGGGTTATCAAGGCCATTACGACCGGAAGATGGGTTATCAAGGCTACTACGATCAGAAGATGGGTTATCAAGGCTACTACGATCAGAAGATGGGTTATCAAGGCCACTACGATCAGAATATGGGTTATCAAGGCCACTACGACCGGAAGATGGGTTATCAAGGCCACTACGACCGGATGATGGGATATCAAGGCGACTACGATCAGAAAATGGGACATCAAGGCCACTGCGACCAGAAGATGAGATATCAAGGCCAATACGACCGGAAGATGGGTTATCAAGGCCACTACGACCGGAAGATGGGATATCAAGGCCACTACGACCAGAAGATGGGTTATCAAGGCCTCTACGATCTGAAGATGGGATATCAAGGCCACTACGACCAGAAGATGGGTTATCAAGGCCTCTACGATCTGAAGATGGGATATTAATGCCACTACGATCAGAACATGGGATATCAAGGCCACTACGATCAGAAGATGAGATATCAAGGCCACTACGATCAAAACATGGGATATCAAGGCCACTACGACAGGAAGATTGGGTATCAAGGCCACTACGATTAGAACATGGGATATCAATGCCATTACGATCAGAAGATGATATATCAAGGCCACTACGATTAGAACATGGGATATCAAGGCCACTACGGCCGGAAGATGGGTTATCAAGGCCTGCCTCTACGATCTGAAGATGGGATATCAAGGCCACTACGATCTGAACATGGGATATCAAGGCTACTACAATCTGAAGATGATATATCAAGGCCTCTACGACCTGAATATGTGATATCAAGGCCACTTCGATCAGAAGATGGGATATCAAGGCCACTACGATCTGAACATGGGATATCAAGGCTACTACAATCTGAAGATGATATATCAAGGCCTCTACGACCTGAATATGTGATATCAAGGCCTCTACGATCTGAAGATGGGATATCAAGGCCACTACGATCTGAAGATGGGATATCAATGCCACTACGATCTGAAGATGATATATCAAGGCCACTACGATCTGAAGATGGGATATCAATGCCACTACGATCAGAACATGGGATATCAAGGCCACTACGATCAGAACATGGGCTATCAAGGCCACTACGATCAGAACATGGGATATCGAGGCCACTACGATCTGAACATGGGATATCAATGCCACTACGATCTGAAGATGGGACATCAAGGCCACTACGATCTGAAGATGGGACATCAAGGCCACTACGATCTGAAGATGGGATATCAAGGACACTATGATCAGAAGATGTGTTGTCAAGGCCTCTACGATCTGAAGATTGGATATCAAGGCCACTACGACCAGAAGATGGGTTATCAAGGCCTCTACTATCTGAAGATGGGATATCAATGCCACTACGGTCAGAACATGGGATATCAAGGCCACTACGATCTGAAGATGGGACATCAAGGCCTCTATGATCAGAAGATGGGTTATCAAGGCCACTACGATCAGAACATGGGACATCAATGCCACTACGACCAGAACATGGGATATCAAGGCCACTACGAACAGAACATGGGCCATCAAGGCCACTACGACCAAAATATGGGATATCAAGGCCACTACGATCAGAACATGGGATATCAAGGCCACTACGACCAGACCATGGGATATCAAGGCCACTACGGCCGGAAGATTGGTTATCAAATGCCACTACGATCAGAATATGGGTTATCAAGGCCACTACGATCAGAACATGGGACATCATGGCAACTACGATCAGATCATGGGATATCAAGGCCACTACGATCAGAACATGGGATATCAATGCCACTACGATCTGAAGATGATATATCAAGGCCACTACGATCTGAAGATGGGATATCAATGCCACTACGATCAGAACATGGGATATCAAGGCCACTACGATCAGAACATGGGCTATCAAGGCCACTACGATCAGAACATGGGATATCGAGGCCACTACGATCTGAACATGGGATATCAATGCCTCTACGATCTGAAGATGGGACATCAAGGCCACTACGATCTGAAGATGGGATATCAAGGCCACTACAAACTGAACATGGGATATCAAGGCCACTATGATCAGAAGATGGGTTGTCAAGGCCTCTACGATCTGAAGATGGGATATCAAGGCCACTACGATCAGAAGATGAGATATCAAGGCCACTACGATCAGAACATGGAATATCAAGGCCACAACGACCGGACGACTGGGTATCAAGGCCACTACGATCTGAAGATGGGATATCAAGGCCACTACGATCAGAACATGGTATATCAAGGCAACTACGATCTGAAGATGGGATATCAAGGCCACTACGATCTGAAGATGGGATATCAATGCCACTACGATCTGAAGATGATATATCAAGGCCACTACGATCTGAAGATGGGATATCAATGCCACTTCGATCAGAACATGGGATATCAAGGCCACTACGATCAGAACATGGGCTATCAAGGCCACTACGATCAGAACATGGGATATCGAGGCCACTACGATCTGATCATGGGATATCAATGCCTCTACGATCTGAAGATGGGACATCAAGGCCACTACGATCAGAAGATGGGTTATCAAGGCCACTACGATCAGAAGATGGGTTATCAAGGCTACTACAATCAGAAGATAGGTTATCAAGGCCACTACGACCGGAAGATGGGTTATCAAGGCCATTACGACCGGAAGATGGGTTATCAAGGCTACTACGATCAGAAGATGGGTTATCAAGGCTACTACGATCAGAAGATGATATATCAAGGCCTCTACGATCTGAAGATGGGATATCAAGGTCACTACGATCTGAAGATGGGATATCAAGTCCACTACGATCAGAACATGGTATATCAAGGCCACTACGATCTGAAGATGGGATATCAAGGCCACTACGATCTGAAGATGGGATATCAATGCCACTACGATCTGAAGATGATATATCAAGGCCACTACGATCTGAAGATGGGATATCAATGCCACTACGATCAGAACATGGGATATCAAGGCCACTACGATCAGAACATGGGCTATCAAGGCCACTACGATCAGAACATGGGATATCAAGGCCACTACGATCTGAACATGGGATATCAATGCCTCTACGATCTGAAGATGGGACATCAAGGCCACTACGATCAGAAGATGGGATATCAAGGCCACTACAATCTGAAGATGGGATATCAAGGCCACTATGATCAAAAGATGGGTTGTCAAGGCCTCTACGGTCAGAACATGGGATATCAAGGCCACTACGATCTGAAGATGGGAAATCAAGGCCTCTACTATCAGAATATGGGTTATTAAGGCCTCTATGATCAGAACATGGGTTATCAAGGCCACTACGATCAGAACATGGGACATCAATGCCACTACGACCAGAACATGGGATATCAAGGCCACTACGAACAGAACATGGGCCATCAAGGCCACTACGACCAAAATATGGGATATCAAGGCCACTACGATCAGAACATGGGATATCAAGGCCACTACGATCAGAATATGGGATATCAAGGCCACTACGATCAGAACATGGGATAACAAGGCCACTACGGCCGGAAGATGGGTTATCAAATGCCACTACGATCAGAATATGGGTTATCAAGGCCACTACGATCAGAACATGGGACACCAAGGCCACTACGACCAGACCATGGGATATCAAGGCCACTACGATCAGAACATGGGACATCATGGCAACTACGACAGAACATGGGATATCAAGGCCACTACGATCAGAACATGGGATATCAAGGCCACTACGATCAGAACATGGGATATCAAGGCCACTACGGTCAGAAGATGGGATATCAAGGCCACTACGATCAGAACATGGGATATCAAGGCCACTACGATCAGAAGATGGGATATCAAGGCCACTACGATCAGAACATGGTATATCAAGGCCACTACGATCTGAAGATGGGATATCAAGGCCACTACGATCTGAAGATGGGATATCAATGCCACTACGATCTGAAGATGATATATCAAGGCCACTACGATCTGAAGATGGGATATCAATGCCACTACGATCTGAACATGGGATATCAAGGCCACTACGATCAGAACATGGGCTATCAAGGCCACTACGACCGGACGATTGGGTATCAAGGCCACTACGATCTGAAGATGGGAAATCAAGGCCACTACGATCAGAACATGGTATATCAAGGCAACTACGATCTGAAGATGGGATATCAAGGCTACTACAATCTGAATATG
>CM026396.1:25428083-25444099 GCA_014843695.1 Archivesica marissinica | reverse complement strand
AGTGGCCTTGATAACCCATCTTCTGATCGTAGTGGCCTTGATATCCCATCTTCTGATCGTAGTGGCCTTGATATCCCATTTTCTGATCGTAGTGGCCTTGATATCCCATCTTCTGATCGTAGTGGCCTTGATAACCCATGTTCTGATCGTAGTGGCCTTGATAACCCATCTTCAGATCGTAGTGGCCTTGATATCCCATCTTCTGATCGTAGTGGCCTTGATATCCCATGTTCTGATCGTAGTGGCCTTGATATCCCATGTTCTGATCGTAGTTGCCATGATGTCCCATGTTCTGATCGTAGTGGCCTTGATATCCCATGGTCTGGTCGTAGTGGCCTTGGTGTCCCATGTTCTGATCGTAGTGGCCTTGATAACCCATATTCTGATCGTAGTGGCATTTGATAACCCATCTTCCGGCCGTAGTGGCCTTGATATCCCATGTTCTGATCGTAGTGGCCTTGATATCCCATCTTCTGATCGTAGTGGCCTTGATATCCCATTTTTGGTCGTAGTGGCCTTGATGTCCCATGTTCTGATCGTAGTGGCCTTGATATCCCATGTTCTGGTCGTAGTGGCCTTGATGTCCCATGTTCTGATCGTAGTGGCCTTGATATCCCATGTTCTGATCGTAGTGGCATTGATGTCCCATGTTCTGATCGTAGTGGCCTTGATATCCCATGTTCTGATCGTAGTGGCCTTGATATCCCATCTTCTGATCGTAGAGGCCTTGATAACCCATCTTCTGATCGTAGTGGCCTTGATATCCCATCTTCAGATCGTAGTGGCCTTGATATCCCATCTTCTGATCGTAGTGGCCTTGATATCCCATCTTCAGATCGTAGTGGCCTTGATGTCCCATCTTCAGATCGTAGTGGCCTTGATGTCCCATCTTCAGATCGTAGAGGCATTGATATCCCATGTTCAGATCGTAGTGGCCTTGATATCCCATGTTCTGATCGTAGTGGCCTTGATAGCCCATGTTCTGATCGTAGTGGCCTTGATATCCCATGTTCTGATCGTAGTGGCATTGATATCCCATCTTCAGATCGTAGTGGCCTTGATATATCATCTTCAGATCGTAGTGGCATTGATATCCCATCTTCAGATCGTAGTGGCCTTGATATCCCATCTTCAGATCGTAGAGGCCTTGATATCCATTTCGGTCGTAGGGCCTTGATATATCATCTTCAGATTGTAGTGGCCTTGATATCCCATGTTCAGATCGTAGTGGCCTTGATATCCCATCTTCTGATCGTAGTGGCCTTGATATCCATTTCAGGTCGTAGGGCCTTGATATACATTTCAGATTGTAGTAGCCTTGATATCCCATGTTCAGATCGTAGTGGCCTTGATATCCCATCTTCAGATCGTAGAGGCGCTTGATAACCCATCTTCTGGCCGTAGTGGCCTTGATATCCCATGTTCTGATCGTAGTGGCCTTGATATCCATCTTCCGGTCGTAGTGGCCTTGATATCCCATGTTCTGATCGTAGTGGCCTTGATATCCCATCTTCTGATCGTAGTGGCCTTGATATCCCATGTTCTGATCGTAGTGGCCTTGATATCCCATCTTCAGATCGTAGTGGCCTTGATATCCCATCTTCTGGTCGTAGTGGCCTTGATATCCCATCTTCAGATCGTAGTGGCCTTGATACCCATCTTCTGGTCGTAGTGGCCTTGATATCCCATCTTCCGATCGTAGTGGCCTTGATACCCATCTTCCGGTCGTATTGGCCTTGATATCTCATCTTCTGGTCGCAGTGGCCTTGATGTCCCATTTTCTGATCGTAGTCGCCTTGATATCCCATCATCGGTCGTAGTGGCCTTGATAACCCATCTTCCGGTCGTAGTGGCCTTGATAACCCATATTCTGATCGTAGTCCTTGATACCCATATTCTGATCGTAGTAGCCTTGATAACCCATCTTCTGATCGTAGTAGCCTTGATAACCCATCTTCCGGTCGTAATGGCCTTGATAACCCATCTTCCGGTCGTAGTGGCCTTGATAACCTATCTTCTGATCGTAGTAGCCTTGATAACCCATCTTCTGATCGTAGTGGCCTTGATAACCCATCTTCTGATCGTAGAGGCCTTGACAACCCATCTTCTGATCATAGTGGCCTTGATATCCCATGTTCAGATTGTAGTGGCCTTGATATCCCATCTTCAGATCGTAGTGGCCTTGATGTCCCATCTTCAGATCGTAGAGGCATTGATATCCCATGTTCAGATCGTAGTGGCCTTGATAGCCCATGTTCTGATCGTAGTGGCCTTGATATCCCATCTTCAGATCGTAGTGGCCTTGATATCCCATCTTCAGATCGTAGAGGCCTTGATATACCATCTTCTGATCGTAGTGGCCTTGATATCCCATCTTCAGATCGTAGTGGCCTTGATATCCCATCTTCAGATCGTAGTGGCCTTGATATCTCATCTTCTGATCGTAGTGGCCTTGATATCCCATCTTCTGATCGTAGTGGCCTTGATATCCCATCTTCTGATCGTAGTGGCCTTGATATCCCATCTTCAGGTCGTAGAGGCCTTGATATATCATCTTCAGATTGTAGTAGCCTTGATATCCCATGTTCAGATCGTAGTGGCCTTGATATCCCATCTTCAGATCGTAGAGGGCCTTGATAACCCATCTTCCGGCCGTAGTGGCCTTGATATCCCATGTTCTAATCGTAGTGGCCTTGATATATCATCTTCTGATCGTAATGGCATTGATATCCCATGTTCTAATCGTAGTGGCCTTGATACCCAATCTTCCGGTCGTAGTGGCCTTGATATCCCATGTTTTGATCGTAGTGGCCTTGATATCCCATCTTCAGATCGTAGAGGCCTTGATAACCCATCGTCTGGTCGTAGTGGCCTTGATATCCCATCTTCCGGTCGTAGTGGCCTTGATAACCCATCTTCCGGTCGTATTGGCCTTGATATCTCATCTTCTGGTCGCAGTGGCCTTGATGTCCCATTTTCTGATCGTAGTCGCCTTGATATCCCATCATCCGGTCGTAGTGGCCTTGATAACCCATCTTCCGGTCGTAGTGGCCTTGATAACCCATCTTCTGATCGTAGTGGCCTTGATAACCCATATTCTGATCGTAGTAGCCTTGATAACCCATCTTCTGATCGTAGTAGCCTTGATAACCCATCTTCCGGTCGTAATGGCCTTGATAACCCATCTTCCGGTCGTAGTGGCCTTGATAACCTATCTTCTGATCGTAGTAGCCTTGATAACCCATCTTCTGATCGTAGTGGCCTTGATAACCCATCTTCTGATCGTAGAGGCCTTGACAACCCATCTTCTGATCATAGTGGCCTTGATATCCCATGTTCAGATTGTAGTGGCCTTGATATCCCATCTTCAGATCGTAGTGGCCTTGATGTCCCATCTTCAGATCGTAGAGGCATTGATATCCCATGTTCAGATCGTAGTGGCCTTGATAGCCCATGTTCTGATCGTAGTGGCCTTGATATCCCATGTTCTGATCGTAGTGGCATTAATATCCCATCTTCAGATCGTAGAGAACTTGATAACCCATCTTCTGGTCGTAGTGGCCTTGATATCCCATCTTCAGATCGTAGAGGCCTTGATAACCCATCTTCTGGTCGTAGTGGCCTTGATATCCCATCATCCGGTCGTAGTGGCCTTGATAACCCATCTTCCGGTCGTATTGGCCTTGATATCTCATCTTCTGGTCGCAGTGGCCTTGATGTCCCATTTTCTGATCGTAGTCGCCTTGATATCCCATCATCCGGTCGTAGTGGCCTTGATAACCCATCTTCCGGTCGTAGTGGCCTTGATAACCCATCTTCTGATCGTAGTGGCCTTGATAACCCATATTCTGATCGTAGTAGCCTTGATAACCCATCTTCTGATCGTAGTAGCCTTGATAACCCATCTTCCGGTCGTAATGGCCTTGATAACCCATCTTCCGGTCGTAGTGGCCTTGATAACCTATCTTCTGATCGTAGTAGCCTTGATAACCCATCTTCTGATCGTAGTGGCCTTGATAACCCATCTTCTGATCGTAGAGGCCTTGACAACCCATCTTCTGATCATAGTGGCCTTGATATCCCATGTTCAGATTGTAGTGGCCTTGATATCCCATCTTCAGATCGTAGTGGCCTTGATGTCCCATCTTCAGATCGTAGAGGCATTGATATCCCATGTTCAGATCGTAGTGGCCTTGATAGCCCATGTTTTGATCGTAGTGGCCTTGATATCCCATGTTCTGATCGTAGTGGCATTGATATCCCATCTTCAGATCGTAGTGGCCTTGATATATCATCTTCAGATCGTAGTGGTATTGATATCCCATCTTCAGATCGTAGTGGCCTTGATATCCCATCTTCAGATCGTAGTGGCCTTGATACCCAATCGTCCGGTCGTAGTGGCCTTGATATTCCATGTTCTGATCGTAGTGGCCTTGACATCTCATCTTCTGATCGTAGTGGCCTTGATATCCCATCTTCAGATCGTAGAGGCCTTGACAACCCATCTTCTGATCATAGTGGCCTTGATATCCCATGTTCAGATTGTAGTGGCCTTGATATCCCATCTTCAGATCGTAGTGGCCTTGATGTCCCATCTTCAGATCGTAGAGGCATTGATATCCCATGTTCAGATCGTAGTGGCCTCGATATCCCATGTTCTGATCGTAGTGGCCTTGATAGCCCATGTTCTGATCGTAGTGGCCTTGATATCCCATGTTCTGATCGTAGTGGCATTGATATCCCATCTTCAGATCGTAGTGGCCTTGATATATCATCTTCAGATCGTAGTGGCATTGATATCCCATCTTCAGATCGTAGTGGCCTTGATATCCCATCTTCAGATCGTAGTGGCCTTGATATACTATGTTCTGATCGTAGTGGCCTTGGTATCCCATCTTCAGATCGTAGTGACCTTGATATCCCATCTTCAGATCGTAGAGGCCTTGATATATCATCTTCTGATCGTAGTGGCCTTGATATCCCATATTCTGATCGTAATGGCCCTGATATCCCATCTTCTGATCGTAGTGGCCTTGATATCACATTTTCTGTTCGTAGTGGCCTTGATATCCCATCATCCGGTCGTAGTGGCCTTGATAACCCATCTTCCGGTCGTAGTGGCCTTGATAACCCATCTTCTGATCGTAGTGGCCTTGATAACCCATATTCTGATCGTAGTAGCCTTGATAACCCATCTTCTGATCGTAGTAGCCTTGATAACCCATCTTCCGGTCGTAATGGCCTTGATAACCCATCTTCCGGTCGTAGTGGCCTTGATAACCTATCTTCTGATCGTAGTAGCCTTGATAACCCATCTTCTGATCGTAGTGGCCTTGATAACACATCTTCTGATCGTAGTGGCCTTGGTAACCCATCTTCTGATCGTAGTAGCCTTGATATCCCATATTCAGATCGTAGAGGCCTTGATAACCCATCTTCTGATCATAGTGGCCTTGATATCCCATGTTCGGATTGTAGTGGCCTTGATATCCCATCTTCAGATCGTAGTGGCCTTGATGTCCCATGTTCGGATTGTAGTGGCCTTGATATCCCATCTTCAGATCGTAGTGGCCTTGATGTCCCATGTTCAGATCGTAGTGGCCTTGATATACCATGTTCTTATCGTAGTGGCCTTGATATCCCATCTTCAGATCGTAGTGACCTTGATATCCCATCTTCAGATCGTAGAGGCCTTGATATATCATCTTCTGATCGTAGTGGCCTTGATATCCCATATTCTGATCGTAATGGCCTTGATATCCCATCTTCTGATCGTAGTGGCCTTGATATCCCATCTTCTGATCGTAGTGGCCTTGATATCCCATCTTCTGATCGTAGTGGCCTTGATATCCCATCTTCAGGTCGTAGAGGCCTTGATATATCATCTTCAGATTGTAGTAGCCTTGATATCCCATGTTCAGATCGTAGTGGCCTTGATATCCCATCTTCAGATCGTAGAGGCCTTGATAACCCATTTTCCGGCCGTAGTGGCCTTGATATCCCATGTTCTAATCGTAGTGGCCTTGATATATCATCTTCTGATCGTAGTGGCATTGATATCCCATGTTCTAATCGTAGTGGCCTTGATACTCAATCGTCCGGTCGTAGTGGCCTTGATATTCCATGTTCTGATCGTAGTGGCCTTGATATCTCATCTTATGATCGTAGTGGCCTTGATATCCCACGTTCTGATCGTAGTGGCCTTGATATCCCATCTTCTGATCGTAGTGGCCTTGATATCCCATGTTCTGATCGTAGTGGCCTTGATATCCCATGTTCTGGTCGTAGTTGCCATGATGTCCCATGTTCTGATCGTAGTGGCCTTGATATCCCATGGTCTGGTCGTAGTGGCCTTGGTGTCCCATGTTCTGATCGTAGTGGCCTTGATAACCCATATTCTGATCGTAGTGGCATTTGATAACCCATCTTCCGGCCGTAGTGGCCTTGATATCCCATGTTCTGATCGTAGTGGCCTTGATATCCCATATTCTGATCGTAGTGGCCTTGATATCCCATGTTCTGATCGTAGTGGCCTTGATATCCCATATTTTGGTCGTAGTGGCCTTGATGTCACATGTTCTGTTCGTAGTGGCCTTGATATCCCATGTTCTGGTAGTAGTGGCATTGATGTCCCATGTTCTGATCGTAGTGGCCTTGATAACCCATATTCTGATCGTAGAGGCCTTGATAACATCTTCTGATCATAGAGGCCTTGATAACCCATATTCTGATCGTAGAGGCCTTGATGTCCCATCTTCAGATGTAGTGGCCTTGATATCCCATGTTCTGACCGTAGTGGCATTGATATCCCATCTTCAGATAGTAGAGGCCTTGATAACCCATATTCTGGTCGTAGTGGCCTTGATATCCCATCTTCAGATCGTAGAGGCCTTGATAACCCATATTCTGATCATAGTGGCTTTGATGTCCCATCTTCAGATCGTAGAGGCATTGATATCCCATGTTCTGATCGTAGTGGCATTGATATCCCATCTTCAGATCGTAGTGGCTTTGATGTCCCATCTTCAGATCGTAGAGGCATTGATATCCCATGTTCTGATCGTAGTGGCATTGATATCCCATCTTCAGATCGTAGTGGCTTTGATATATCATCTTCAGATCGTAGTGGCATTGATATCCCATCTTCAGATCGTAGTAGCCTTGATATCCCATCTTCAGATCGTAGTTGCCTTGATATACCATGTTCTGATCGTAGTGGCCTTGATTTCCCATCTTCAGATCGTAGTGGCCTTGATACCCAATCGTCCGGTCGTAGTGGCCTTGATAGCCCATGTTCTGATCGTAGTGGCCTTGATATCCCATGTTCAGATCGTAGTGGCATTGATATCCCATCTTCAGATCGTAGTGGCCTTGATATATCATCTTCAGATCGTAGTGGCATTGATATCCCATCTTCAAATCGTAGTAGCCTTGATATCCCATCTTCAGATCGTAGTTGCCTTGATATACCATGTTCTGATCGTAGTGGCCTTGATATCTCATCTTCTGATCGTAGTGGCCTTGATATCCCACGTTCTTATCGTAGTGGCCTTGATATCCCATCTTCTGACCGTAGTGGCCTTGATATCCCATGTTCTGATCGTAGTGGCCTTGATATCCCATGTTCTGATCGTAGTGGCCTTGATATCCCATATTCTGGTCGTAGTTGCCATGATGTCCCATGTTCTGATCGTAGTGGCTTTGATATCCCATGGTCTGGTTGTAGTGGCCTTGGTGTCCCATGTTCTGATCGTAGTGGCCTTGATAACCCATATTCTGATCGTAGTGGCATTTGACAACACATCTTCCGGCCGTAGTGGCCTTGATATCCCATGTTCTGATCGTAGTGGCCTTGATATCCCATATTCTGATCGTAGTGGCCTTGATATCCCATGTTCTGATCGTAGTGGCCTTGATATCCCATATTTTGGTCGTAGTGGCCTTGATGTCCCATGTTCTGTTCGTAGTGGCCTTGATATCCCATGTTCTGGTCGTAGTGGCATTGATGTCCCATGTTCTGATCGTAGTGGCCTTGATAACCCATATTCTGATCGTAGAGGCCTTGATAACCCATCTTCTGATCATAGAGGCCTTGATAACCCATATTCTGATCGTAGAGGCCTTGATGTCCCATCTTCAGATCGTAGTGGCCTTCATATCCCATCTTCTGATCGTAGTGGCCTTGATATCCCATCTTCAGGTCGTAGAGGCCTTGATATATCATCTTCAGATTGTAGTAGCCTTGATATCCCATGTTTAGATCGTAGTGGCCTTGATATCCCATCTTCAGATCGTAGATGCCTTGATAACACATTTTCCGGCCGTTGTGGCCTTGATATCCCATGTTCTAATCGTAGTGGCCTTGATATATCATCTTCTGATCGTAGTGGCATTGATATCCCATGTTCTAATCGTAGTGGCCTTGATACCCAATCGTCCGGTCGTAGTGGCCTTGATATTCCATCTTCTGATCGTAGTAGCCTTGATAACCCATCTTCCGGTCGTAATGGCCTTGATAACCCATCTTCCGGTCGTAGTGGCCTTGATAACCTATCTTCTGATCGTAGTAGCCTTGATAACCCATCTTCTGATCGTAGTGGCCTTGATAACACATCTTCTGATCGTAGTGGCCTTGGTAACCCATCTTCTGATCGTAGTAGCCTTGATATCCCATATTCAGATCGTAGAGGCCTTGATAACCCATCTTCTGATCATAGTGGCCTTGATATCCCATGTTCGGATTGTAGTGGCCTTGATATCCCATCTTCAGATCGTAGTGGCCTTGATGTCCCATGTTCGGATTGTAGTGGCCTTGATATCCCATCTTCAGATCGTAGTGGCCTTGATGTCCCATGTTCAGATCGTAGTGGCCTTGATATACCATGTTCTTATCGTAGTGGCCTTGATATCCCATCTTCAGATCGTAGTGACCTTGATATCCCATCTTCAGATCGTAGAGGCCTTGATATATCATCTTCTGATCGTAGTGGCCTTGATATCCCATATTCTGATCGTAATGGCCTTGATATCCCATCTTCTGATCGTAGTGGCCTTGATATCCCATCTTCTGATCGTAGTGGCCTTGATATCCCATCTTCTGATCGTAGTGGCCTTGATATCCCATCTTCAGGTCGTAGAGGCCTTGATATATCATCTTCAGATTGTAGTAGCCTTGATATCCCATGTTCAGATCGTAGTGGCCTTGATATCCCATATTCAGATCGTAGAGGCCTTGATAACCCATTTTCCGGCCGTAGTGGCCTTGATATCCCATGTTCTAATCGTAGTGGCCTTGATATATCATCTTCTGATCGTAGTGGCATTGATATCCCATGTTCTAATCGTAGTGGCCTTGATACCCAATCGTCCGGTCGTAGTGGCATTGATATTCCATGTTCTGATCGTAGTGGCCTTGATATCTCATCTTCTGATCGTAGTGGCCTTGATATCCCACGTTCTGATCGTAGTGGCCTTGATATCCCATGTTCTGATCGTAGTGGCCTTGATATCCCATGTTCTGATCGTAGTGGCCTTGATATCCCATGTTCTGATCGTAGTGGCCTTGATATCCCATATTCTGGTCGTAGTTGCCATGATGTCCCATGTTCTGATCGTAGTGGCCTTGATATCCCATGGTCTGGTCGTAGTGGCCTTGGTGTCCCATGTTCTGATCGTATTGGCCTTGATAACCCATATTCTGATCGTAGTGGCATTTGATAACCCATCTTCCGGCCGTAGTGGCCTTGATATCCCATGTTCTGATCGTAGTGGCCTTGATATCCCATATTCTGATCGTAGTGGCCTTGATATCCCATGTTCTGATCGTAGTGGCCTTGATATCCCATATTTTGGTCGTAGTGGCCTTGATGTCACATGTTCTGTTCGTAGTGGCCTTGATATCCCATGTTCTGGTAGTAGTGGCATTGATGTCCCATGTTCTGATCGTAGTGGCCTTGATAACCCATATTCTGATCGTAGAGGCCTTGATGTCCCATCTTCAGATCGTAGTGGCCTTGATATCCCATGTTCTGACCGTAGTGGCATTGATAACCCATCTTCAGATAGTAGAGGCCTTGATAACCCATATTCTGGTCGTAGTGGCCTTGATATCCCATCTTCAGATCGTAGTGGCCTTGATAACCCATATTCTGATCGTAGAGGCCTTGATAACCAATCTTCTGATCATAGAGGCCTTGATAACCCATATTCTGATCGTAGAGGCCTTGATGTCCCATCTTCAGATCGTAGTGGCCTTGATATCCCATGTTCTGACCGTAGTGGCATTGATATCCCATCTTCAGATAGTAGAGGCCTTGATAACCCATATTCTGGTCGTAGTGGCCTTGATATCCCATCTTCAGATCGTAGAGGCCTTGATAACCCATATTCTGATCATAGTGGCTTTGATGTCCCATCTTCAGATCGTAGAGGCATTGATATCCCATGTTCTGATCGTAGTGGCATTGATATCCCATCTTCAGATCGTAGTGGCTTTGATATATCATCTTCAGATCGTAGTGGCATTGATATCCCATCTTCAGATCGTAGTAGCCTTGATATCCCATCTTCAGATCGTAGTTGCCTTGATATACCATGTTCTGATCGTAGTGGCCTTGATTTCCCATCTTCAGATCGTAGTGGCCTTGATACCCAATCGTCCGGTCGTAGTGGCCTTGATAGCCCATGTTCTGATCGTAGTGGCCTTGATATCCCATGTTCTGATCGTAGTGGCATTGATATCCCATCTTCAGATCGTAGTGGCCTTGATATATCATCTTCAGATCGTAGTGGCATTGATATCCCATCTTCAAATCGTAGTAGCCTTGATATCCCATCTTCAGATCGTAGTTGCCTTGATATACCATGTTCTGATCGTAGTGGCCTTGATATCTCATCTTCTGATCGTAGTGGCCTTGATATCCCACGTTCTTATCGTAGTGGCCTTGATATCCCATCTTCTGACCGTAGTGGCCTTGATATCCCATGTTCTGATCGTAGTGGCCTTGATATCCCATGTTCTGATCGTAGTGGCCTTGATATCCCATATTCTGGTCGTAGTTGCCATGATGTCCCATGTTCTGATCGTAGTGGCTTTGATATCCCATGGTCTGGTTGTAGTGGCCTTGGTGTCCCATGTTCTGATCGTAGTGGCCTTGATAACCCATATTCTGATCGTAGTGGCATTTGACAACACATCTTCCGGCCGTAGTGGCCTTGATATCCCATGTTCTGATCGTAGTGGCCTTGATATCCCATATTCTGATCGTAGTGGCCTTGATATCCCATGTTCTGATCGTAGTGGCCTTGATATCCCATATTTTGGTCGTAGTGGCCTTGATGTCCCATGTTCTGTTCGTAGTGGCCTTGATATCCCATGTTTGGTCGTAGTGGCCTTGATGTCCCATGTTCTGTTCGTAGTGGCCTTGATATCCCATGTTCTGGTCGTAGTGGCATTGATGTCCCATGTTCTGATCGTAGTGGCCTTGATAACCCATATTCTGATCGTAGAGGCCTTGATAACCCATCTTCTGATCATAGAGGCCTTGATAACCCATATTCTGATCGTAGAGGCCTTGATGTCCCATCTTCAGATCGTAGTGGCCTTCATATCCCATCTTCTGATCGTAGTGGCCTTGATATCCCATCTTCAGGTCGTAGAGGCCTTGATATATCATCTTCAGATTGTAGTAGCCTTGATATCCCATGTTTAGATCGTAGTGGCCTTGATATCCCATCTTCAGATCGTAGATGCCTTGATAACACATTTTCCGGCCGTAGTGGCCTTGATATCCCATGTTCTAATCGTAGTGGCCTTGATATATCATCTTCTGATCGTAGTGGCATTGATATCCCATGTTCTAATCGTAGTGGCCTTGATACCCAATCGTCCGGTCGTAGTGGCCTTGATATTCCATGTTCTGATCGTAGTGGCCTTGATATCTCATCGTCTGATCGTAGTGGCCTTGATATCCTACGTTCTGATCGTCGTGGCCTTGATATCCCATGTTCTGATCGTAGTGGCCTTGATATCCCATGTTCTGATCGTAGTGGCCTTGATATCCCATGTTCTGATCGTAGTGGCCTTGATATCCCATATTCTGGTCGTAGTGGCCATGATGGCCCATGTTCTGATCGTAGTGGCCTTGATATCCCATGGTCTGGTCGTAGTGGCCTTGGTGTCCCATGTTCTGATCGTAGTGGCCTTGATAACCCATATCTGATCGTAGTGGCATTGATACCATCTTCGGCCGTAGTGGCCTTGATATCCCATGTTCTGATCGTAGTGGCCTTGATATCCCATATCTGATCGTAGTGGCCTTGATATCCCATGTTCTGATCGTAGTGGCCTTGATATCCCATATTTTGGTCGTAGTGGCCTTGATGTCCCATGTTCTGTTCGTAGTGGCCTTGATATCCCATGTTCTGGTCGTAGTGGCATTGATGTCCCATGTTCTGATCGTAGTGGCCTTGATAACCCATATTCTGATCGTAGAGGCCTTGATAACCCATCTTCTGATCATAGAGGCCTTGATAACCATATTCTGATCGTAGAGGCCTTGATATCCCATCTTCAGATCGTAGTGGCCTTGATATCCCATGTTCTGACCGTAGTGGCATTGATATCCCATCTTCAGATCGTAGAGGCCTTGATAACCCATCTTCTGGTCGTAGTGGCCTTGATATCCCATCTTCAGATCGTAGTGGCCTTGATAACCCATCTTCTGATCATAGTGGCCTTGATATTCCATCTTCAGATGTAGTGGCCTTGATATCCCATCTTCAGATCGTAGTGGCCTTGATATCCCATGTTCAGATCGTAGTGGCCTCGATATCCCATGTTCTGATCGTAGTGGCCTTGATAGCCCATGTTCTGATCGTAGTGGCCTTGATAACCCATATTCCGGTCGTAGAGGCCTTGATATCCCATGTTCTGATCGTAGTGGCCTTGATAACCCATATTCTGATCGTAGTGGCCTTGATGTCCCATCTTCAGATCGTAGTGGCCTTGATATCCCATCTTCAGATCGTAGTGGCCTTGATTTACCATGTTCTGATCGTAGTGGCCTTGATATCCCATCTTCAGATCGTAGTGACCTTGATGTCCCATGTTCTGATCGTAGTGGCCTTGATATCCCATCTTCTGATCGTAGTGGCCTTGATATCTCATCTTCTGGTCGCAGTGACTTTGATGTCCCATTTTCTGATCGTAGTCGCCTTGATATCCCATCATCCGGTCGTAGTGGCCTTGATAACCCATCTTCCGGTCGTAGTGGCCTTGATATTCCATGTTCTGATCGTAGTGGCCTTGATATCTCATCTTCTGATCGTAGTGGCTTTGATATCCCACGTTCTGATCGTAGTGGCCTTGATATCCCATCTTCTGATCGTAGTGGCCTTGATATCTCATCTTCTGGTCGCAGTGGCTTTGATGTCCCATTTTCTGATCGTAGTCGCCTTGATATCCTATCATCCGGTCGTAGTGGCCTTGATAACCCATCTTCCGGTCGTAGTGGCCTTGATAACCCATCTTCTGATCGTAGTGGCCTTGATAACCCATCTTCTGATCGTAGTAGCCTTGATAACCCATCTTCTGATCGTAGTAGCCTTGATAAACCATATTCCGGTCGTAATGGCCTTGATAACCCATCTTCCGGTCGTAGTGGCCTTGATAACCTATCTTCTGATCGTAGTAGCCTTGATAACCCATCTTCTGATCGTAGTGGTCTTGATAACCCATCTTCTGATCGTAGTGGCCTTGGTAACCCATCTTCTGATCGTAGTGGCCTTGATATCCCATATTCAGATCGTAGAGGCCTTGATAACCCATCTTCTGTTCATAGTGGCCTTGATATCCCATGTTCGGATTGTAGTGGCCTTGATATCCCATCTTCAGATCGTAGTGGCTTTGATGTCCCATGTTCAGATAGTAGTTGCCTTGATATACCATGTTCTTATCGTAGTGGCCTTGATATCCCATCTTCAGATCGTAGTGACCTTGATATCCCATCTTCAGATCGTAGACGCCTTGATATATCATCTTCTGATCGAAGTGGCCTTGATATCCCATATTCTGATCGTAATGGCCTTGATATCCTATCTTCTGATCGTAGTGGCCTTGATATCCCATCTTCTGATCGTAGTGACCTTGATATACCATGTTCTGATCGTAGTGGCCTTGATATCCCATCTTCAGGTCGTAGAGGCCTTGATATATCATCTTCAGATTGTAGTAGCCTTGATATCCCATGTTCTAATCGTAGTGACCTTGATATATCATCTTCTGATCGTAGTGGCCTTGATATCCCATGTTCTAATCGTAGTGGCCTTGATACCCAATCTTCAGATCGTAGAGGCCTTGATAACCCATCTTCTGGTCGTAGTGGCCTTGATATCCCATATTCAGATAGTAGAGGCCTTGATAACCCATCTTCTGGTCGTAGTGGCCTTGATATCCCATCTTCCGGTCGTAGTGGCCTTGATAACCCATCTGCCGGTCGTAGTGGCCTTGATATCTCATCTTCTGATCGTAGTGGCCTTGATATCCCATCTTCAGGTCGTAGATGCCTTGATATATCATCTTCAGATTGTAGTAGCATTGATATCCCATGTTCAGATCGTAGTGGCCTTGATATCCCATCGTCAGATCGTAGAGGCCTTGATAACCCATTTTCCGGCCGTAGTGGCCTTGATATCCCATGTTCTAATCGTAGTGGCCTTGATATATCATCTTCTGATCGTAGTGGCATTGATATCCCATGTTCTAATCGTAGTGGCCTTGATACCCAATCTTCCGGTCGTAGTGGCCTTGATATCCCATGTTCTGATCGTAGTGGCCTTGATATCTCATCTTCTGATCGTAGTGGCCTTGATATCCCATGATCTGATCGTAGTGGCATTAATATCTCATCTTCAGATCGTAGAGGCCTTGATAACCCATATTCTGGTCGTAGTGGCCTTGATATCCCATATTCCGGTCGTAGTGGCCTTGAAAACCCCTCTTCCGGTCGTAGTGGCCTTGATATCTCATCTTCTGGTCGCAGTGGCCTTGATGTCCCATTTCTGATCGTAGTCGCCTTGATATCCCATCATCCGGTCGTAGTGGCGTTGATAACTCATCTTTCGGTCGTAGTGGCCTTGATAACCCATATTCCGGTCGTAGTGGCCTTGATAACCCATCTTCTGATCGTAGTAGCCTTGATAACCCATATTCCGGTCGTAGTGGCCTTGATAACCCATCTTCCGGTCGTAGTGGCCTTGATAACCTATCTTCTGATCGTAGTAGCCTTGATAGCCCATCTTCTGATCGTAGTGGCCTTGATAACCCATCTTCTGATCGTAGTGGCCTTGGTAACCCATCTTCTGATCGTAGTGGCCTTGATAACCCATCTTCCGGTCGTAGTGGCCTTGATAACCCATCTTCTGATCGTAGTGGCCTTGATATCCCATCTTCAGATCGTAGTAGCCTTGATATCCCTTCTTCTGATCGTAGTGGCCTTGATATCCCATCTTCAGATCGTAGTAGCCTTGATAACCCATCTTCCGGTCGTAGTGGCCTTGATATCACATCTTCTGTTCGTAGTGGCCTTAATATCACATCTTCTGTTCGTAGTGACCTTGATATCTCATATTCTGGTCGTAGTGGCCTTGATATCACATATTCTGGTCGTAGTGGCATTGATATCCTATCTTCTGATGGTAGTGACCTTGATATCCCATCTTCTGCTCGATGTGGTTTACTATATGTTAATGGTCGCCCGAAGGAAAGTTCAGTCGAATAGTAGCAACAACTCTCCTCATCCCATCTGCGCTTTTCACATCTGCCCCCCCCCTCCAGATCGCCCTGATCCCCCCAGGGCCGTCCCTCATGGTGGTCATCCATTTATATGCACGTAACTCATTTCCCATGCTAGTCGGCTTAATTGGTCATTAACTGATTAATAAGCAATATTGTGTTATGCATATGTAGATTTGAAGACAGCGACATTATCCACTCGGCCAAAGAGCACCCCACCCAC
>CM026396.1:25409061-25427083 GCA_014843695.1 Archivesica marissinica | reverse complement strand
GCCTATGTATCCCTACTCCCCCTCCATACATCACGGCGCCTATGTATCCCTACTCCCCCTCCATACATCACGGCGCCTATGTATCCCTACTCCCCCTCCATACATCACGGCGTCTATGTATCCCTACTACCCCTCCATACATCACGGCGCCTATGTATCCCTACTCCCCCTCCATACATCACGGCGCCTATGTATCCCTACTACCCCCCCTGGCGTTTTAATGCATTTTTGGAGTTTTAATTGTGTTCATTTTCTGAGACCAATGATACGCACGTGCCTACTTGCGTATGCCCAGCGACGGGCCTGTCCGTCTGTAGAGATAGGGAAATAAACAACTCTCTAAATATAAATGAGGGAAATAAACAACTCTCTAAATATAAATGACAAAGTACCCAAAATATCCAAATGTATCGGAAACAGGATAGGTCTATAAGCCTATTGGGGTTTCTTTAATGATCACAAATCAATGCATGACTCATAGATGTGCATGTATCTGCGTTGCAAGTGTGTGTGTGTTTTACGTTTATTTATCGTCGCGACCGGTTGCTAATATGAGCGACGCCTCCTGAAGAGATTAGTCATTTTAGATATTTGGAGGATAGTGCAATGATACAGACAGAGACCCATTCCAGAATCTTCTCTGGTTCTTTTACGTGCACAGTGTACAGCACCGACACGAGACCTCGGTTTCACGTCCCATCTGAAATACTGTTAATTGTATTAGGGTCAGACGGGGGATCGAACCTGCGATCCCTGGATTACCAGTCCAGTGTGCTACCACTGGACTACAGATCCGTCTGTGTATTGCAAGCGTCATAATTACACGCTTCATTTGCAATGGATTTTTGCAGTTTAATTGAATACAATTGATTTCACAATTCAAGGTGTTAATAGCCGAGCGGTATAAGGTGCTAGCAATGCGTATTGCGTTACAGTACCACAGTTCCGTGTGAGTTCGAAACATTGTACAACGAAGAAAATCATAAGTCTACAGTTAGCTAACTATAATTTTCATTTTATTAGGGACAAAACAGTTTTGTCATCTGAAATGATATTTTTATTCGAGTTATTGATGAATAAAAGATTTGGGTTGATAAAGTTTTATATTTATTCATTTTTATTTACTTTATTGTTTATTTCATACGTTTTATTTTATTTTATGCAGTCTATACATGTAATACTATTACATTTCAATGTTTAACAATTTAAATCTCCATTCCGTCTTCACTGGCAATATCCGTTGAGCAACCGCACTCATCAGCCGTAAGAATTTCATGAAATATGTTGCATATTTATATACATTTTAAATATTAAGAAAGACAAAACAATATACCTTCATTGAGAGATACAGAGATACAAAATTTATTTTGAGTCGGCATGATTTAACAATGAACATTAGCTATGCACTGAGGCTCGAACCCTGTAGCTGCGACGCCACAAACATTTTATATTACCACTACACCAACGAGGTTGGTGCATTTCTCTACCTCTAATTGCAAGGCCATATAATACCTATTGTGACTTTACTGTGACCTAAGGTCGACCGAATATGCAGATGTCCCAGGTAAATTCCAGCTAGTAATATTGTATGCGTTTTGTATCTGTATGCGTTTTGTATCTGTATGCGTTTGTTTTCTTCAGTTGGAAAAATAATACTATAATTCCTATGGAAATTTATCCTAGTGTTAGCTATAGTAAACCACAATTTATCCTAGTGTTAGCTATAGTAAACCACAATTTATCCTAGTGTTAGCTATAGTAAACCACAATTTATCCTAGTGTTAGCTATAGTAAACCACAATTTATCCTAGTGTTAGCTATAGTAAACCACAATTATCCTAGTGTTAGCTATAGTAAACCACAATTTATCCTAGTGTTAGCTATAGTAAACCACAATTTATCCTAGTGTTAGCTATAGTAAACCACAATTTATCCTAGTGTTAGCTATAGTAAACCACCATTTAAAGTTATTGGCGATTTTCTAACAATATCCATTTTCACAAAGGCACGGTCTTTTGTGGCCAGTGGTAGAGCGCTCGCTGAAGGTTAAAAAAAGCAGGAGTTCTTCTTCCGGTCGTAGTGGCCTTGATAACCCATATTCTGATCGTAGAGGCCTTGATATCCCATCTTCCGGCCGTAGTGGCCTTGATGTCCCATCTTCAGATCGTAGTGGCCTTGATATCCCATCTTCAGATCGTAGTGACCTTGATATCCAATCTTCAGATCGTAGTGGCCTTGATGTCCCATCTTCAGATCGTAGAGGCATTGATGTCCCATCTTCAGATCGTAGAGGCATTGATGTCCCATCTTCAGATCGTAGTGGCCTCGATGTCCCATGTTTTGATCGTAGTGGCCTCGATATCCCATGTTCTGATCGCAGTGGCCTTGATATCCCATGTTCTAATCGTAGTGGCCTTGATATCTCATCTTCTGATCGTGGTGGCCTTGATATCCCATGTTCTGATCGTAGTGGCCTTGATATCCAATCTTCCGGTCGTAGTGGCCCTGATATCCCATGTTCTAATCGTATTGGACTTGATATCTCATATTCTGATCGCAGTGGCCTTGATATCCCATCTTCCGGTCGTAGTGGCCTTGATATCCCATATTCCGGTCGTAGTGGCCTTGATATCCCATATTCTGATGGTAGTGGCCTTGATATCACATCTTCCGGTCATAGTGGCCTTGATATCCTATATTCCGGTCGTAGTGGCATTGATATCCCATGTTCTGATCGTAGTGGCCTTGATATCCCATATTCCGGTCGTAGTGGCCTTGACATCCCATATTCTGATGGTAGTGGCTTTGATATCACATCTTCCGGTCGTAGTGGCCTTGATATCCCATCTTCTGATGGTAGTGACCTTGATATCCCATCTTCTGATGGTAGTGACATTGATATCCTATCTTCTGATGAAATTGACCTTGATATCCCATCTTCTGATGGTAGTGACCTTGATATCCCATATTCTGGTCGTAGTGGCATTGATATCCTATCTTCTGATGGTAGTGACCTTGATATCCCATCTTCTGATGGTAGTGACATTGATATCCTATCTTCTGATGGTTGTGACCTTGATATCCCATCTTCTGATGGTAGTGACCTTGATATCCCATCTTCTGGTCGTAGTGGCATTGATATCCTATCTTCTGATGGTAGTGACCTTGATATCCCATCTTCTGATGGTAGTGACATTGATATCCTATCTTCTGATGGTAGTGACCTTGATATCCCATCTTCTGATGGTAGTGACATTGATATCCTATCTTCTGATGGTAGTGACATTGATATCCCATCTTCTGATTGTAGTGACCTTGATATCCCATCTTCTGGTCGTAGTGGCATTGATATCCTATCTTCTGATGGTATTGACCTTGATATCCTATCTGCTGATGGTAGTGACCTTGATATCCCATCTTCTGATGGTAGTGACCTTGATATCCCATCTTCTGATGGTAGTGACCTTGATATCCCATCTTCTGATGGTAGTGACCTTGATATCCCATCTTCTGATGGTAGTGACCTTGATATCCCATCTTCTGGTCGTAGTGACCTTGATATCCCATCTTCTGGTCGTAGTGACCTTGATATCCCATCTTCTGGTCGTAGTGACCTTGATATCCCATCTTCTGGTCGTAGTGACCTTGATATCCCATCTTCTGGTCGTAGTGACCTTGATAACCCATCTTCTGATGGTAGTGACCTTGATATCCCATATTCTGATGGTAGTGACCTTGATATCCCATCTTCTGATGGTAGTGACCTTGATATCCCATCTTCTGATGGTAGTGACCTTGATATCCCATCTTCTGATGGTAGTGACCTTGATATCCCATCTTCTGATGGTAGTGACATTGATAACCCATCTTCTGATGGTAGTGACCTTGATATCCCATATTCTGATGGTAGTGACCTTGATATCCCATCTTCTGATGGTAGTGACCTTGATATCACATCTTCTGATGGTAGTGACCTTGATATCCCATCTTCTGCTCGATGTGGTTTACTATATGTTAATGGTCGCCCGAAGGAAAGTTCAGTCGAATAGTAGCAACAACTCTCCTCATCCCATCTGCGCTTTTCACATCTGCCCCCCCTCCAGATCGCCCTGATCCCCCCAGGGCCGTCCCTCATGGTGGTCATCCATTTATATGCACGTAACTCATTTCCCATGCTAGTCGGCTTAATTGGTCATTAACTGATTAATAAGCAACATTGTGTTATGCATATGTAGATTTGAAGACAGCGACATTATCCACTCGGCCAAAGAGCACCCCACCCACCATACCCCCATCAGGACTCTCAGGAAGGTATGAGATTCTTATACTCCACTGTACTGAATGCAGATAAGGTTATCTGAGGTGAACAGTTACAAATAGCTGCAGGCATACCACCGTATCTGCGGTGAACAGTTACAAATAGCTGCAGGCATACCACGGTATCTGCGGTGAACAGTTACAAATAGCTGCAGGCATACCGTCGTATCTGAGGTGAACACTTACAACTAGTTACAAGCATACCGTCGTATCTGAGATGAACAGTTACAACTAGCTGCAAGCATACCGCCGTATTTGCAGTGAACTGTTACAACTAGCTGCACACATACCGCGTATCTGCGGTGAACTGTTACAACTAGCTGCAAGCATACCGCCGTATCTGCAGTGAACAGTTACAACTAGCTGCACACATACCGTCGTATCTGAGGTGAACAGTTACAACTAGCTGCAAGTATACCGCCGTATCTGAGGTGAACAGTTACAACTAGCTGCAAGCATACCGTCGTATCTGAGGTGAACAGTTACAACTAGTTACAAGCATACCGTCGTATCTGAGATGAACAGTTACAACTAGCTGCAAGCATACCGTCGTATCTGAGGTGAACAGTTACAACTAGCTGCAAGCATACCGCCATATCAGATGTGAACAGTTACACCTAGCAGCAAGCATACCGCCGTATTTGCAGTGAACAGTTACAACTAGCTGCAAGCATACCGCCGTATTTGCAGTGAACTGTTACAACTAGCTGCACGCATACCGCGTATCTGCGGTGAACTGTTACAACTAGCTGCAAGCATACCGCCGTATCTGCAGTGAACAGTTACAACTAGCTGCACACATACCGTCGTATCTGAGGTGAACAGTTACAACTAGCTGCAAGTATACCGCCGTATCTGAGGTGAACAGTTACAACTAGCTGCAAGCATACCGCTGTATCTGAGGTGAACAGTTACAACTAGCTGCAAGCATACCGCCGTATCTGAGGTGAACAGTTACAACTAGCTGCAAGCATACCGTCGTATCTGAGGTGAACAGTTACAACTAGCTGCAGGCATACCGTCGTATATACGGTGAACAGTTACAACTAGCTGCAAGCATACCGTCGTATCTGCGGTGAACAGTTACTACTAGCTGCAAGCATACCGTCGTATCTGAGGTGAACTAACTCAACTAGCTGCAAGCATACCGTCGTATCTGAGGTGAACTATTACAACTAGCTGCAAGCATACCGTCGTATCTGAGATGTACTGTTACAACTAGCTGCAAGCATACCGTCGTATCTGCGGTGAACTGTTACAACTAGCTGCAATCATATCGTCGTATATGAGGTGAACAGTTACAACTAGCTGCAAGCATACCATCGTATCTGCGGTGAACTGTTACAACTAGCTGCAAGCATACCGTCGTATCTGAGGTGAACAGTTACAACTAGCTGCAAGCATACCGTCGTATCTGAGATGAACAATTACAACTAGTTGCAAGCATACCGCGGTATCTGAGGTGAACAATTACAATGTACAACCTGTTACAAGCATACCGCCGTATCAGAGGTGAACAATTACAATGTACAACCTTTTACAAGCATACCGCCGTATCTGAGGTGAACAATTACAATGTACAACCTTTTACAAGCATACCTCCGTATCTGAGGTGAACAATTACAATGTACAACTAGTTACAAGCATACCGCCGTATCTGAGATGAACAATTACAACTAGTTGCAAGCATACCGCGGTATCTGAGGTGAACAATTACAATGTACAACCTGTTACAAGCATACCGCCGTATCAGAGGTGAACAATTACAATGTACAACCTTTTACAAGCATACCGCCGTATCTGAGGTGAACAATTACAATGTACAACCTTTTACAAGCATACCTCCGTATCTGAGGTGAACAATTACAATGTACAACTAGTTACAAGCATACCGCCGTATCTGAGATGAACAATTACAACTAGTTGCAAGCATACCGCGGTATCTGAGGTGAACAATTACAATGTACAACCTGTTACAAGCATACCGCCGTATCAGAGGTGAACAATTACAATGTACAACCTTTTACAAGCATACCTCCGTATCTGAGGTGAACAATTACAATGTACAACTAGTTACAAGCATACCGCCGTATCTGAGGTGAAAAATTACAACTAGTTACAAGCATACCGCCGTATCTGAGGTGAAAAATTACAACTAGTTACAAGCATACCGCCGTATCTGAGGTGAACAATTACAATGTACAACCTGTTACAAGCATACTACCGTATCTGAGGTGAACTGTTATAACTAGTGGCAATCATACCATCGTATCTGAGGTGAACAGTTACAACTAGCTGCAAGCATACCGTCGTATCTGAGGTGAACAGCTACAACTAGCTGCAAGCATACCGTCGTATCTGAGGTGAACAATTACAACTAGCTGCAAGCATACCGTCGTATCTGAGGTGAACAGCTACAATTAGCTGCAAGCATACTACCGTATCTGAGGTGAACAATTACAATGTACAACTAGTTACAAGCATACCGCCGTATCTGAGGTGAACAATTACAATTTACAACTAGCTGCAAGCATACCGCCGTATCTGAGGTGAACAACTACAATGTACAACTAGCTACAAGCATACCGCCGTATCTGAGGTGAACAATTACAATGTACAACTAGTTACAAGCATACCGCCGTATCTGAGGTGAACAATTACAATGTACAACTAGTTACAAGCATACCGCCGTATCTGAGGTGAACAATTATAATGTACAACTAGTTACAAGCATACCGCCGTATCTGAGGTGAACAATTACAATGTACAACTAGCTGCAAGCATACCGCCGTATCTGAGGTGAACAATTACAATGTACAACTAGTTACAAGCATATACCTCGGTATCTCCAGTTCTCTGACAAGTTATAAACCCTATCGGATAATCGCTGATTGATCGCCAGTTATTTCAAATATTTCGCATACATTTTCTCACCGGTTGCAATGTAAAATTATACTGAAAATAAACTACTAAAACGATGCGTTCATTGACCCAAGACAGTCTACAAACTTAAATGTGCGTTGTTTACATTTATATGCTGTGGTAAAGAATGAATATTTCTACAATATTTTGTAACTAAAATGCAACCACATCTAAGTCACAACTAGCACAGTGGTAGCGCGTTCACTTCAGGTGCGAAAGGCCCGTAGTTCGAGCCCCGCTGGAGCCGTTACGATTGTGCCCTTAGGCAAGACATTTAAATTCCATATTGCCTCTTCTCTCTCCTTCATGGCGATGGATTCCACCAGGAATGAGATCTCGAGAGTGATTAATATAAGTTGAAAGTACTTGTTTCGCAATCAAGCTAAAATAACTTGGATATACTAAGCACAACTAAATAGCTCGGTGAGCAAGAGTCCGGAATAGAATAGACTGTTTCCTTTAAGGTCATGTGTTCGAATCTTGTTGATGTCTTTGGAAAGTTTAAGTTTAAACTTTTATTTATTTTACAACGATTGCGAAACAAGCTTTAACAACTCTATATTAGTCACTCTCGTTGGCGCTGATGAAAGCATAAATATGGTCATTAATGTGGGAGGAAACCGGGGTACCCGGAGAAAACCCACCTGTCCGATCTGTCGACCACCGTACCATCTTACATACTTCCCGGTCCGAGGATCGAACCAGGGTTGCATTGACGAGAGCGAGCTCGCTAACAACTTCGCTAATCGGGCAGCCTTGGGACTGTTGTTCGTATACTATATACTTCCGTTGGTTGTCACAAAACAAGGAAGGAAACATAATTACAGTATACCTAATACACATAGTTGACACATTTGTAATATTCAATTACATATACATGAATTGAACATATTGTCCAATCCAAGAAACCAGTTTGAAAAATTAAAATCAATAGTTCATACAAATGTATTGTAGCTCGATTGCGAAACGAAGTTCTTACAACTTGTATTAATCGCTCTCGAGACCTCATTCCTGATGCAATCCATTGCAACGAGGGGGAGAGAAGAGGCAACGTGGAATGTAAATACCTTGCCGAAGGGCACACTCGTAAAGGAACCAGCGGGGCTCGACTCCGGACCTTTCGCATCCACTGCGCTATCACGACTTCCAAAATCAATTAGCTGCAAGCATTCCGTCGTATCTGAGATGAACAGTTACAACTAGCTGCAAGCATAGGACCGTATCTGAGGTGACCAGTTACAACTAGCTGCAAGCATAGGACCGTATCTGAGGTGACCAGTTACAACTAGCTGCAAGCATTCCGCCGTATCTGAGATGAACAGTTACAACTAGCTGCACGCATAGGACCGTATCTGAGGTGACCAGTTACAACTAGCTGCAGGCATACCACCGTATCTGAGGTGACCAGTTACAACTAGCTGCAAGCATTCCGCCGTATCTGAGATGAACAGTTACAACTAGCTGCAAGCATAGGACCGTATCTGAGGTGAACAGTTACAACTAGTTGCAAGCATACCGTCGTCTCTGAGGTGACCAGTTACAACTAGTTGCAAGCATACCGCCGTATCTGCGGTCAACAGTTACAACTAGCTGCAAGCATACCGCCGTATCTGCGGTCAACAGTTACAACTAGCTTCAAGCATACCGCCGTATCTGAGGTGACCAGATACAACTAGTTGCAAGCATACCGCCGTATCTGAGGTTAACAGTTACAACTAGCTACAAGCATATCGTCGTATCTGAGGTAAACTGTTACAACTAGCTGCAAGCATAGGACCGTATCTGAGATGAACAGTTACAACTAGCTGCAAGCATACCGTCGTATCTTAGATGAACAGTTACAACTAGCTGCAAGCATAGGACCGTATCTGAGGTGACAAGTTACAACTAGCTGCAAGCATACCGCCGTATATGAGGCTAACAGTTACAACTAGCTGCAAGCATACCGCCGTATATGCGGTGAATAATTACAACTAGCTGCAAGCATACCGCCGTATCTGAGATGAACAGTTACAACTAGCTGCAAGCATACCGCCGTATCTGAGGTTAACAGTTACAACTAGCTGCAAGCATACCGCCGTATCTGAGATGAACAGTTACAACTAGCTGCAAGCATAGGACCGTATATGAGGTGACCAGATACAACTAGCTGCAAGCATAGGACCGTATCTGAGGTGACCAGATACAACTAGTTGCAAGCATACCACCGTATCTGAGATGAACAGTTACAACTAGTTGCAAGCATACCGTCGTATCAGAGATGAACAGTTACAACTAGCTGCAAGCATACCGCCGTATCTGAGATATACAGTTACAACTAGCTGCAAGCATACTATCGTATCTGAGGTGAACAGTTGCAGCTAACTGCAAGAATACCGCCGTATCTGAGGTTAACAGTTACAACTAGCTGCAAGCATACCACTGTATCTGAGATGAACAGTTACAACTAGTTGCTAGCATACTACCATATCTGAGGTGAACAGTTACAACTAGCTGCAAGCATACCGCCGTATCTGAGGTTAACATTTACAACTAGCTGCAAACATACCACTGTATCTGAGGTGAACAGTTACAACTAGTTGCAAGCATACTACCATATCTGAGGTGAACAGTTACAACTAGCTGCAAGCATACCATCGTATCTGAGGTGAACAGTTACAACTAGCTGCAAGCATACCGTCGTATCTGAGGTGAACAGTTACAACTAGCTGCAAGCATAGGACCGTATCTGAGGTGACCAGATACAACTAGTTGCAAGCATACCACCGTATCTGAGATGAACAGTTACAACTAGTTGCAAGCATACCGTCGTATCAGAGATGAACAGTTACAACTAGCTGCAAGCATACCGCCGTATCTGAGATATACAGTTACAACTAGCTGCAAGCATACTATCGTATCTGAGGTGAACAGTTGCAGCTAACTGCAAGAATACCGCCGTATCTGAGGTTAACAGTTACAACTAGCTGCAAGCATACCACTGTATCTGAGATGAACAGTTACAACTAGTTGCTAGCATACTACCATATCTGAGGTGAACAGTTACAACTAGCTGCAAGCATACCGCCGTATCTGAGGTTAACATTTACAACTAGCTGCAAACATACCACTGTATCTGAGGTGAACAGTTACAACTAGTTGCAAGCATACTACCATATCTGAGGTGAACAGTTACAACTAGCTGCAAGCATACCATCGTATCTGAGGTGAACAGTTACAACTAGCTGCAAGCATACCGTCGTATCTGAGGTGAACAGTTACAACTAGTTGCAAGCATACTACCGTATCTGAGGTGAACAGTTACAACTAGCTGCAAGCATACTGCCGTATCTGAGGTGAACAGTTACAACTAGCTGCAAGCATACTGCCGTATCTAAGGTGAACAGTTACAACTAGCTGCAAGCATACTGCCGTATCTGAGGTGAACAGTTACAACTACCTGCAAGCATACCTCCGTATCTGAGGTTGACAGTCACAATTAGCTGCAAGCATACCACCGTATCTGAGGTTAACAGTTACAATTAGTTAAAATTTTGATTACTATATCTGCAGGAGTAATGAGTTACTAATATAGTATTCTAGATTCATTAATTAAATATACATTTTAAAACTAGTTGTTGTGTCAAGGGATTTGTTTTGGGTCGATATTGATCCAACACAAGTAACATAATAATGGGAGATTTGATTTGGGTCGATATAGATTTAATACAAGTCGTAAGGTAGACGAATAATAACGAGTACTAACTACAGTTGTAATATGGCTATTCCGGCCCATTTAACGGTGGGGTACTTGAAGAATATCCATATATAGAAACTAGTCACTAGCTCCGAGATCCGAGAGTGGGGTTCGTTGATCAGGGACAGGACAATTCACAAAGACAACCAGATCGTAGTTTATAGTATCTATTGTGCACAGCACGGTAAAACTGGTTAACGTACAACAGTCAAGCCCTGAAATGGACAATAGTGAACAATAACTTTGTTGTACCAAATAAGTCAATAATACATGTATAGCATATGTCAACAATCGTATTATACCTTATGACCACAAGCTCAACATTATTCTACATGTATATAATCTGCCAACATCACTATACATGTATACAATCTGTCAACACTATTCTACACATATGAACAAACGTGTATCGACAGTATTAATACTAAAATGATCGGATTCGCACGGTCCGTGGTGAATAGTGGCCATTCCAAGTAAAACCTATTAAAATCAATTAAAGACAAGTCAGCTATACAGAAACCATAGACATCACATATACACATGTATTTGCTTACCAATTGTGGATTGAACCTGTTGCTGTACAAACTCCACTATTACACTTTCTCTCTCACGGTGATAATCTGTAAGTTGTTATAGAACAGTGTGAATATGCATAGAGAGAAACAGTGATATAATCCATTACCATTTAAATAAGTAATTAACATATGCCGCCATTTTAAGTTATGCATGTACCTGGTACATGTCTTGAAATATATATCTCTAGAATATCAACAAATACACATAGCTCATTTATGATTTCTTTAGTACTATAAAACAAACAACAATGACAGCTAACCAAATGAACCAACCTGTTATTCCATGATTGAAATTAACTAAAATAAATATGACTCTAAATATTAACATCTGACCACTTCAGATATATGGAAGGCAGTGAAATCAGCTGATCATAAAACTATAGCGCGGGAAACCAACCATGGCTGAATGAACATGATTTATAAACTGTACTCTGGTCAAGGGGAGACAACAAACAAATCTTACCAAACTGCTATATGACAGGGGCTAAATAAACGTAAACCTAAGCATCAACAATTTCCACCTGGTTACACACTTCCCCTCTTTTCAAAATCACGTCCCGTCATGTCTCCCGTCATGTCGTCTCCTAATACCGTAGTCATACCAATAAAATACACCTATACAATACTATTTCTACATAACTCTATTAAATTCTATATACATAAACAACGTATAGCACAATTACAAATCACACTACAATTGTGCTCTACAACTACTCTAGTACCTCTAGTACGTAAATGTATCTGTTATTTCACAGAGACAACATACTATTACTCAAAAGTGATAACATTCCGCTATCCACGATCGCGAGAAGGAAAAAAACAAACAAACCCGACCATCACGCGAGCCTCGGCACAAACGCAAACCGTGTTTGTTTTTTCCCCCATAAACCTTAACAATTGCATCCTGCGCACATCAACAATGCAATTCAGTAGCACACACCAAATTCACAAGCAATATATGGCAAATAAACAATCTAGTAAAAACATAAAAGCAATATTATGACCTTTCACTCTCTATCTCTCCCCTTCAATAATAAACATCTACACATCACCACGATGCTTATACCAAATATCTTATTGAAATAAGGTCATCAAACATATTAACTTTAAACATTCAACATTACAATCCAACGGCTAGACGATCTTACTTCATAATAGCATTAATAACATTCCTAGCAGTATCTATATCCATGTTACTAAGCGCGCCAGACGCCATCATGGCTTCCAAAGCTTGAAACCTGGAGTCGTACGGTCTGCTTCTCATTCCATACATAACGTATTGATCGTACTTGGCTGGGGGCTTCCGCGTCCGTTCAGATTTCCTTGTTGGATCTGGTGGCAATATTCGACGCGGTTTTCTTCTTGCTCCCTCCTTCGTTGCGCGTTTTCTATCTTCTATTTTCGCGGTTTCATCAAGTAAACTCTCATTAGCCATTGTCTCATCTGCATCTAGTCTTGGATGATACTTCCTTCTTACTGTCCTATCTGTCCTAGTTTCTTCCTCCACAGTTTCATCCCTTGAACTCTCCTCAAGAACTGTACTATCTGTTTCTGTTGTGATTTCCATCACGGTTTCTTCATCCATATCTCCTGGCACGTCTTGTACCTCTTCTTCAGTTCCAGTTTCTTCGTCCATCGTATCCTCTGCATCATTTATTACCTCTTGTACCTCATATGTTGATTCTGCTATGACCGTATCCGCTACTCTTGTATCATCAGGTTCATCTTGTTCTTCATCAATTGTTGATTCTGCAGTGGCAGTATCATCTACTCTCATACCATCCGATTCATCTTCGTCTCCATCAATTATTGATTCTGCAGTGGCAGTATCATCTATTATCATACCATCAGCTTCATCTACTGTGGTATCTCCTACCTCACCTGTAATGTCTGCTTCTACTATATCTACTATATCTTCCGCATGATCTATTGTGATTTCACAGGCGTCCCCGTGTATGTTTGTCTCTGGGACAAATACAAACTTCACTTCATCATCGGAACTCTCACTAGTGACGTCACATTCTCTGTGTACTTCACTATCTCTGGGTGCACCCTTCTTAGTTTCAACTTTCTCATCTTCTATAACCTCTATCTGTTCATCATTCTGTACTGCTTCATCATCTGATTTAACCCGGTAATTTACTGGGAAAAGATGATTACGATGCATAGTCTTAATTCTGCCAGTCTCATTACCCTTTACAATAAAGACTGGTATCTCTGGTCTTGGATGTTCAGTAACTGTATACATCTCCTCTTCAAATTTGTCGGCTATCTTATGTTTGCCTTCTCCTCTTGACAGTATCTTTACAAGGACATGGTCTCCTACTTGGAGTTGCACTCCTCTTATCTTCCTGTCGTAATACTTCTTCTGTTTCTGTTTGGCTCTGTCTACATATGATTCTACAATTTCTCTCGTCTTCTTCATTCTATCGCGTAAATCATCCATGTACTCTTGTGTGGTCTTGTTGAGTTTTCTGTCGTCACGGGAATTCTGGAACAAGGTATCTATTGGCAGTTTTGATTTGCGACCGAACATAAGCTCATAAGGCGAGACTCTAGTGGATTCGTGTGGTGTGCAATTGTATGCATATACCAGTTAATGTACCTTTTCCAGTCAGCTTTCTGTGCATTTTCTAGAGTTCCCAACATGCTGATCAATGTTCGATTAAATCGCTCCGGACCTGCATTACCTTGTGGGTGATAGACAGTAGTATGTGACTTGCGCATGTTTGTTAAATGACAAAGTTCCTTAATTATTTCACTTTCGAAATTAGCACCTTGGTCCTAATGCAATCTTGTTGGAATGCCGTATTGGATGATTAAACTGTTATAAAGTGCTTCTGCGGTCGTTTTGGCAGTCTGGTTTCTTGTTGGAACAGCAAGGGCAAATTTCGTGAAATGATCGGTGATAACCAGTATATTGGCGTATCCACCTTTGGAAGTTTCAAGTGTCAAAAAATCAATACAAACGAGCTCCAACGGATATGTGGTGTTCACATTGACGAGTGGTGCTCTGGTATTGGTAGCCGTTTTTCTGCGCAAACATCGGTCACACTGTTTAACCCATGTTTCTATGTCTGACGTCATCCCGGGCCAAAACAATCTCTCTCGTATCAACCTTGTGGTTCTCTCAATACCTGGGTGTCCGACATCTGAGTGCAGACCCTTCAAAATGTCTTCTCTATAACACTTCGGTACCACAAGTTGTTCTATTGTCTGTTCGCTTTCCTTCACTTCCCTGAATAACAGACCCTTCTTGATCTTGAAGCTGTTGAAACTTCATCTCATTACCACGTCTTCTTTAGAATAATTCTGTCTAGGAATCTTGTTGTCTATTATCGCGATTCTCCATCTGTCTATTAATACGTATTGTCTCTGTTTCCTAAGGATTTCTCTCCTCTCTATTTGAGCCATAGTCGTTCCGGGATTCTCAGTTGCTTCCACTATGTCAATGTTCATCGCCGGTAGACTTTCTATGTATGGTGCTGTGGTTGTTATTGTGCTACATATCGTTCTCACAACATTATGATCCAGTTGTAGCCTCTCCTCTGTACTATTTTCATTACAAATGTTTACCTTTTCATGAGGGAATCTGCTGAGTGCGTCAGCATCTGCGTTGCTGGATCCTGGACGATATAATATTTCAAAGTTATATTCTCCTAATGCTGCAGTCCAACGCTGTCCGGTGGCATCCTATTTCGGTGATGTTAGAATATGGGTCAGCGGATTATTATCTGTGTAAACGGCGAAATGATTACATGCCAGATAATCCGAGAACTTTTCCGTTACTGCCCATTTTAGTGCCAAAAATTCCAGTTTATAGGTAGAGTAGTTCTTTTCTGACTTTGATAATGCACGGCTTGCATACGCAATGACACATTTGCGGTCCTCATGTTGTTGATAGAGTACTGCACCAAGACCCTGGTTTGAGGCATCGGTATGAAGCTCAAACGGTCTCTCAAAGTCTGGATAGGCGAGTATGGGCGGTGTAGACAAAATAACTTTCAGATCGTTAAAGATCTTCTGTTCTTTCTCTGTCCAGAACTAATCTTTTGTCAACCGCTTTGACTTTGGACCTTTCTTTGATGTTGGGTGCGGTATCATTTCGGCGAGAGGTCGGGTTATTCGGCTAAAATCTTTTATAAACGCCGATAATATCCCGCGAACGCCAGAAATGAATGCAGTTCTTCTGGGTTGTTTGGTGTTGGCCAATTACGAATCTTTCTCTATCTTTTCTGGATCAGTTTCTATTCCTTCCTTGCTTACGACATGTCCCAGGAAGTTGACTCGCTGTTTAAAGAATTGACATTTTTCAAGAGCCAATTTAAGATTACATGCTTTCAGTCTTGTAAGTACCTGGTCCAAACGATCTAGATGTTCTTCAGGTGTACTGCTGTATATGATGAGGTCGTCCAGATAAATGATACAAATGGTCATGTTAAGAGGTCCTAAGCATTCTTCCATCAATCTCTGGTATGTTGCTGGGCTATTACTTAGTCCAAAAGGCATTTTATTAAATTCCCAGAAACCTAGAGCGCCTACAGTAAATCCAGTTCTCTCCTTATGTGTCTCCTCTACTTCTACCTGATAGTACTCCGATTTCATCTCGATTGTGGTAAAGTACTGGGCACCATGCAAGGAGTCCAATACTTCTTCTATCCTTGGGAGGGCGTAGCAATCTTTCACAGTCCTCTCATTTAACATTCTGTAATCTACACATAGTCGTAGTTTCCCATTCTTCTTTCTAACCAGAACTACATTAGATGCAAATGGCGATTTGGATGGCCTTATAATACCACAAGCTAATAGTTGCTCAAGATGTTGTCTGATTTCTTCAATCATGGCTGGTGGAATTCTTCTGTGTCTGTGTTTGAGCTCTGTGTTTCATAAGTAACGCATCTAACTTCTTTCTCTGTTCTACTGTCAGGATGTTATTATCATCTATTTTCAATTCTGTGAGAATCTTCCTTCGTTTCTTGTCAAGTTCTTCTGACTCTATCTTGTCCATCACTTCCTCTGTGACAGTAACTGGTTGTATCTCACATAGTGTTGCTTTCGGTGAAATAATGACTGTGTTTGTCGTTAAGTTGGACAGAGTCACAGTGACATCATGAGTATTCCTGAGGTCGTACTGTATAACACTGGGTGTGATATCAATAAAAGCTGGTACTGATGCATCTTCAGATTCTTGAATAATTGCTGTTGTTGGTGGATGATCTGTCTTCTTGTCAATATATCCCTTGATGTCAATTATTTCATTGGGTTTCAGAGTAACTTTATATGGAACTGCACTTCTTATAATTCCTAATCTGTTGTTTGTGTTTTCAATTTCTTTTGCCTCAACACAAGTGTTCTAAAACATAGATACCATGGTACTGTAAGTTGTGCTGTCTGTAAGAATTTCTCTCCAAAGTTGTTCTTGCATTCTGTCTGTAATTCATTAAGTATATTTGTTCCTATTATAATTGGTGCTGTTTCAGAAAAGTATGTGTCAGATGATATTAAAAATAAAGCAGGTTGTTTCTTAGGCTTTGGTACGTCCTGTATTTCAATGTCTGCCTGTATGTACCCTGAGTAAGGCAGTTTTGTTCCTCCTGCACATTCAATGTAGAGTAATTCAGTAACAGGTTGGAGCTCTATTTCAGTCAAGTACTGTTCATAATAGGATTGATAGATGACACTCACAGAACTCCCTGTGTCTAGTAAGGCATTTGCTGTATTTCCATTTATGTTGATTTTGGCTATGTTTGATTCTCCAACTCATATAGGACCTTTCTCGCCCGTGCCCTGGTCTGGTCCATTAACGAGAGCACCTATTCGTTTAAATTCCTATCTATGTCTCTGAAGTCCTTTCGACAATCTTTAGCGAAGTGTCCCCTTTCATTGCATCTATGGCATGCACCTCTGAAGGTGTTTGTGGCTAGTGGTCGACTGGGTCTATAGCTTCCTCTTCCACGTCCACTATCTCCCTGTATCGTCACGCAAATCTGTGGTACCGTCTTCCTCCAAAGAAGTATGGAGGCTGTTGTTGTGGGGGATTATCTTTCTGTATTTGATCCACTTTATAATTCAGTTGTTTAACAAGATCTTTTAATTCTCTAAGATCATTCTTCTCTTCAACAGTCTGAGCCGCATGGCAGGCCTTAGTCCTTGGTGCTTCGGATTGCTTCATATCGGCCTCCATCTTTCTCAATTCTATTTTAAATCTATCATAATCTGGCTCTGTGTCAAACTTATAATGTGCTATATGTTTAAGTTCCAATTTCAAACCCTGATAAAATACTTGCTTCAGTAGCAGATCATCTCCCCTCCTAATAGCACCAAGTTCCACCGCTTGGGCATGAAGTTCCTCAAGCTTGGAAGCATAAGCATTACTTGTATCGTTCCCTTGAGTACATGAGTAAAACCTTCTCATTACTGACTCTGTTGTATCTATCATAGCATAAGTACTCTCAAGCTTGCGTATCACATC
>CM026396.1:25340111-25408061 GCA_014843695.1 Archivesica marissinica | reverse complement strand
TATATACTAGTACTGTACATGTGTATACACAGGGGTAGGACGTGATAGTATTATATATACCAGTATTGTACATATATATACACAGGGGTAGGATGTCTTTGTATTATATATACTAGTATTGTACATGTATATACACAGGGGTAGGACGTGATAGTATATTGTAAGTAAACTCCATAATCTTCCACCCCTCGGACTATCATGGTGTACAGTATATTGTAAGTAAACTCCATAATCCTCCACCCCTCGGACTATCATGGTGTACAATATATTGTAAGTAAATTCCATAATCCTCCACCCCTCGGACTATCATGGTGAGCAGTATATTGTAAGTAAACTCCATAATCCTCTACCCCTCAGACTATCATGGTGTACTGTATATTGTAAGTAAACTCCATAATCCTCCACCCCTCAGACTATCATGGTGTGCAATATATTGTAAATAAACTCCATAATCCTCTACCCCTCGGAATATCATGGTGTACATTATATTGTAAGTAAACTCCATAATCCTCCACCCCTCGGACTATCATGGTGTACAGTATATTGTAAGTAAACTCCATAATCCTCCATCCCTCGGACTATCATGGTGTACAGTATATTGTAAGTAAACTCCATAATCCTCCACCCCTCGGACTATCATGGTGTGCAGTATATTGTAAGTAAACTCCATAATCCTTCACCCCTCGGACTATCATGATGTACAGTATATTGTAAGTAAACTCCATAATCCTCCATCCCTCGGACTATCATGGTGTACAGTATATTGTAAGTAAACTCCATAATCTTCCACCCCTCGGACTATCATGGTGTGCAGTATATTGTAAGTAAACTCCATAATCCTCCACCACTAGGACTATCATGGTGTACAGTATATTGTATGTAAACTCCATAACCCTCCACCCCTCATACTATCATAGTGTTCAGTGTATTGTAAGTAAACTCCATAATCCTCCACCCCTCGGACTATCATGGTGTGCAATATATTGTAAGTATACATATTGACCAGTCCTTTATAGGGGCCATATGGATATTTACATGTATAGGGGTCAAATACATATTGACACAGTCATTTATCGGGGTTGATTAATTATTTTCAACATCGTCAGTTACCCGTAATCCTACTCGTATCAATAGCATGCACTATCTATAATTACATGCACTATCTATAATTACATGCACTATCTATAAATACATGCACTATCTATAATTGCATGCACTATCTATAATTACATGCACTATCTATAATTACATGCACTATCTATAATATCTATAATTACATGCACTATCTATAATTACATGCACTCTCTATAATTACATGCACTCTCTATAATTACATACAATTAATAAAGACAGAACTTGTACTAGAACATGGTCTATTGGTAAAACATTCGTGTTAACTTCGGAACATTACTGATTGTCTTTCCCATATAGCAGTACTTTACTGATCGTCTCTCCCATATAACAACACTTTACTGATCATCTCTCCCATATAGCAGTACTTTACTGATCATCTCTCCCATATAGCAGTACTTTACTGATCATCTCTCCCATATAGCAGTACTTTACTGATCATCTCTCCCATATAGCAGTACTTTACTCATCGTCACTCCCATATAGCAGTACATTACTGATCGTCTCTCCCATATAGCAGTACATTACTGATCATCTCTCAGATATAGCAGTACTTTACTGATCATCTCTCAGATATAGCAGTACGCTACTGATCATCTCTCAGATATAGCAGTACGCTACTGATCATCTCTCAGATATAGCAGTACTTTACTGATCATCTCTCAGAGATAGCATTACTTTACTGATCATCTCTCAGATATAGCAGTACGCTACTGATCATCTCTCAGAGATAGCATTACTTTACTGATCATCTCTCAGATATAGCAGTACGCTACTGATCATCTCTCAGATATAGCATTACTTTACTGATCATCTCTCAGATATAGCAGTACGCTACTGATCATCTCTCAGATATAGCAGTACGCTACTGATCATCTCTCAGATATAGCAGTACGCTACTGATCATCTCTCAGATATAGCAGTACTTTACTGATCATCTCTCAGAGATAGCATTACTTTACTGATCATCTCTCAGATATAGCAGTACGCTACTGATCATCTCTCAGATATAGCAGTTCATTAAATATAGTTTCTCCCATATAGCAGTATTATACTGATCGGCTCTCTAGATGAACTAAATTTATATGAACTAATTATTGAAGTTATTAAATATTGCAACCAAATACACGAATAACATTTAACTATTTTACATAGGATTTTAGAACGTACCTGTGTTCAAGAGAAACACACACAACGCAGCAAACTATGTCATGGTGTCCACAGAACATGTTTATCACATTCCCAGGATGATCTTTGCACGTATCTGATGGTAACAATCCGGATCTTGATGATGTCTGCCCCTTACCAGCATGCATGGCCGCCTTGTCCAGTAACGTGTGCGCTTTGTGGAGTTTGTTATGAAATCCCACACATCTTTGACAGAAATACGCCGGACAATCAACGCATTGATGCTCCGCCTCGGTGTTCTTACCATCTTCGGAACACGTCGTACAGCAGAAGTCGTATATAACGTCAGAAGCTCCAACCTGAGATATTGTCAACTGCTTACTTGCCGCCATTTTGTCCCCAATTGAAGGTCGTTACTCGTTACTGTGAAAACGAAACAAGCCAATTTCCCGGGAGTGAGATACTAGGAAAACGAAACTAGAAAGAAATATTAAACTTGAGATATTGTCAAATCATGACCTTCTGCCATATTGTTCCAACTAAAAATCGTTTCTGTTTACTTTGAATCAAGTCATTTTCCCCAGTGTGCAATACTATGAAAACGAAACAAGAAAGATATATTAAATAATTGACAACTATTTATCCGAGTGTAATTCCACCTGTATATATCAACAGTCACCACGGGTATATATCAACAGTGAATAAATAGTATTGGTTCAAAGTGAACCATTTAGATTTAAATTATTACACAGTGAAATCAAGTCCATTTTATTATGAATAGGGAAGTAAACTAGAAAATATTATCTCCCATTACTATGTGACGTGGAGTGGCGTGACCGATACTGTAGTTAGTACTCGTTATTATTCATCTACCTTACGACTTGTGCTAAATCTATATCGACCCAAAACAAATCTCCCATTATTATGTGACTTGTGTTAGATCAATATCGACCCAAAACAAATCCCTTGAAACAACAACTAGTTTTAAAGTGTATATTTAATTAATGACTCTAGAATTCTATATTAGTAACTCATTACTCCTGCAGATATAGTACTCAAAATTGTAACTAATTGTAACTGATAACCTCAGATACGGTAGTATGCTTGCATCTAATTGTAACTGTTAACCTCAGATACGGCGGTATGCTTGCAGGTAGTTGTAACTGTTAACCTCAGATACGGCGGTATGCTTGCAGGTAGTTGTAAATGTTCACCTCAGATACGGTGGTATGCTTGCATGTAGTTGTAACTGTTAACCTCAGATACGGCGGTATGCTTGCAGGTAGTTGTAACTGTTAACCTCAGATACGGTGGTATGCTTGCAGGTAGTTGTAACTGTTCACCTCAGATAAGGTAGTATGCTTGCAACTAGTTGTAACTGTTAATCTCAGATACGGCAGTATGCTTGCAGCTAGTTGTAACTGTTCACCTTAGATACGGCGGTATGCTTGCAGCAAGTTGTAACTGTTCACCTCACATACGGCGGTATGTTTGCAACTAGTTGTATCTGTTCACCTCAGATACGGTAGTATGCTTGCAACTTGTTGTAACTGTTCACATCAGATACGATGGTATGCTTGCAACTAGTTGTAACTGTTCACCTCAGATATGGTAGTATGCTTGCAACTAGTTGTAACTGTTCACCTCAGATACGGCGGTATTCTTGCAGCTAGTTGCAACAGTTCACCTCAGATATGGTAGTATGCTTGCAACTAGTTGTAACGGTTCACCTCAGATACGGCGGTATGCTTGCAGCTAGTTGTAACTGTTCACCTCAGATATGGTCGTATGCTTGCAACTAGTTGTAACTGTTCACCTCAGATGCTGTAGTGTGCTTGCAACTAGTTGTAACTGTTCATCTCAGATACGGTAGTATGCTTGCAACTAGTTGTAACTGTTCACCTCAGATACGATGGTATGCTTGCAACTAGTTGTAACTGTTCACCTCAGATATGGTAGTAAGCTTGCAACTAGTTGTAACTGTTCACCTCAGATATGATAGTATGCTTGCAACTAGTTGTAGCTGTTCACCTCAGATACGGCGGTATTCTTGCAGCTAGTTGTAACAGTTCACCTCAGATATGGTAGTATGCTTGCAACTAGTTGCAACTGTTCACCTTCAGATACAGTGGTATGCTTGCAGCTAGTTGTAACTGTTAACCTCAGATACGGTAGTATGCTTGCAGGTAGTTGTAACTGTTCACCTCAGATACGGTGGTATGCTTGCAGCTAGTTGTAACAGTTCACCTCAGATACGGCGGTATGCTTGCAGCTAGTTGTAACTGTACACCTCATATACGGTGGTATGCTTGCAGGTAGTTGTAACAGCTCACCTCAGATATGGCGGTATGCTTGCAGCTAATTGTAACTGTTAACCTCAAATACGGTGGTATGCTTGCAGCTAGTTGTAACAGTTCACCTCGGATACGGCGGTATGCTTGCAGCTAGTTGTAACAGTTCACCTCAGATACGGTAGTATGCTTGCAGCTAGTTGTAACAGTTCACCTCAGATACGGTGGTATGCTTGCAGCTAGTTGTAACAGTTCACCTCAGATACGGCAGTATGCTTGCAGCCAGTTGTAACTGTACACCTCATATACAGTGGTATGCTTGCAGGTAGTTGTAACAGCTCACCTCAGATATGGCGGTATGCTTGCAGCTAATTGTAACTGTTAACCTCAGATACGGTGGTATGCTTGCAGCTAGTTGTAACAGTTCACCTCAGATACGGCGGTATGCTTGCAGCTAGTTGTAACAGTTCACCTCAGATACGGTAGTATGCTTGCAGCTAGTTGTAACAGTTCACCTCAGATACGGTGGTATGCTTGCAGCTAGTTGTAACAGTTCACCTCAGATACGGCAGTATGCTTGCAGCCAGTTGTAACTGTACACCTCATATACAGTGGTATGCTTGCAGGTAGTTGTAACAGCTCACCTCAGATATGGCGGTATGCTTGCAGCTAATTGTAACTGTTAACCTCAGATACGGTGGTATGCTTGCAGCTAGTTGTAACAGTTCACCTCAGATACGGCGGTATGCTTGCAGCGTTGTTGTTTTGGGGTTGTTTGTGTTGTTTGTTTGTGGTGTTGTTGTTGTTGTTGTTTGTGTGGTTGTTGCAACTAGTTGTAACTGTTCACCTCAGATATGGTAGTATGCTTGCAACTAGTTGTAACTGTTCACCTCAGATACGGTGGTATTCTTGCTGTAGTTGTGACTTTTCATCTCAGATATGGTGGTATGCTTGCAGCTAGTTGTAACTGTTCACCTCAGATACGGCGGTATGCTTGCAGCTAGTTGTAACTGTTCATCTCAGATATGGTGGTATGCTTGCAACTAGTTGTAACTGTTCACCTCAGATGCTGTAGTGTGCTTGCAACTAGTTGTAACTGTTCATCTCAGATAGGGTAGTATGCTTGCAACTAGTTGTAACTGTTCACCTCAGATACGATGGTATGCTTGCAACTAGTTGTAATTGTTCACCTCAGATATGGTAGTATGCTTGCAACTAGTTGTAACTGTTCACCTCAGATATGATAGTATGCTTGCAACTAGTTGTAGCTGTTCACCTCAGATACGGCGGTATTCTTGCAGCTAGTTGTAACTGTTCACCTCAGATATGGTAGTATGCTGCAATAGTTGCAACTGTTCACCTTCAGATACAGTGGTATGCTTGCAGTAGTTGTAACTGTTAACCTCAGATACGGTAGTATGCTTGCAGCTAGTTGTAACAGTTCACCTCAGATACGGTGGTATGCTTGCAGCTAGTTGTAACAGTTCACCTCAGATACGGCAGTATGCTTGCAGCCAGTTGTAACTGTACACCTCATATACAGTGGTATGCTTGCAGGTAGTTGTAACAGCTCACCTCAGATATGGCGGTATGCTTGCAGCTAATTGTAACTGTTAACCTCAGATACGGTGGTATGCTTGCAGCTAGTTGTAACAGTTCACCTCAGATACGGCGGTATGCTTGCAGCTAGTTGTAACAGTTCACCTCAGATACGGTAGTATGCTTGCAGCTAGTTGTAACAGTTCACCTCAGATACGGTGGTATGCTTGCAGCTAGTTGTAACAGTTCACCTCAGATACGGCAGTATGCTTGCAGCCAGTTGTAACTGTACACCTCATATACAGTGGTATGCTTGCAGGTAGTTGTAACAGCTCACCTCAGATATGGCGGTATGCTTGCAGCTAATTGTAACTGTTAACCTCAGATACGGTGGTATGCTTGCAGCTAGTTGTAACAGTTCACCTCAGATACGGCGGTATGCTTGCAGCTAGTTGTAACAGTTCACCTCAGATACGGTAGTATGCTTGCAGCTAGTTGTAACAGTTCACCTCAGATACGGTGGTATGCTTGCAGCTAGTTGTAACAGTTCACCTCAGATACGGCAGTATGCTTGCAGCTAGTTGTAACTGTTCACCTCAGATACGGCAGTATGTTTGCAGCTAGTTGTAACTGTTCACATTTGATACTGCAGTATGCTTGCAGCTAGTTGTAACTGTTCACCTCAGATAAGGCGGTATGTTTGCAGTTAGTTGTAACTGTTCACCTCAGATACGGCAGTATACTTGCAGCTAGTTGTAACTGTTCACCTCAGATACGACGGTATGCTTGCAGCTAGTTGTAACTGTTCACCTTAGATACGGTGGTATGCTTGCAGCTAGTTGTAACAGTTCACCTCAGATACGGCGGTATGCTTGCAGCTAGTTGTAACTGTACACCTCATATACGGTGATATGCTTGCAGGTAGTTGTAACAGCTCCCCTCAGATATGGCGGTATGCTTGCAGCTAATTGTAACTGTTAACCTCAGATACGGTGGTATGCTTGCAGCTAGTTGTAACAGTTCACCTCGGATACGGCTGTATGCTTGCAGCTAGTTGTAACAGTTCACCTCAGATACGGCAGTATGCTTGCATCTAGTTGTAACTCTTCACCTCAGCTACGGCGGTATGCTTGCAGCTATTTGTAACTGTTCACCTCAGATAAGGTAGTATGCTTGCAACTAGTTGTAACTGTTAATCTCAGATACGGCAGTATGCTTGCAGCTAGTTGTAACTGTTCACCTTAGATACGGCGGTATGTTTGCAACTAGTTGTAACTGTTAACCTCAGATGCTGTAGTATGCTTGCAACTAGTTGTATCTGTTCACCTCAGATACGGTAGTTTGCTTGCAACTTGTTGTAACTGTTCACATCAGATACGATGGTATGCTTGCAACTAGTTGTAACTGTTCACCTCAGATATGGTAGTATGCTTGCAACTAGTTGTAACTGTTCACCTCAGATACGGCGGTATTCTTGCAGCTAGTTGCATCAGTTCACCTCAGATATGGTAGTATGCTTGCAACTAGTTGTAACTGTTAATCTCAGATACGACAGTATGCTTGCAGCTAGTTGTAACTGTTCACCTTAGATACGGCGGTATACTTGCAGCAAGTTGTAACTGTTCACCTCACATACGGCGGTATGTTTGCAACTAGTTGTAACTGTTCACCTCAGATGCTGTAGTATGCTTGCAGCTAGTTGTATCTGGTCACCTCGGATACGGTCCTATGCTTGCAGCTAGTTGTAACTGTTCATCTCAGATACGGCGGAATGCTTGCAGCTAGTTGTAACTGTTAACCTCAGATACGGCGGTATGCCTGCAGCTAGTTGTAACTGTTCACCGCAGATACGGCGGTATGCTTGCAGCTAGTTATATCTGGTCACCTCAGATACGACGGTATGCTTGCAGCTAGTTGTATCTTGTCACCTCAGATACGGTCCTCTGCTTGCAGCTAGTTGTAACTGTTCATCTTAGATAGGGCGGAATGCTTGCAGCTAGTTGTAACTGTTCATCTTAGATAGGGCGGAATGCTTGCAGCTAGTTGTAACTGTTCATCTTAGATAGGGCAGAATGCTTGCAGCTAATTGATTTTGGAAGTCGTGATAGCGCAGTGGATGCGAAAGATCCGGAGTCGAGCCCCGCTCGTTCCTTTACGAGTGTGCCCTTCGTCAAGGTATTTACATTCCACGTTGCCTCTTCTCTCTCCCTCGTGACGATGGATTGCATCAGGAATGAGGTCTCGAGAGCAATTAATACAAGTTGTAAGAACTTGTTTTCGCAATCGAGCTAAAATTAATTTGTATGAACTATTGATTTTAATTTGTCAAACTGGTTTCTTGGATTGGACAATATGTTCAATTCATGTATATGTAATTGAATATTACAAATGTGTCAACTATGTGTATTAGGTATACTGTAATTATGTTTCCTTACTTGTGTTGTGACAACCAACGGAAGTATATAGTATACGAACAAAAGTCCCAAGGCTGCCCGATTAGCGAAGTTGTTAGCGAGCTCGCTTCTCGCCAATGCAACCCGGGTTCGATCCTCGGACCGGGAAGTATGTGAGAGGATACGGTGGTCGACATATCGGACAGGTGGGATTTCTCCGGGTACTCGGTTTCCTCCCACATGAATGATCATATTTACGCTTTCATCCGCGCCAAAGAGAGTGACTAATATAAGTTGTTAAAGCTTGTTTCGCAATCGTTGTAAAATAAATAAAGTTTAAACTTAAAAATTCCAAAGACATCAAAAAGATTCGAACACATGACCTTAAAGGAAAGAGTCTGTTCTATTCCGGACTCTTGCTCACCGAGCTATTTAGTTGTGCTTAGTATATCCAAGTTATTTTAGCTTGATTGCGAAACAAGTACTTTCAACTTATATGAATCACTCTCGAGACCTCATTCCTGATGGAATCCATCGCCATGAAGGAGAGAGAAGAGGCAATATGGAATTTAAATGTCTTGCCTAAGGGCACAATCGTAACGGCTCCAGCGGGGCTAGAACTACAGGCCTTTCACACCTGAAGTGAACGCTCTACCACTGCGCTAGTTGTGACTTAGTTGTGGTTGCATTTTAGTTACAAAATATTGCAGAAATATTCATTCTTTACCACAGCATATAAATGTAAACAATGCATATTTAAGTTTGTAGACTGTCTTGGGTAAATGAACGCATCGCATCGTTTTAGTAGTTTATTTTCAGTATAATTTTACATTGCGACCGGTGAGAAAATGTATGCGAAATATTTGAAATAACTGGCGATCAATCAGCGATTATCCGATAGGGTTTATAACTTGTCAGAGAACTGGAGATACCGAGGTATATGCTTGTAACTAGTTGTACATTGTAATTGTTCACCTCAGATACGGCGGTATGCTTGTAACTAGTTGTACATTGTAATTGTTCACCTCAGATACGGCGGTATGCTTGTAACTAGTTGTACATTGTAATTGTTCACCTCAGATACGGCGGTATGCTTGTAACTAGTTGTACATTGTAATTGTTCACCTCAGATACGGCGGTATGCTTGTAACTAGTTGTACATTGTAATTGTTCACCTCAGATACGGCGGTATGCTTGTAACTAGTTGTACATTGTAATTGTTCACCTCAGATACGGCGGTATGCTTGTAACTAGTTGTACATTGTAATTGTTCACCTCAGATACGGCGGTATGCTTGTAACTAGTTGTACATTGTAATTGTTCACCTCAGATACGGCGGTATGCGTGCAGCTAGGTGTAACTGTTCACTGCAGATACGGCGGTATGCTTGCAGCTAGATGTAACTGTTCACTGCAGATACGGCGGTATGCTTGCAGCTAATTGTAACTGTTCACCGCAGATACGGCGGTATGCTTGCAGCTAGGTGTAACTGTTAACTGCAGATACGGCGGTATGCTTGCAGCTAGTTGTAACTGTTCACCTCAGATACGGCGGTATGCTTGCAGCTAGTTGTAACTGTTGACCGCAGATACGGCATTATGCTTGCAGCTAGTTGTAACTGTCCACCTCAGATACGGCGGTATGCTTGCAGCTAGGTGTAACTGTTCACTGCAGATACGGCGGTATGCTTGCAGCTAGTTGTAACTGTTCACCTCAGATACGGCGGTATGCTTGCAGCTAGTTGTAACTGTTGACCGCAGATACGGCGGTATGCTTGCAGCTAGTTGTAGCTGTCCACCTCAGATACGGCGGTATGCTTGCAGCTAGTTGTAACTGTTGACCGCAGATACGGCGGTATGCCTGCAGCTATTTGTAGCTGTTCACCTTTTGTGTCGTTGCCATTGGGTTATAATGTTAATGTCGAATAATAGTATAGTCAATATATATAGTATCTTACACTGGTGACATTATGCCATATTTCATTAAACGAGGTTTTAATAATATTTGTGCACACAGTCATGCTGCTACTTTCATTTTGGCGCCAACTGTCATCCCAAATTGTCATGACGTCACTATATGTTTATAGCGTCACTACACAAAGCAGCGTTGTATTTATGTTTTAATCAGCGTTATAATTGCGTCAATACTTCTTTTAAATCTTACCATTAACGTTATGTAACAATTCAAATAAAATTATGCATACGTTAAAGTTTAATTTACAAATTATAAGCATTGTTCTCTCAACCAATCAGAATCCGTCCAGGTTTTATTACAAGTGTGTATATATACGAACATAATTATGTGATGGGTCTACAGACGGATCTGTAGTCCAGTGGTAACACGCTGATCTGGTAACTCAGGGATCGCAGGTTCGACCCCCCGTCTGACCCTAATAAAATTAGCAGTCTTTCAGATGGGACGTTAAGCCGAGGTCTCGTGTCGGTGCTTTACACTGTGCACGTAAAAGAACCAGAGGAGACACTGAAATGTGTCTCTCTCTGTATCATTGTACTATCCTCCAAAAATCTAAAATGACTAATCTCTTCAGGAGGCGTCGCTCATATGGACAACCGGTAGCGACGATAAATAAACGTAAAACACACACACATGATGGGTCTATGAATCTGAATACAAGCAGTTATGTGATATATACTGAGTCAAAAATAATTTCTAGGCTATATAATACCTATTGTGACTATACTGTGACCTAAGGTCAACTGAATATGCAGATGTCTCAAGTAAATTCAAGCTTGTAATAAAAGTGGTTTGTTTATTATAGTGTCACCTCTATTTAAAGGGTCAGCCATTTCTGACTTATGAGACACCTCTTATGGACATCAGTACTTCTCAAATCCTATCCTTGACAGCCAGTGCGCCTGGCTGATAGGCAATCGGTAACCATTATACTTATATATATATAATATTTATATATACTGAGTCAAAAAAGAAACGATACCTGGTGTTTATGTGTCTATAATTTCAACATTTATTAAGAAAATTCTTTGAAAATTCATAAAATGATAGTCCAACATGTTTGAAAGAGGAGCACATAAAGCATAACGAGCCTCCGAAACTGTCTGCTGCGTGATGACGTAATTCGTCGGACAGGGGTCTAATGGAGTTTTCACACAGACGTCAATACCAAGTATGGGCACCATTTGCGTCTCTCACTGCAATGCACCGCCGTCGCATCGAACGGAAGAGTGTCTGAATCTCTTGCTGGTCAATATGTGTCCACTCCTGACGCAAAACATCCCTCAGTTGGTTTAACGTTACCGGCTGACGTCGTCTGATGCGGCGGTCTAACGTATCCCACAAATGTTCTATGGGTGACAAGTCTGGTGACAAAGCAGGCCACGGCAGGGTTTCAATATTGTTCTGCTCCAATAATGTGGTGGAACTCCGAGCAGTATGACACCTGGCGTTGTCCTGTTGGAACAGTGTGACGTTTCTGTTGGCGTTAAAGAACGGCACAACAACTGGCGCAAGGATCTCATCACAGTACCGCTGGGCGTTTAGGTTCCCGTCCACCACTAACAGTTCAGTGCGACTGCCGAAGGTGATACCGCCCCACGCCATAACGCTTCCGCCCCCGAACAGATCGACCTGACGTACACATGCGTCGGCGTAACGTTCACCGCGTCTGCGATATACCCGCTCTCTGCCATCCGCTCGACGCAAACAGAACCGCGATTCATCGCTAAACATCACCGAATTCCACTGTAACCGAGTCCAGCGAGCACGTTCCGTCGTCCATTCCCGCCGTACGTCACGGTGACGTCGTGTCAGGATGGGTCCAACGTATGGCCGATAGGCACGAATGCCACGTTCACCGAGCCGGTCCTGACTGTTTGTGCACTGATGCGAGTGTTGGTCATCCCAGGAGTAACGGCAGCTGTGTGCGTAGCAGGTAGGAACCGGTCACGTAAATGTGACGTCCGAATGTGACGGTCCTGTTCACGCGTCGTCACACGTGGTCGACCAGATCTTGGACGGTCGTCCACCGATCCATGTGTTCGATAACGTCGAAGTAGATGTGTTATCGTGATCCGCGTAACCCCGAGTCGATTTGCGATGTCACGCTGACGTAAACCGCCGTCAATCATGCCAATGGCACGCATTCTCTGATTGCGGTTTAGCCTAGGCATTTTGTTAGAGGTAACAATGGGTATGTAAGGTGTTTTTCCTCGATGATAATGCAATACCAGTACAATAAACCGGTTTTCCGATTTGTACATGTGTAGGAAGTTGTCTTTGTTGAGAAGCATGTGCAAATCGGAAATTCGGCGTTCCAGGATTATCGGGTGTTTATTTACCTGTGTTTATGGTTGGCTGACCTTGCAATAAGATACCCGGTACTGATACGTAATAATATATTAAACCTTTCTATGGTTCTATCCGTTTTACGTCATTTTTAGTTTGGTATCGTTTCTTTTTTGACTCAGTATATATAGGACCTTACACTCCTTATATGGGACTTTAAACCGATAATATGTACGATACATTGTGTTAGTATGACCAGATTGAACTGATAAAAATTAATCTTCGGCAAGTTTCTTCGAGCGTTTCCGTATATTTTTTCAACAAAATAATCTTATAACATGATAATTAAATATCGATACCAGATTATCAAATGGCCCATGGTATATTGGAAAGTGATAATTATGAACTTGTAAATCTGACATCGCTGGTTCGAATCTAGCATACGGCATAATAATTTTTATTAGTATTTCATAATTGTTCACATTTGTTTTTTAAATTTTTTAAATTTCTTTTGTCGTTTCCTGTATTTCTTTTAATTTAATTGCTTTATATTTTCATATATTTATTCATTCTTTTTTATGTATATTTTTAACTTTTTTATTTCATTTCTACTGACAAAATTCAACATTTCAACATTGCAAACATAACATCGTAAACATGGACTTCATTCCACTTCACTAGCCGTGTCGGTTGAGCTGTCAGTACCAAACTCGCTGGCCGTGTCTGTGCAGCTGGTGTCCTCACTATCATCATCACCAGTCAATTTGATGATCACCTTCGAAGCTCTACCCGTGTAGTGGTCGGAAGACTTTCATGTTCTCGATTGTCTTCTCCACGTGATCACAGACTCGGTTACATCGACCTGCATCGATCTCTTGGAAAGCGTCCTCTGCTAGTCACTGCATATCGTCCAACCTGAAATATAAAAAAGCAAAACCTTTCAATATACACAATGAAATATTCATGTAAGTAAACTAGTTTAATCAATGCAATTAATATACATGTATATACTTTACCTGAATGTCACATTTCTCTGTCTAACTTTATCTTTCAGCTGACTCCAGATGAGTTCGATTCGATAGCGTTGAACTCAGGGTGATATGGAGGTAGCCGTAAGACCTCATGCCCAGAATCTCTGATCAGCTTGTCTACAGTGTATGTCGGTTCTGGTTTATGTAGGGTAACGAGCTCTAGAAGCTTGGGCCTCGTCATAACGTCATCAAAATCAATGCTGTGATTCCGCAGCCATGTCTGAAAATAGAAAGAAGAACATGTCATAATCATGTACACACACTTACCAGTAAAAGTGTGGTTCCATATAACACTTTACCAATATATTACCTTGATGTCCTCTTTCTTGGTAGAAGATGTTGGACACTTGTCCGCCTTCATCGAATGATAACTGGCGTTGTCCATGACAATCGCAGACTTCTCTCCAAGATTAGGCAAGAGCTGTTCCCGAATCCACTTGATGAACTGTGGGCCGTCCATCTCATTGTGGTAGTCACCGGTCGAGCAAGATGCCATGTAAACACGTTTGGTACATTGCACGAACCCGGTTCGACTCCCTGCGTGCACGACGATCAATCGCTTCCCACGATACGGCGGACACACACCTTTTATGTCAGGCCCCTGCCAGTACTTCCTCTGTGTATAGCCACTGTCCAACCATGTCTGGTCTATATACACCAGTCTAAATCCTTGCTCCTCCAGTTCCTGCTTCCTTTCATAAAACTTAAGCCGTGCTGTTAGTACAGCTGACTTCTCCATAAGCATATTTCTGTTGTCGCTGGTTCTTCTCCAACCAAATCCAAATTCCTTTAATGTCTTTCTAAGTGTCTCTCTGCTTCCAGGATAATGAATTTCCTCTCTTAGAACTCCGTGTAACTTTTTCAGAGTTGGCAGCACACGCCCGTGCGTGTAGAGCTCCCGGACTTTACTCTTTAATCACATTCTGATCAAAGACACCCATATGCTTGTAGGCTCCTCGTTTCCTTCTAACAGGTGAAAGAAGTGTTCCTGTCTCCCGGAGTTCTTTCAATATCCTACAAATAGTAGCCTGGCTGGTGCCAGTAGCTTCTACAGTATTTGATATACATACTGTCTTTGTATATGCTTCTTTGTCTTTAAAATAATTAAAAACTTTCAAAACGTTAGCTTTGTCAGTAGAACGAAGTTGTTTTCTACTCGGCATCCTAAAGGTGTACTGACTATGTTCAATGTACATGTAATTTAGAAAGAATGTTACTGAAACTACACATCGTGCTGCACGTGATTTGTATGCGCATATTTAATTACATATTTTATTGAAGAAAAAAAAAAGTGGCATTCATCGGGCTCGAACCCGTAACCTGTAATTTCCAAGATCACGGACGTATCCACTACACTCCTAGTCGAGACGGTAAGGCCTGTGTTTCTAAAGTGTTATATTCACATTCAATGAGATCGGGTTGATTCGGAAATTGACGGAAAGAATACGGAAACAAACGGCATATGCAAATACATCAGTTCAATCTGGTCATACAATATACATTGAGAAATATACAGAATCATGCATTTATATCGTGATATGTGGATTGAACTGAAAGCTAAAGGTTTAAGATAGTTCTGTCCATGCGTATTAGATGTTGGTACCAGGTATATATGGCAATTTTAATAACTTGTCCTAATATCGAAAATGACCAGAATTTAAATATGTTTCATTCAAATTGGAAATGCATCGAAACGCTTATAAATATCTGAAAATTGGTAGGTACGGGCTTAGAAATAGAAAAAAGGAAATAAGGATGAAAATGGAATAGAATAAATTATGCAGAAATGACATCTAGAAGTATTGGCGTGTAGCATTGATGTATCAAGTTGCTTCCATTTCATATATTGAGAACCCTTATCTATATACGTTATATCGTACTACAGTCGCTAGCCATAGTATAGTACTGTATAAGTTGCCGCTTCATGTGCGAAAGGTCCAGAGTTCGATCCCCCGCCTGGCCCTAATTAACTTTAGACTTTAAACCGAGGTCTCGTGTCTGTCCACGTTACACCGTGCAGGTAATATTTTACACGGAACCATAGTCATGCAAAGGTTCACCATTGTTATATATGTATAGTTATGTTAGTAATATTTTGAGCCGCATGTATTGTATAGATTGTAATACCTCATTTATTAATGTATAGTCATGCAAAGGTTCATCATTGTTATATATGTGTAATTATGTTAGTAATATTATGAGCCGCATGTATTGTATTGATTGGAATACCTCATTATATCAGTAACACTAGAGGTATATGGAAGTCAGCCTTTAATCCATATTCGCATTAGTCCCGATGTATAGATTTATGGAATAGAGCATATCAGTCACACTAGAGGTAGGTATATGGAAGTCAGCTTTTATCCATATTCGCATTAGTCCCGATGTATAGATTTATGGAATAGAGCATATCAGTAACACTAGAGGTATATGGAAGTCAGCCTTTATCCATATTCGCATTAGTCCCGATGTATAGATTTATGGAATAGAGCATATCAGTAACACTAGAGGTATATGGAAGTCAGCCTTTATCCATATTCGCATAAGTCCCGATGTATAGATTTATGAAATAGAGCATATCAGTCACACTAGAGGTATATGGAAGTCAGCCGTTATCCATATTCGCATTAGTCCCGATGTATAGATTTATGAAATAGAGCATATCAGTCACACTAGAGGTATATGGAAGTCAGCCTTTATCCATATTCGCTGGCCACCGTCAACTTGATCTATCGGTTTTGGGTATGGGGCGACCAAATCTCGAAGCCGTATTCCAGCTGTAGTCTCACTAGAGTCTGGTAAACCATGAAGTTAAGGGGCTCGGATTTGAGCTTGGTGTGTCTACGTAAAAACACTAATGTATCGTTTGCTTTCTTTGTTGACCCATGTGAGTGTCCCATGACAGGTTATTTGAGAAATCCACGCCAAGGTATTTAGCTGAGGTAACTAAGCATATTATATAGACTTGGATAGGATTTTTTTTATCCAGTGGATAGCTTGGAGATTTGGAGGTATTGAATTCCATATCACACTTCAACTCCCACTCGTCTAACATCATTCTTAAGATGATTTTGTAGTACGACTGACTCATTTGCCGATGGCATAGTTATATAGACGGATGCATTATCAGCAACGACTTTGGAACTGATGTTTCGTTGGATGTCGTATATAGAGGCTAAATATAGCATGGTTCCGAGTACAGATCCTGGTGGAACTCAGGCAGATACAAGAATGGCTTCTGAACGTATGCCATTAGTTTAATCATATTTTTATTGCATTCTATATATACAATGTACAATACAAAACAAATGAACAAACATGTATAACTATCCATAATGCATGATTTGTGGCATTGTTTGCTCAAGGATTGTCATTATATGTTGAAGCAAATGGGTTGGGCCACAAGTTTTAACAACATTAGTTACGGCCCTCCCCATAAGACGTATGCCATTAAGGACAACTGACTGGAGTCTGCTATCTAGAAAGCTGTTAATCCGCTTAATGTTTGACATCTAATACCATAGTGGTATATGCAGTTTCTTTGACCTGTGTGTCATTAGTTTTGACATTATTTTTGATGAAGCGTAGTGTGTTGTTAGATGTTGAGGTAATGTTATTGATTTGTTAGGCCCAGTATATGTTCTTACCAGTTGCCTGTCCAGAAAAACATATCTAGGTCCACGCATGTGGTTTGACATAGATGGAATAGATATGTACATACATAGTTGTGCAACAACAGTTTACGTTAATCTGGTGTTGAATCATTACTGACATCATGCACCTAGATGTCAATCAAAAAGATCCTGCTGACATTCACACTACAGCAGTACCGAATACGATACAGCTTTTATCGTGGACATCCGGTCATGCGCTGTGACGACTTAAAAATCATAACAAGGTTGTCTAATTCGCACAAAGAAATTAATCAAGAAATATGCCTCTATTTACCAGTAATTCACCATTTGATGGTGATGTTGGTAAGTTCCTTTATAGACATATCAAATGTTGTTAACGAACATATGTCAATTATGTCCAGTAAATGGCTACAAGTAAGTTTCGATTTAAGGAAATTCAGATTGTTTTTCGTCTTCACTGTCTTGTGACACTTCGTCATAATTATTATCTACATTCAATTACAGTACAATTTCCACATTCACGTATATTGATTATGTTTATGGCAGCGCATATATCGTATATGATCAACAGTTTGCGAGTATTGACTGCAGATTTTAGAACAAATCCAAAAGCACAGACAGGAAGTGATCCAGCATTCAAGGCCAGTATGACCAAAACCCAAGTCATCACTGTCATGGACACTGAACCCATGACTGCCTGATCCTGGTTTGAGCCCATGGCTGCCTGATCCTGGTTTGAGCCCATGGCTGCCTGATCCTCCAAACACTTCACCGCAGCGCTACAGTAAACGCCAGACGAATTAATCAAACTCTTGAGCTCGAGTCTTATTGAAGCAAAATAAAAACGGACATCTCTTTGGGTCTCCCTATTCACAGACAAGAACCGACAAGAGATGACAAATGGTTAAATAGGCATACAAGACGTCGACAAGAGATGGTTACTGAACAAATATGATATAATAAAGTCATCTAAAGTATTAAATATAACCTGTGTTTGTCTTATATTGGCTTATTCCATCCAAAAAACTCAACACGATCAAACGCCGTCTTGACGGTCCGCCATACTGTAAGGGACTTAACTCGCGCACGTACACAGGGGAACATGTGCCTGTTCTCTGGGTCACACAGAGTTAAGTCCCTTTACAGTATGGCGGACCGTCAAGACGGCGTTTGAGTTGTTTGGATGGAATAAGCCAATATAAGACAAACACATGTTATATTTAACACTTTAGATGACTTTATTATATCATATTTGTTCAGTAACCATCTCTTGTCGACGTCTTGTATGCCTTTTTAACCCTTTTTCATCTCTTGTCGGTTCTTGTCTATGAATAGGGAGACCGATCTCTTTTGACGAAATGACATAAATCTCTGACAATGAATTAACTGCCGATAAATATATTTAACCTTTCGTGACAAATCTAACCAGGGTTCAACTTTGGGGGCTAGGTGTATTGTCACTTTTTTTCGATTCCAATTTGCTTTCACTGGCAAGTCAACTTAACCATATTGGTGGAAAATGGACAAATTACCGCCTAGGGGACCTAGACATGTTTTCCTGGACAGACTTAGGCGACCTAAGCAGTACTTCCAAAAAGGATGGTACTTAATGACTCCTTACTGATCTTAGTGGTGGCCTTATGTCATCATATTTCATGCACTTGCATACTGATCTCATTGGTTAGTGGTGCCCTTATGTCATCATATTTTGTGCACTTGCATACTGATCTCATTGGTTAGTGGTGCCCTTATGTCATCATATTTCGTGCACTTGCATAATGATTTCATTGGTTAGTGGTGCCCTTATGTCATCATATTTCGTGCACTTGCATACTGATCTCATTGGTTATGGTTAGTGGTGCCCATATGTCATCATATTTCGTGCACTGGACGAAATAGTGGGAGGCTGTTTCTCGCTGGCCACATGTGCAAAGAGGAGACGGTACAATGTTATTTTGAAAACAGATCGTCGGCTAGTGAACTACAGTTTGTTTGAAGTCAAGTGTAGTAAGCTTGAGGTTGTGTGTGTTTTACGTTTATTTATCGTCGCTACCGGTTGCCCATATGAACGACGTCTTAGATTGTTGTAGGATAGTGCATGATACAGACAAAGGCCCATTCCAGAGTCTCCTCTGGTTCTTTTATGTGCACGGTGTAAAGCACCGACACGAGACCTCAGTTTAGCGTCCCATCTGAAAGACTGTTAATTTTATTAGGGTCAGACTGTGGATCAAACCTGCGATCCTTGGATTACCAGTCCAGCGTGTTACCACTGGACTACAGATCTGTCTGTGAAAGCTTGAGGTTTCCATTTTCTCTAGTAGAAATAGGACAATAAGGTATCTGGCGAAAATAAGTGCCTCTTAAATGATGAAACCGTAGGTGCATTCCATGGGGATACTGGTAGACTAGTCATACATTTATGTTTCTGCATGGTGTTTATATAATCTACATTTATAATCGATATGCGTTCGCCATTTTAAGTTGCATGACAAGAACTTGAAGAAGACCCCCAGGTGTTTGTGGCTGATTGTATACACTCGTCTTCATGAGATTGTTGTGGGTGGGTTTTGAATGCATGTACTTAGCAATTAGCATACAGGGCTCACGCTAGAGAGTGACTCGGGCAGTGTGGTCACTTTATTTTTCCGACAATAGGCATCAGGGCGACATCCATTTCGCCTTATTTCTGGAGGATATAATTGCTCATTAATGGTAATACGTTTTGTCATTTGACAGCCTGGAAATTCACGCCGTCGGGCATATTAAGCTAATCTCCCCCCGACACCCGGATACTATTATATTATATATATTTACCATTGTAGAGAAGGCCACAAATGAAATGAACACGGTAGAAGATTGGGGGATGATTATGGATATATGTGATAAAGTCAGAACAGCAACAAATGGGTTAGTATCAATTACTGTCGCCCACTGTTACTAGTATTTTATCACGCCTGGATTTATCCTCTCCCTCTGGTTATTTGGGGCAACACCCCAGAAGTACATGACTATTGTATATGAGTAATTTTATTATTTTGGAGGATGCAGAAGACCCCGATTTCACTGGATGTTTTACATGACCGGTGTGTTGCACTGTTACACAGAATCTTGATAGTCCCATGTGAAAGACTGAGTCTGGTGTTATTGTTCTGGTGGTACTTTCGATTGAACGCATAGTCCCCAGATTAGGGAGGGGGCATCAGTGGCCAAGTGGTTATGGTCGGTTTCTTCAAGTCACTTGTCTCTCACCGCTGTAGGTTCGAATCCCACTTGTATGTAGAATTCTTTCATGTGAGGAAGGTATCCAGCTTGCTTGCAGTAGGTCGGTGGTTCTACCCAGGTATCCATGCCTGCAATACTGCTCAGAGGTGCACCCATGCTGGGTTCACTCTTTCTGCTTCTTTGTCTGTGGCACTTCTGTCGCCAATTGAAAAAACTGGTGCCAATTTGAAAAACTTGGAGCCAAACTAAGAACCATAATTATAGTTCACAGATAAATATTTGAAAGCATGTATTTGTCAAACAAACAAAATCAAAGAAAGAAAATGTTTCGCCAATTCACAAATTTAGCTCCAATATTTGGTTTTTGGCGCCATTGGCAGCCGACAGCAGGAACCCTGCCCATGATGTTCCTCCACCATTAATAGCTATCTCGGGTTGGTCCATTCAATATAATTCTTGTCAATATATTGCATTACTGCAAATGATGCTTATAATTATATACAAATGTACATATAGCTTCTTTCTTTCAGTTCCAAAGATTGTCTGAGATCAATAGTGAAAAGATTGAACCATCGGGTTCCATTTGTGTCCATGCAAGCTTTAACGGTAAGTATTATTTCACATTTGCAGGCTCCCGCTGTCGTTCGTCAATTGTGACAAAAAACAAATATTGGCGCTAAATTTTGTGAATTTGTCGCAATTTATAAAAAATATTATTATTTTTTTGGCACATGTCTTCAAATAATATTTATTTGTGAACTATATGGCTCTTAGTTGGTTCCAAGTTTTTTTAAATTGGTGACAGAAGTGGCGCAGACAAACATTCAGACAGGGAACCCTGATTTGGAGGTTACTGGGGAGTTGCGTGGGTAACGTCTTACCTTTCATCTGCACATCTTGCCAATATATGGCTTTTGTGAATGGTGTGTTCTGATTGTGTAACTTGTTTGAATGTGGTCTCCTGGCTGTTATGCAGCATGATCAGATCATTTATCAAACTGGATAATTTTGTCTAAAAATCAGGATCATTCTAGTGGGCGAAATTGTCGCCCTAGGGAGTAGGGACCCTGACTTCGTCCTCTGGGGGCCCACTTCTCCCTAAAAAAAGATCCAAGGTCAGGGTCAAATGGGACAAATGTCACACGGTCAGATGATTCCAGGTCAAGGACAACCACAAACATACACAACTGCATCTAGTCAAAATTTTAATAATAGGTAAATCTTTACTTGCAGTATTTTAGATCAACAATGATTTACATCCGCTTAACGCAGTAGTTAGCATGCCAGGGATCATTCTAGAGGGTGATGTGGGCGAAATTGTCGCCCTAGGGACCCTGACTTTGCCCTCTGGGGGCCCCACTTCTCCCTAAAAAAAGAGAGAGAAAAATATTTTTTGGTTTTTACGATTTTCAAACAAAATTTTGTCTAGTAAGATACACTGGCCCATTATAAAGCACTCCTTCTATTCAAATGTTGTATTTAATGGTTGTAACCTTATTTTGCAGAAGTATATTAAAGAACACCATTTAAGGAAGCGATCACGCACTTTCTCACTTCTCCCAAAAATTCTGACCTAGAATGAACCCTGCCTCTGTAGCATTAACCCTTTGCCTACTGGGTAAATAAAATCGCAAGCAATATATATTCAGATCAGGATCTATGTTGTTTGCTGGGGCGAGCCAAGTATTTTAGCTCCACTATCCGAATAGCAAACAGCACGTTCTGTGCCATCTGATCTGGCTCTATGCTGTTTGCAATAGTGATTGTTATCTACATCTAGCGAGCAAAGGGTCAAAGCACAAGCAATGGATATGACAATAAAAGACCACTTGTGGACTACTGAACTTTATTGAAGAACTTACTTCCGGAGGGAAATAATAACACATGAAATGAATTGGTTTTCTTTCAGTTGTTGAATGCATGTGTAAATAATTGTGGCAGAGACTTTCTCCTGGAAATATGCTCAAGGGATTTTATTTCTGAATGCAGAACTCTGATTGGACAGAAGGTAACTTTAATATAATAATTATCATTCTTGATAGTATGAACAACTTGTAGACTGTAAACTATGTTTTGGACTGTACTTGGGAATGTAGACTATGTTTTGGACTGTACTTGGGAATGTAGACTATGTTTTGGACTGTACTTGTGTATATGTAGACTATGTTTTGGACTGTACTTGGGAATGTAGACTATGTTTTGGACTGTACTTGGGAATGTAGACTATGTTTTGGACTGTACTTGGGAATATAGACCATGTGTTGGACTGTACTTGGGATTGTAGACTATGTTTTGGACTGTACTTGGGAATGTAGACTATGTTTTGGACTCTACTTGGGAATGTAGACTATGTTTTGGACTGTACTTGGGAATGTTGACTATGTTTTGGACTCTACTTGGGAATGTAGACCATGTTTTGGACTGTACTTGGGTATATGTAGACTATGTTTTGGACTGTACTTGGGAATGTAGACTATGTTTTGGACTGTACTTGGGAATGTAGACCATGTGTGTTGGACTGTACTTGGGTATATGTAGACTATGTTTTGGACTCTACTTGGGATTGTAGACTATGTTTTGGACTCTACTTGGGAATGTAGACTATGTTTTGCATGTTATTTACAGGCTCATCCAAGAGTTGCAGAGAAGCTCAAGTTTATAATCAGAAGTTGGGCTGAAATGAAAGAATTCAAGGAAGATGCCGCATTAAAGTAAGGGATATTAATACTGTAGTGTGTCTCGGCTCCACACCCATGCTAATCATGCATTTTTGTAATTTGGTAAACTGTCTGAATTGAGAATCTAGTCCGTCTTTGTGTTTTACATCTATCGTCTATCTATGCACTACGTATGACTCCTGCACCAGTTGTTTTTGTGCTAGTTTACATGCTAATGTGCTTTAAAACCATGTAGAAAACATTAACACTGAGGCACTTGGCGCCACCTGAAATCTGTGTAGTGGCGATAAATCATTTGATACACAATTGACATGTTTGTAATACTTGACTCCCTCTTCCTCAAGTGTGTGTATTCTGTTGCAGCTTGATACCAACGTTTTATGACAGTTTGAAGAAGGATGGTCATGAATTTGCAGATCTTGAATCCACAGTAAGTGCATTAAAGGGAGATAATAACAGCTATGGTTATGGAAATTTGTCACTCTCCGAAGCCATGTTTATAATTATGGCATATTATCGTCAGATGAGTCTTTCAGATGAGACTTTAAATCGGGGTCTCGTGTCGTTGCTTTACACCGTGTACGTAAAAGTACCAGAGGAGTCTCTGGAATAGGTCTGTCCGATTAGCACAGTGGTTAGCGCGCTCACTTCTCACCAATGCGACCCGGTTCGATCCTCGGACAGGGAAGTATGTGAGATGGTACGATGGTCGCCAGATCGGACAGGTGGGTTTTCTCCGGGTACTCCGGTTTCCTCCCACATGAATGACCACATATACGCTTTCATCCGAGCCAACGAGAGTGATTAATATAAGTTGTTAAAACTTGCTTCGCAATCGTTGTAAAATAAATAAAGTATAAAAAAGAATAAGAGGAGACTCTGGAATGTGTCTCTGTCTGTATCAGTGCACTATCCTCCAAATATCTAATTCTAATCAATTATTATCTCGTTTACTTGCTGTTTAACCCTTTCAACACCACAGACCTCTAAATAGGCTTACAAAAAGTGTAGATCCAGATGAGCCGGCTCGTGACGAGCCGGCTCATCAGGATCTGCACTTTTTTCAAGTAATATAACTATTTTTAGAATTTTTTTTACCCATTTTGATAAATGAACTGATCCAAATGTAATTTTGTTATTAATTTATTGGTCTAAAAATATCATGGACTAGTCCATGTGAGTTACTTGGTGTTGAATGGGTTAATGGCCGAGTGATTACGGCCGTTCACTTCAAATCACTTGCCCCTCACCGCTGTAGGTGCGAATCCCACTCGGGATATTGTTTTATAAAAAGCGAGGAAACTACCCAGCGGGCTTGTGTTTGGTTGGTGGTTCTACCCACACGTCTACGTCCATACCAGAAATACTGCTCGTAGGTGTACCGGGGTCTTCCTCCACTAAAAATAGCTGGTGATTCGCCGTATGACCTAAGCTGTTTGTGCGACGTTAAACAACTCCAGCAACAAAGAAACGAGACATGCTATTTATAACTTCCACGTATGTATGTTACATTATCAGACGAAGAAGACGGTTGTTGTGAGCAAGGATCCAAACGTGGTACAGTCACAGCAGGAGGAGGATGATCTAGCTAAAGGTAACTTCCTCTCTTCCTGTGCAGTCTAACTTGTGTTAGTGCTCACCTCTAGTAAGCTGCCAACTTGTAGTAAGCTGTTAAACCTGTAGTAAGCAGCCAAACCAGCAGTCAAACCTGTAGTAAGCAGCCAAACCTTTAGTAAGCAGTCATACCTGTAGTAAGCAGCCAAACCAGCAGTCAAACCTGTAGTAAGCAGCCAAACCTTTAGTAAGCAGTCATACCTGTAGTAAGCAGTCAAACCTTTAGTAAGCAGTCAAACCTTTAGTAAGCAGTCAAACCTGTAGTAAGCAGTCATACCTGTAGTAAGCAGTTAAACATGTCGTAAGCAGCCAAACCTGTAGTAAGCAGTCAATCCTGTAGTAAGCAGTCAAACCTTTAGTAAGCAGTCAAACCTGTAGTTAACAGCCAGTAACCATTAACCAAACCCCCAGTGTGGCAATTGCTTCAACATTTGGACTCTATTGGGCAGCAACCTGCACTAAACAGCTAATTTTGATCACTCCCTTTGGCTGGCCACTTAAGACAGGTTTGACTGTGAACTGATGATCGCTCAACTGAAGTTGATGCGAGGTTGTATGCCACTCACTTCTCACCACTGCAGACTGGGTTCAATACCTGTCCTGGGAAACATGCCAGCTGCTACATGTGAGCTTACTCCGGTTTATTCCCACATGATGGAGTCCGCCTCCGTGGTCGAGTGGTTAAGGTCGCTGACTTGTATACCTCTGTAACCTATCATCACTGATGGTCACGGGTTCGAGCCCCGCTCAGACCATGTCTCATTTATATGAAAAAGTTGGCAGTTTCTTAGTTTAAGCATATTTTATTCGCATCAAATACATATATACATATATGAACACAATTTTTATACATTCGAACCGATATGGGTCGAGAAACAAGCTTAAAGCTTATATGAATCCCTTCCCATGGCAGGTTCTTACAGAGTTGGTGCACCCAAGTACTGGTTAATCGCTGGGGCCTGCCCAGGAAACATGTTGTTAGGTAAACTGCCCGCTGGCGATATAGCCCAAATTGGTGCTGATGCAGGCGTTAAACCCGAAATATAAAATATAACATAGCTCCCACGTGATGGGGATCACGCTTGCATCCGCGTCACCAACAGTGATCAATATAAGCTGTTAAAACATGTAAATGAACTAAAACTTGAACAACGAACAGTGCTCCAGCTAGGCCATTGTAGAAGGACGCCACACCCTGTCCATAATCCTGAGCGCCCTGACCTAATCATGGGCCTTATTTCAAACATAAATTTAAAAACATGTTCTTACTAATTTACATGTACCTTTCATAACATTGTGTGGTAGTACATGATGTTTACACTATCAACTGATACCCACAATGCACCAGAGACGATATAGAAAACGAAATTTTCCCTGGTGGCAGGGGCATGCCCATGCACCCCCCCCCTGACTTTTTCGATGTCTTAACTGGAGCACTGATTAATACAAATCAATCAATTTATTTCACATAAAACTTCTTTTTTTTACGTTTATTTATCGTCGCTACCGGTTGCCCATATGAGCGACGCCTCCTGAAGAGATTAGTTATTTTGGAGGATAGTGCATGATACAGACAGAGACCCATTCCAGAATCTCCTCTGGTTCTTTTACGTGCACAGTGTAAAGCACCTACACGAGACCTCGGTTTAACGTCCCATCTGAAAGACTGTTAATTTTATTAGGGTTAGACGGGGGATCGAACCTGCGATCCCTGGATTACCAGTCCAGCGTGTTATCCACTGGACTACAGATCCGTCTGTATAAAACATTATTACAATGTTTAAAGTGTTATATACAAATTTTCAGAGAAGACATGTTATTATATAGATACCATTTTCTGAAGGTCATATACAAATTCAGAAAAAACGGTTGCATGTACCAAGTAGATTTTGACGAATATAGATAATACATAATAGACAAATCATGTTCTTTGACCAAACTCAAACAGAAACCCCTTATTTGCAATGTGCCCAAATTATTTCTGCAAGTGACATCTGTGTAATGAGTTTGATATTCATGTAATATAGATTTAATGTTGTTATTTAACTTGTTTGTGTTTCAGCTATAGCCCTCTCACTGAAAGATGAAGAGAAGGGTGCCAGTCAGAAAACAACCAGTCTGTATCCTACGGGGTTTACATCCGGTACTTCAGGGGGCAGTGCACCTAGAGTAAGGGAAGTAAGAAAGGTGAGATTCTATACAGTATCAAACCAGTCTGTATCCTACGGGGTTTACATCCGGTACTTCAGGGGGAGTTCACCTAGAGTAAGGCAAGTTAGAAAGGTGAGATTCTATACAGTATCAAACCAGTCTGTATCCTACGGGGTTTACATCCGGTACTTCAGGGGGCAGTGCACCTAGAGTAAGGGAAGTAAGAAAGGTGAGATTCTATACAGTATCAAACCAGTCTGTATCCTACAGGGTTTACATCCGGTACTTCAGGGGGCAGTGCACCTAGAGTAAGGGAAGTAAGAAAGGTGAGATTCTATACAGTATCAAACCAGTCTGTATCCTACGGGGTTTACATCCGGTACTTCAGGGGGCAGTGCACCTAGAGTAAGGGAAGTAAGAAAGGTGAGATTCTATACAGTATCAAACCAGTCTGTATCCTACAGGGTTTACATCCGGTGCTTCAGGGGGGAGTGCACCTAGAGTAAGGGAAGTAAGAAAGGTGAGATTCTATACAGTATCAAACCAGTCTGTATCCTACGGGGTTTACATCCGGTACTTCAGGGGGAGTTCACCTAGAGTAAGGGAAGTAAGAAAGGTGAGATTCTATACAGTATCAAACCAGTCTGTATCCTACAGGGTTTACATCCGGTACTTCAGGGGGCAGTGCACCTAGAGTAAGGGAAGTAAGAAAGGTGAGATTCTATACAGTATCAAACCAGTCTGTATCCTACAGGGTTTACATCCGGTACTTCAGGGGGGAGTGCACCTAGAGTAAGGGAAGTAAGAAAGGTGAATTTAATCTGTAAATCTAACATTTGCAATAAAATATAGATTACATACCGGTATGCCAACAATTTTCTGTCTGAATCAGGTATAATATTACAGTAACTGTTCTTTTTCAGCAACTGTTTTCCACCTGTGACATTCTTTTTGCGAATTTGTTTTCGTCTACGTAGAATCGTCATAGTTACATGATGACAAAAAAACAAATATTGGCGCTAAATTTTGTGAATTGGCGAAAATATTTGGCGCAACATTTTTTTAAAATATATTTTTTGTAAAATACGTGTCTTCAAATATTTATTTATGAACTCTTAGTTGGCTCCAAGTTTTTTAAATTGGCTCCAGTGTTTTTCAATTGGCGACAGAAGTGGGCAGACAAACATTCAGACAGAGGGAACCCTAGCATAGAAGTTAAAACACTTAGACTGATGACGTTGCAGATTTCACAAAGCTGTAGAATATAATATAGTCTTGATTTTATTCAAGGTGAGGGCTCTGTATGACTTTGAGGCTGTAGAAGAAAATGAGCTAACATTCCAAGGCGGAGAGCTGATCAGTGTATTAGATGATAGGTGAGACACACATTTATCACATAACTTTGCTTGTATTCAGTTTCATACAGCCATAACATATTTTCTAATATGTACACACATGTAATACAACCTGGAACTATTCTGATTGGTTGAGAGAAAAATTCTTATAATTTGTAAATTAAACTTTAAATAATGCATATGTCTAGGTGATTTGGTACATACCGTTAGCGATAAGACAAACAATGATTTAAAAGAAATCTGGACGTAATTATAATGCTGTTTAAAATGTAAATATAATGCTGTTTTGATGTCGTGACAATTTAGTGACATCATGACAATTTGCACTGAAACTTTGCACGAAAATGAAAGTAGCAACTTTATTTTGTGGGAAAATATGATAAAACTGTAACTGTAATTTGATGAAAAGGAAACACGTAAATGTAATTTGATGAAAAGGATCCCCGTAAATGTAATTTGATGAAACGGATCCCATAATGGTAATTTGATGAAAAAGGAAACCCGTAATTGTAATTTGATGAAAAGGATCCCCGTAATGGTAATTTGATGAAAAGGAAACCCGTAATTGTAATTTGATGAAAAGTATTCCTGTAATTGTAATTTGATGAAAAGTATTCCCGTAATGGTAATTTGATGTAAAGGATCCCCGTAATTGTAATTTGATGTAAAGGATCCCCGTAATTGTAATTTGATGTAAAGGATCCCCGTAATTGTAATTTGATGTAAAGGATCCCTGTAATTGTGATCGATTCCATATCAAATTTTAGGAAACACATTTTTGGAAATTAGCTATTCAAATTTGCACAAATGCAAAAGTTTTTAATGTCATAATTCAGTGTAGTGGCGATAATTCTTCATATACTATGCTAGCAATTTATGGCAAATTATTGATATTGTCTCATTACAGCGATCCCAACTGGTGGAAAGGGTTTAACCAGCGAGGGGAGGGCTTGTTCCCGGCCAACTTTGTCACGGCAGATCTGTCAGTAGAGCCAGAAGAACGTAAGTAATAAAAACGTGATTTCCTCTAGTAAGCTGAAGGTTAATACTCCGAAATCCGACCTCTACAATGCTGCCAAAATCATATATACATATATAAATGTACTAGATTCAATCAGATTGAGGGCTCGAGGGTGATTAATATAATCGTGCTAAGATTAATTTGTATGAATAACATTTCTTGCAGCCAAAAGAAAAGTGGGGTTCAGTGATGAGGTACAGGTGAAGACTATTGAGGCACCAGAACAGGTGGAGATAGATGAGGTAAGGGGTTAGCAGTGGGGTACAACATGGTTCTTACAAATGATCTATGCTTGGGTTGTCAGAGGCTGGGCTAACGTGGATTATTGTATAATTGATTCAGTTGTAAGCCCCCTCACAGCCTCATGTTTGTATGTACAGAATTATTAACAGACCAAGATAACTAAACTCTGGCCTCCCCAAAAGATATATCAACATTTGATTTGGTCCTCCCCCATAAGATATATCAACATTAGAGTTGGTTCTCCCCCATAAGATATATCAACATTAGATTCACCTCTCGCCATAAGATATATCAACATTATAGTTGGTCCTCCCCCATAAGATATATCAACATTAGAGTTGGTCCTCCCCCCATAAGATATATCAACATTAGAGTTGGTCCTCCCCCATAAGATATATCAACATTAGAGTTTGTCCTCCCCCATAAGATATATCATGTTGGCCCTCCCAGAAGATATATCAACATTAATTTGGTCCTCCCCATACCTTAAGATATATCTGTTAGATTTGCCCCTCCCCATAAGATATATCGCCATTAGATTCACTCCTCCCCATAACAATAGAGTTGGTCCTCCCCATACGATATATCAACAGTTTTGTTGGTCCTCCCCAGAAGATATATCAACATTTGCTCCTCGCCATAAACGTTTGTCTTTAAATGTTTAATATATACATTGTATGGTGACAGAAGTAAACTTGTAATTTGTATGTATTGTAGCCCAAGATAGACAGCATGTTACAACTGATCCAGAATGCCGATCCGACGGGAGAAATCCGACCTGATGACCTGGAAACGCTGCAGCTAGAAGGTATATACCTGTGTTACATGCTTGTAATGCACACCAGCCTGCTACATGTTTGTGAATTCTTTCATGTGAGGAGGCTCTCAGAAGGTCGTTGGTTCTACCTGGGTGCCTGATATACTGTTCGCATTGGCACCCTAAGCAGTTTGTGGGATATTAAAACCCCATCATAAATGAAGAATTGGAGGTAAATGAAGAACGGATCTGTAGTCCAGTGGTTAACACATTGGACTGGTAATCCAGGGATTGCCGGTTAGATCCCCCGTCTGACCCTAATTTAAATTAACAGTCTTTCAGATGGGACTTTAAACCGATGTCTCGTGTCAGTGCTTTACACTGTGCTTGTAAAAGAACCCGAGGAGACCCTGGAATGGGTCTCTTGTCTGTATCATTGCACTATCCTCCAAAAATCGAAAAAATGTCTAATCTCTACAGGAGGCGTCGCTCATATTGGCAACCGGTAGCGATGGTAAATAAGCATAAAACACACACAATGAAGAACCATCTATCCAGGTCTTCGTAATGTGGTCACGGTTGTGTAATTGAAAATGATGTCTGCCTCATAACTGAGGGATTGTGAGTGCGAGTTCCACTTGGACCATGCAAGGCACTTAAATGCACATTGCCTAATCATCCGGAAAAACATTGAAAGAACTTGATTCGCAATCAAACTAAAATAAATTTGTATAAATCTAATGTAACGTCTTAATTTTTTTAAAACATTTTTTTGTTTATTTTTAAAGAAGAGGAAGAGGAAGAAGAATGCTTTATTAAGACTTAAACATTACAGTTTCTCGTCTGTAACATTTAAACATATTTACAATATATATAGTACAATATTATGATATATGCAATCGTGATGAGGATGGACAAATGATGTAATGATTATGGACATACATGGAAAAATAATGACAATGTCATTATGGATTTTAGAATATGCAAAACATGATCATGACTGTATTTAGAGTGTAAGGGAGTATTCAACTGGTAACTCATATATCCTAAACAAGTGAATTACGAAGGGATAAAGCTTCATGAATATATTTACTAAAGTTAACCAGCTCTAGGGAATTGTCACATTGAAATATTTGCAATAATTTGAACATACTTTTAAACTACTTTAAAGTAGCATTACATCGTATGATATAAAAGATATTTGAAAAATTCAATTTTTACAATGCAGCTACACATTCTAACATTATACTTTGTATGCTTATGTTCATTTGGTAAACATTTATTTTTTGCGATAAAACAAACTCGAAACCGAAAGTAGGACTTTCCGAGTCGATCGGTCACGCACTTGTTATAACCGGAACGCATCGTCTGCACTTGTTTGCATTCCGAATGCATCGTCCCCATTTGTCCCACGTTATCTTTTTTAATTAAATTACTAAATATGTTGATTCATACATCTGTTAGCTAAGTCTTTTAGGGACATTTCTACATCCCTGTGAGTGGTTCGACATTAGAGGAAGATAGTCTTTCATGTTCAAAATATATACGTTGTTTACTACATCCTCTGTTGTTTCACGCATGCGCTCTGTGCCTGTTTACATTTTGTGTGTTGATAAACAAATTCGCGTATACGACGGTTTAAATTTATTGGAATTTTATCGTTTCTAAGCGACTATTTCGATTTTTGTAAACACACACATATTAGTATTTATATTTTACCCAACACATCCTTTATTACGATGTAATGCTGCTTTAAGCTACTTCTTGTAGCTAAAAAAATATATAATGTAGCTATACTCTTTCTTATACAGAACAATGTAAAGCCATGGGTCCCCTGATTGATTCAGAGCTGGAACAGATTGACAAGTATGTGCAATAATTTTGTAGTACCTTTTGTATGTATGTTATACGTTGTATGTGGCATGTGAGGGGCCTCCATTGAAGAGTTGTTATGGTCGTTGGCCCCTCACCGCTGTAGGTTCGAATCCCACTGGGGGTGTCGACTTCTTTCATGTGTGGATTGTGGAAGGTTGGTGGTTCTACCTGGGTACCCGTCTGTTGCCTGAAATACTGCTTCTGTTGGGATGGGCGTCTCTCTTCACAGAAAAAAGCTGTGGCGTTGATTTATGCCTTTCGTTGTAGATCTGTATTTAAACCCGAAAATATGTATGTATGTATGTTCCTTTAATGTCAAACCCTTCTCGGGGACTTCAGACATATTTTCCTGGGCAGGCTTAGCCGACCTAAGCGATTAACCAGTACTAAGCAATGTGTGTGAGGTGCCTTGCTCAATGACACATACGTGGCCAGGCCGAGTATTGAATCCGGGACCGTTTGATTCCAAATCCGACGCTCTACCACTGGACCACGGACGCCACACATAATAAAAAACCATTCTGATTAACATCATATTTCTGTATTGAGTTTAAATTCTCACTCGCGTGGCAAAGCGCTTTCTTGCAATACCAAGAGTACTCACTTGCCTGGGTATATCCTGTTTGACTATTGTGATCTACTGTGCATACATTTATGCAGAGCATGAAGGTCCCAATCTACCCCTGCTGTTTTAGTACTAGAGTGGTGGAACCTATGCTAGGCGTATTCCTATGCTCGGCATATTTTTTCCATTTACATCCGTATTTAAAATATTTAAATAGTTTTAACCTATTTTTGCTGACAGAGGTGAAGCATGGTTCAATAACATTCCATTGTGCCTACCAGTAGCCTAATGCAACTGTCACCTGACTGGTTCAGTAGCCGAATATAAATGGACAACTTGTTGGGAATTTTTTCCCACCGAAATGATGCGGTTTATGAGCATTTCAGGTAGCTATCCTAATTGGAAAAAAATGCACAAATAACCAGAAAAAAAGATTCTTATGAGTTGTAATATTGTTAGTCATTGATGTTACTAAGTCAAAATAATATATTCAACATTTGCCCATGCATAAATAAAAAATTCATGTACGCCGTGCATAGGTGCCCTAAAGTATCTAGTTCCCCATGGAAACAGGTGCCGTTGCTATAGCTGTATTTAGGCTCATGGTTACGTAATGAAGCTAAAATTTTCCAACAACAATTTTATGAAAGTTGTGTTCACGACTTAAGAAAATAATAATATACGGCTAGTGCATTTAACTTTTTTTATAGGCCATGATATGTAGGATTTACGCCGAGCATAGGTTCCACCACTCTATATGTAGGATTTACGCCGAGCTTAGGTTCCACCACTCTATAAATTCATTTGATTGTGATGATTTTACAGGAAGCATGCAGATTTATGCAGTATCAATACAAAGGTTTTAGAGGCCCTGCAAATGTACCATAACCTCATGAAGGAGATGCCCATGCCATTTGCTTATAAACAATCTATGACGGGATACAATGCAACAGCCATGAGTATACCTCCTGGGTCAATGTCACAGGTAAGTACTGGAATACCTCCTGGGTCAATGTCACAGGTATGCAGGGGACTACATCTTGGGTCAATGTCACAGGTAAGTACCGGAATATATCCTGGGCCAATGTCCCTGGTAGGCAAGGGACTACATCCTGGGTCAATGTCCCTGGTAGGCAAGGGACTACATCCTGGGTCAATGTCGCAGGTAGGCAAGCGAATACATCCTGGGTCAATGTCACATGTAAGTACTTGAACACCTCCTGGGTCAAGGTCACAGGTAAGTCCGGGAATACCTCTTGGGTCAAGGTCACAGGTAAGTCCGGGAATACCTCTTGGGTCAAGGTCACAGGTAAGTCCGGGAATACCTCCTGGGTCAATGTCACAGGTAAGCACTGGTATACCTCCTGGGTCAATGTCCCAGGTAGGCAAGATGATACATCCTGGGTCAATGTCACAGGTAAGTACTGGTGTACATCCTGGGTCAATGTCACATGTAAGTACTGGAATACCTACTGGGTCAATGTCACAGGTAAGTAAGTACTGGTATACATCCTGGATCAATGTCACATGTAAGTACTTGAACACCTCCTGGGTCAAGGTCACAGGTAAGTACGGGAATACCTCCTTGGTCAAGGTCACAGGTAAGTCCAGGAATACCTCCTGGGTCAAGGTCACAGGTGAGTATGGGAATACCTCCTGGGTCAATGTCCCAGGTAGGCAAGATAATACATCCTGGGTCAATGTCACAGGTAAGTACTGGTGTACATCCTGGGTCAATGTCACATGTAAGTACTGGAATACCTCCTGGGTCAAGGTCACAGGTAAGTATTGGTATACATCCTGGGTCAAGGTCACAGGTAAGTCCGGGAATACCTCCTGGGTCAAGGTCACAGGTAAGTATGGGTATACATCCTGGGTCACAGGTAAGTACTGGTATACATCCTGGATCAATGTCACAGGTAAGTAATTGAATACCTCCTGGGTCACGGGCACAGGTAAATACGGGGATATCTTCTGGGTCAATGTCACATGTAGGCAAGATAATACATCCTGGGTCAATGTGACTAGTAAGTACTTGAATACCTGCTGTGTCAATGTCACAGGTAAGTACAGGAATACCTTCTCAGTCAATGTCACCGGTATTGGTAAGTATTTGAATATCTCCTGGGTCAATGCCTCGGGTAACTGCATTTACCCCTCCTCAATCAATGTCACCGGTAAGTATGGGAATTCATCCTGGGTCAATGTCACAAGTAGGCATTGGGAATAACATCATTCTATGCCCAACTCAAGAATTCAACAATATCCAGCAATGGCTTTCACAACAGTATAATTATATATCCTACCTTCATGTGAAATAACGTACAAAAACGGCCTGCCTAATAAATTTTGCTTTATTAGTCAGTGCCTAATAAAGCTTTCGTGACAGACTACTTTTATGACCCAGATTACGGTTTGTAAATAAACAAAGCGTCTGTCGTCACATTGTGTTGTCTGCTGAGTTTGGAAAATGTCCCAAGAAGAAAGTCGTGTACAGGCAAACTTTCAGGTTGTTTGGGATGAATTAACAGCACTCGATGAGACCCCTCTGGAAACTACTGTTGTCAGAGAAATGTCATTTATCATTTATCTATAAATAGAAATATCAATGCTCAACATATTACCAAGTGCGTAGCGAGTTTGTAAGCTGTCATGGCTAGTTTGTTAGTTATTGTGTCGGGTGCACACTCAGAATGTAGGATAAATAGAATATTAGGTTACTGTCTTATAAATTTTAATTTATTAGGCTCGTCTCCGAAAAAATACAAGGCTCGGCAGAGCCTTGCCTTGTATTTTTTCGGAGACGAGCCTAATAAATTAAAATTTATAAGACAGTAACCTAATATTCTCTATATAATATAAATATAATTTTCAGTGTTGAAGCTATCCATACAGTATAGTATATTTTAATGAAATAATTCTCATTCAAGATTTGTGATATTAGCTAGATGTTTAATTTACTATTTACAATATTGTTTGGAAATATAATATGGAGTAATTCCCCTTGACATGCAGAACATGTTTGTATATGTGTAGGCATGTTAAATTGTGTTGATTAATAACCTGACATTTACGCGCACATTAGGGCAATTAGGAATTGCTGCCCTACGAAATTGTGTTTAACCCAGTCAACATCAAGTAACTGACATGGACTGGTGCATGATAATTTTTAGACCAATAAATTAATAAGAAAATTACATTTGGACAATTCTTTTATCAAAATGGGTAATTTTATCTAAAAATAGTAACATCACTGGCAAAAAATGCAGATCCTGATGAGACTGTTTGTCACGACTTGAGCCGGTTTATCTTAATCTACACTTTTTGTAAGCCTATTTAGAGGTTTAGTGTTGAAAGGGTTCACGTACGTATCAAGATGTAGTTTAGAATTTCTGTTTTCAGTTTAATGGGAGCCAGTACATGCCACCAGGTGGAATGGTGCCCGGCCAGCTACCCACCATGATCCAAGGTCCGGGACAAATGTCGCACGGTCAGATGATTCCAGGTCAAGGACAACCACAAACGTACACAACTGCATCTAGTCAAAATTTTAATAATAGGTAAATCTCTACTTGCAGTATTTGAGATCAACAATGATTTACATCCGCTTAACGCACTAGTTAGCATGCCAGGGATCATTCTAGTGGGCGAAATTGTCGTCCTAGGGACCCTGACTTCGCCCTCTGGGGGTCCCACTTCTCCCTAAAATTATTTTTTGTTTTTACGATTTTCAAACAAAATTTTGTCTACACTGGGCCCATTATAAAGCACTCCTTCTATTCAAATGTTGTATTTAATGGTTGTACTGTGCATTTTAACCCTATTTTGCAGAAGTATATTAAAGAACACCATTTAAGGAAGCGATCACGCGCTTTTCTCACTTCTCCCCAAAATTCTGACCTAGAATGAACCCTGGCCTGCTAAAAGCTAAATGCTCAACCCTAATCTGCGCCAATGAGAGTGATTAACATAAGTTGTTAAAACTTGTTTCGCAATTGTAAAATTATTAACTACATATAATTATAATACATAATGGTGTTACTACTAAGATATGATTTTAATTTGTTCTGTTTGCATGGAAAACTTAAATTTATGTTTACTGACAGCAAGATATTTTGGATGAAACTATAAATCGAGGTTACGTGCGCTTTGCTTTGGTCGAGCACAGTCCGCCTCCGTGGTCGAGTAGTTAAGGTCGCTGACTTGTATACCACTGTAACCTATCATCACTGATGGTCACGGGTTCGAACCCCGTTCAGGCCGTGTCTCATTTATATGAAAAAGTTGGCAGTTTCTTGCGGAGGTTGGTGCATCCAAGTACTGGTTAACCGCTGGAGCCTGCCCAGGAAAGGTGTTGTTAGGTAAACTGCCCACAGGCGATATAGCCCAAAATGGTGCTGATGCAGGCGTAAAACCCGAAATATAACATATAACATTGGTCGAGCACATTTGTGAACCAAATTGCCTAATCACTCAGTATACTGCTCAATACTGTGGTTCTATACAGCCATTGTATGGGTGGATCGTAACATATAAACATATCAACTAATACTGACAGCATTTTGTATCATGTATTTCTTTTAAGTTTTAAGTTATCTTTTTTAGTGCAACAGCACAATCTTTACCAGGACAACAGCCGGGTTATAATCCAGCCGCATCACTACCCCAGCAGCCACCACCGCAGCAAAATGTAGTTCCATCTCAGCAGAGTATTCCTACACAAAGTGTTGATGTAGTTCCATCACAGGTGCAATACGGACAAACAATAGACGGACCAGTGAGCTCCATCAGTATGGTGCCCGGCAGTAGTGACTATGGGCCCCAAGGACTTCAGGGACAAATGTACCAGCAGCCCATATCTCAACAGCAATTATTGTGAACTGATTTAAATATGATGAAAATTCCATCAAGTGATTATTATTCCTCCAGATAAAAGTATATGGTGGCTACATAGGAGTCGTGCATGTGGTTTCTTGTCCGGTCTATGTCTTCTAAAAGCCATCGATGATGACGATTGAGCTTATTTACCCTCGCCGCCGGCGAACCATGTGGGCGAACGTAACGGCCCTCGAAGAATGTCATTAGGCTTGTAAAGCACACGTTCCAACTATGTTCATTCACACTGGGTTTATTCATCACTTTTAGTGATAACTCTATTGTTGTAAGATGTTGAGCCAGATAATGCAAATTGCTGTAAGACAAACAGGGGTGGAGCTAGAGGATCTCCCTGTCAACAGCCCCATTTCTCCCTATTTTATATTCACACAGGGAACTTTATAGAATATATATAGTAGAAGATAGCACACTGAGTTAACAAACATATACCTTAAGCGTCTCCCTAGTTTACATTGAATGATACCTTTTTTTCCTATAGAATAATCAACAAAGTTTTCCCCTCAGATACCTTATGCAAGTTTTTTACGGAGGTTGGTGCACCAAGTACTAGTTAATCGCTGGAGCCTGCCCACTAAAGGTGTTGTTAGGTAAACTGCCCGCCGGCGATATAGCCCAAACTGGTGCAGATGCAGGCGTAAAACTAACAATACCTTAAGCATATCTCTCTTGCATCGAAAGATAACCGTTTTTCATATAGAATATATAGAAGACATCTAATTAAGGTAACAAACTTCTCCCCTCATTTACCCTAAGGGTCTCCCTATTTATATGAGGATCAAGCTTGAGCTCTGATGTTAAGAATTTTCCTAAAGCAAGCAATGTCCTATAAGCAAAACAGTGTAGCATCAAATATAATGAACTCGCATCTAAAAATAGACACTTGGAAAAACCCGAAAATCTAGAACGAGGAATGAATCATTATGGGAGACATTTATGCATGATTTAGTTTTTATTTAAAATAGATGTTATTTGAGGTCTATTTAATATTTTATTAAGCCTAGCAAGCGAGAAAAGTAGTCCGTATATTTTTCACTTTGTTTAAAAGCGAGAAAAGTAGTCCGGCTACAGCTCCAGGATATGGATTCTGAAAATGTCCGCTGTGGTACAAGATCTTGTATCACACTGAAGAATACAGTACGTAGTTCTCGTAGATTTCTGATGTGCATATAAGTAATTATTATATGGTGATACATTATCACAAACTAATACAAGAAACAATTACAGGGGACCATGTAGAAAACTAACCGATCGCCAACCGTGTCATCTTCTATACCAAATATTTAAAGAATATCATTCCCAATAACGATGTGTTTAAAAAATCCAAATATTCGCACAGAAACACATCAAATAAATATAGTACCGAATATAGCGAATATTTTTATGAACAAATGTATGCAAACAATGTGCACGCATGACGCAACAACTTATGTTGAGATAGCTGTCTTATATGTTTGTTCTCATTGCCGACAGAGAGTCATGTGTTCCGAATGTACGCACAAATGTATGCAAACAATGTGCACGCATCATGCAACAACGTATGTTGAGACAGCTGTCTTATATGTTTGTTCTCATTGCCGACAGAGAGTCATGTGTTCCGAGTGTTCGCAGGGCATGGCTAACCGATTCAGGATAGTCTTACTTTCATTTTTCAGTTTATATATATTGAAAAAACACACCATTTACTGACTGAACATAGAGCGATGTGTTCCGAGTGTTCGCAAGGCGTGGCAAACCAATTCAGGAAAGTCGTACTTTCACTCTCAGTTTGTTTATTTTGCAAACAGACGGATCTGTAGTACAGTGGTAACACGCTGGACTGGTAATCCAGGAATCGCAGGTTCGATCCCCCGTCTGACCCTAATAAAATGAACAGTCTTTCAGATGGGACGTTAAACCGAGGTGTCATGTCGGTGCTTTACACCGTGCACGTAAACGAACCAGAGGAGACTCTGGAATGGGTCTCTGTCTGTATCATGCACTATCCTCCAAAATCTAAAATAACTAATCTCTTCAGGAGGCGTCGCTCATATGGGCAACTGGTAGCGACGATAAATAAACGTAAAATCGCACGTTATTTTGCAAAGAAACAGCTTACTTTAAAATAATTATTCAAATTAGAATGGAAGAATGTGTACATGCAGCATTGCTACTTGTACCTAAAATAAAACAATTTATGATATTTTTATTCCTTACAATATTTATATAGTGTCGCTTTAAGATCGGTATTTACAAGAACCATGCATGTGTATATTGTTGAGTGTTGTGTATATGTGACTGTATGCTGATATGTTAGATACATATAGATATGTGTAACTTACGGTATTTTAATCTGGATCATTGTGATAGCTTATATGTTCATGTTGTTTGTAGCTTATATGTTCATGTTGTTTGTCTCTATATTTTAGTGAATAATATGCTTTTGTGTGTTTGTATGAATGCAATTAAAGCCCCATCATGCAATTACATACATAGAATGTACTGCACATTTATGAATAATAAGAAGCGAATGATTAGACATGATGATTAGAGTCGTATGTTTCCAATTGTGTATATGCTAATTTATTAAGATTTTAAGTAAAAGTTTGTTATCTGCTACATTAATGAACTGATTTTTGTGAAATTATTTTTAAATTACTTCCCTTTGTGAATATTTATTTGCAAAGTCTCAGTTAACCTTGAACATGGTGGTTTAATAAATTGGTGTAATTTACATGTGAACTATATTAATTACTGATTCAAAGAAATCCGCCTCTGTGGTCGAGTGGTTAAGGTCGCTGACTTGTAACCACTTTAACCTATCATCACTGATGGTCACGGGTTCGAGCCCCGCTCAGGCCGTGTCTCATTTATATGAAAAAGTTGGCAGTTTCTTAAGGAGGTTGGTGCACCACTGGTTAACCGCTGGAGCCTGCCCAGGAAAGGTGTTGTTAAGTAAACTGCCCGCCGGCGATATAGCCCGAAATGGTGCTGATGCAGGCGTAAAACCAGAAATATAACATATGATTCAAAGAAAGAGACACAAATGCCAGTGTTTCTCTTAGTATGCTTGGAGGTGGTTTGGTTGTGTTTAGACCCATGTGTATTCCATGAATAGGGTAATATATTGTTATCTTTCAACACTTTATGTTAAAGTGTCTATATTATTGTACTTGCATAGATGGGTTGTGTGATCATTTTATATGTTATGAAAGTTAAACAAGTAAATTGTTAGATTAGAGGAAAGATTCCTGTACATGGTTGTGCTCTCGGTGTTACTCGTCTACTTTAGTTCAATTGTGATTCCATTTGTAGTGAAATTGGTACTTGCCTGAGACATTGATTCAGGAGGTATACCAGTACTTACCTGTGACATTGGTTCCTGCTGTCGGGCGCCAATTGCGACAAAAAACAAATATTGGCGCTAAATTTTGTGATTTGGCCCAATTTTTTTTTTTTTTTTTTGGACATGTTTTGTCAAATACATGAATACATTGCTTCAAATATTTATTTGTGAACTTATGGCTCTTAGTTGGCTCCACGTTGTTTTAATTGGCTCCAGTGTTTTTCAATTGGCGACTGAAGTGGCGCAGACAAACATTCAGACAGAGGGAACCCTGCTGCATTATCTTCTGAAGCTACCTTTATGTTACAATTAAGAGGTAGGGGAGAAAACCCACCTGTTCAATCTGGTGAGATGGTACGGTGGTCGCAGGTCGGACAGGTGGGTTTTCTCCGGGTTGGTAGGGACCTTTGTTACCGAGTGGTTACGGTCGTTGCCAAATCGGACATGTGGGTTTGCTCCAGGTAGGTAGGGGCCTTTATTACCGGGTGGTTACGGTCGTTGATTTCAGATCATTTTGCCACTCACATTGAATATGTCAAATTCTTTCGAGTGACGTAGCTATCCAGCTGGCTTGTAGAAGGTACGTGCCTGAAGTGATGCTTGGAACGGGCTCTCGGGGTCGTCATCTGCCAATAATAATAAGAGTCGCCGTAATACTTAAACTGTTGGTTCGACTTTAAGCCCCTAAACAAACATTCGAAATAATGATGAGGGGACCACTTCATAGCATCTACTTGGTGAATTGTATTTAGCCTGCTGAAATCGGTTGACAGACATGTATGAAAATTGCTTAACCGTTTCAACATCACATACCTCTAAATAGGCTTGCAAAATGTGTAGATTCAGATGAGCCGGCTCATGAGCTGTCTCACACGGATCTGCACTTTATGCTAGTAATATTACTATTTTTAGACAAAATTACCCATTTTGATAAATTAACTTGTCCAAATGTAATCTTCTTATAAAAATATCATGGACCAGTCCATGTCAGTTACTTAGTGTTGAATGGGTTAAAGAAGTATATGTACTGTAATGCAATAGAATATTTTCTCTGAACATCGTTTGGTGTTATTTTGATGGAAAACTCATTTTGTACATGAATTATGGTGTTTAAGTGGGCCATCTATATACTGAGAGTAACTTGGACTTTCAGAAAAGGGAGAAGTTTTAGTTAATTTTTTATTCAGTCAAATTATCTTCATTTTATAAGGAGTTGTCTCTATCTCTAAATAAGGAGATGTTTCACAATTTAGGAAGACTTTGACTAGGAAATTACCCTTAAGACAGTTCTGACTTGGATTATTAACCGCTGACTGACAGGTGATCACCAATGTTTACATTACAGTCAAATCTGTGTTAGTGGTCAACTCCATTAAGCAATCAACCTGTATTAAGCAACCAATTTCCCAATAATTATGTTGTTTTATACTACATTTGTTCTCTATTAAGCAGCCATCTGTGATTCCATTGGCTGACTGCTTAAGACTGGTTTGACTGTATAGCTCTCCAACCTAAGATTCGTCACTTCCTTGACACATTTGTGTGAGTCCGCCTCCGTGGTCGAGTGGTTAAGGTCGCTGACTTGTATACCACTGTAACCTATCATCACTGATGGTCACGGGTTCGAGCCCCACTTAGGTCGTGTCTCATTTATATGAAAAAGTTGGCAGTTTCTTACGGAGGTTGGTGCACCCAAGTACTTGTTAACCGCTGGAGTCTGCCCAGGAAAGGTGTTGTTAAGTAAACTGCCCGCCGGCGATATAGCCCGAAATGGTGCTGATGCAGGCGTAAAACCCGAAATATAACATAAATTGACACGTTTGTACTGTTTATTTTAGCTTGACTGCGAAGATTTTTACAACATTAGTTAAATCTCTCTCGAGACCTCATTCCTTATGGAATCCATTGCCATGATGGAGAGAGAAGAGGCATTGTCAATTTGCCTAAGGGCATAATGGTAATGGCTACAGCTAATCCATTGACTGTCCAGTGAGTAAGGTCGCTGACTTGTATACCACTGCAATCTATCATCACTGCTCAGGCCATGTCTTTATATGAAAAAGTTGGCAGTTTCTTACGGATGTTGGTGCACCAGATACTGGAGCATGTCCAGGAAGGTGTTGAGGTCCGGCGATATAGCCCAAAATGGTGCTGGTAAAGACATAAAACCTGAACAAACAAACAAGCAAATCCATTGACTGCTGGTTATTGCAGGTTTGACTGTATGTATGGTAGATAAAGTCGATGAGTTTCATTTATTACAAGACGGGTCTATTATTTAAATCTTTATAATCGTGTGTGGTATTTCCATTATGTTCTATCACTGTATAAAATCAACATTCATCAAACTATATAATCGGTATATTGTATAATTGTAACACATCCGTTGTATGTGATGCTTGTGTGTATGTTTGTTACAATGTATTCCATAAATACTCGCCAATATGTCAATCCATTTTTACCATTGAACGCACTGCAAACTACATCTCTACTTTAAGCTAGGGCATTAATTTTAAAGGCATTTCAAGGCATTTAAATTCCACGTTGCCTCTTCTCTCTCCCTCGTGGTGATGGATTCCATCAGGAATGAGGTCTCGAGAGTGATTAATATAAGTTGTAAGAACTTGTTTCACAACCGAGCTAAAATAAATTTGTATAAACTGAACATCAAAAGACAAACAAACGAAGATATACATATATATATATATATACATAATGTTGAGATCAATCTCCACACAAACACGCCACCATGCAAACTCTAGTACTTTGTTTATTTCGATATACAGTTCACAATTTGTAATACAGTTTTCTAGGTTTATATGAAAAAGTTGGCAGTTTCTTACGGAGGTTGGTGCACCCAAGTACTGGTTAACCGCTGGAGCCTGCCCAGGAAAGGTGTTGTTAGGTAAACTGCCCGCCGGCGATATAGCCCGAAATGGTGATGATGCAGGTGTAAAACCCGAAATATAACATAACAGTTTTCTAGTTTTCACACATTTCTGTTTCATGTATTTGTGTGACTTCACTTACTCATTTATTTGTGTTTACGTCTTACGTGGATTTTATTCTTTTGTTTTGGTAGGACATAATGTCTAATCATTTTGAATGGCCCTGTTTTTAGCATTTATTTGACTATTAATTTAGCAACGTTTAATGGTTATTGAATTAGCACACTTGTCCAACATAATGCTGCAGAAACAGAAGTAATTAATAATCGCAAGATGCCTGTCATCGACCAATAGTTGGTCAATAATTCGTCCTCTCATCACTTTTTATATTTACTAGTATGTGACATTTTGTATATAAAGCTACTGGTATATATGAGTCATTATTGTATTTGTGTATCATTAAAGTTTATTAATATAATTAAACATACTGGATAGAGAGTGTTCCCGTTTTCTCTTGACTCCTGTTACTGGTATAGCCATACTCAATTTGGCGTGATTGGAATTGGAAGTCGTGATAGCGCAGTGGATGCGCGTTCGCTTCAGGTACGAAAGGTCCGGAGTTCGAGCCCCGCCGGAGCCATTACGATTGTGCCCTTAGTCAAGGCAATTAAAATCCATGTTGCCTCTTCTCTCCCTCGTGGTGATGGATTCCATCAGGAATGAGGTCTCGAGAGCGATTAATATAAGTTGAAATAACTAAATTTGTATTAACTCAATTTGACTCGTGTCTTGCTTGCAGTTCCGAAAATTCTATTACGTTGCTGCCAGTCTCGGATGTGAACATTTACTTTGTGAAAATTGATATAAAATATCTTATTCAAACTTACCATGTTTTTTGTTGATACGAAATGAAAATTTCATCTCATCTAAACATGACTTGTCACAGTTATTAGATTATGTTTGATGTTTCAAGTTGGGATTACCATATAACATTATTGTTTTTCATTTCGGGCCCCAAAGAGGTGGAAACATCATTTATTTGCTCCTTCCAGTAATTAGTAGTGGCCGGAGCACATCACATAGTAGTCGTACCACATAGATATTAGCGAAGGAAGTATGTCAGATGGCACGGTGGTCGCTAGATCAGACTGGTGGGTTTTCTCCGGGTACTCCGGTTTCCTCCCACACGAATAACCACATATACGCTTTCATCCGCGCCAACGGGAGTGATTAATATAAGTTGTTAAAACTTGCTTCGCAAAATCGTTGTAAAATAAATAAAGTTTAAACAGAGATATTATTTTGTATGATTGAGACATACTATTTCGCTGTTGTAGTGTAAAGAACAAAACAAATATGTATACAATATGGTATTCCTTTGGGGATCGAACCCCACACTAGTCGTCTTTTGAAACCAATACATATTCCATTATGGCACATAATATACCATTGTTAAACTATTCAAGGATTCGAAAGTTGCAATATATATATATCTTCTGCTTAGTTTATTGCATACTTTAACACATTGTTTCTGGGGTGTAGTGGTTATCGTATCCACTTAACACGTCCTGGGTTCAATCCTCAGTGGAAACATAAATTTTTTAAACTAGTTTTCATCTTCCAATTGTATCGTTTTACTCTCATTTTGACACACAGAAACACAACTTGTGGCATCTCCTGAGGATGTTTGCTGTTTTAAATGTGTTAGTTAAATAAACGTCATGACATATTCTTTGGCTGTTGGATGATACATACTTGGAACTCGCCTATTATGAAATGGTGAAATGATGCAACAATCGAGTTGCCATGATTCTTCTGGTGTGTGTTGTTTTCACGATAGAGAGTTCGATTGACGCATTTGTTATGCATGATGCAATTAAGCACCTGGAATTAGTGTCATGTGAACCTCCGGCGGGACTCGAACCCGCAATCCCCGGCTTAGGAGGCCGATGCCTTATCCATTAGGCCACGGAGTTATATATCAGACTGGTGGCTATATATGAGTTCAATCCTCAGCGGAAACATAATTTTGACTTCTATTACTCTCTTATTTGGCGCAAGAAGCACAACTTGTGGTATTTCAAGAGGATATTTACCTTTTAAATTAGTTTTGTAGACGTCACGACAAATATTCAGTGTTTATTCAACGTTCTTTGGCTGTTGGAGTTTACATACTTGAAACTCAACTATTATGAAATGGTGAAATGATGCAACAAGTGAGTCGTCATGATTCTTCTGGTGTGTGTCAGCTTAGTGTTGGTGTCACGATAGAGAGTTCGATTGACAAATAAATATACTCGAATACTGTGATTGTCATCTAGTTATCAGGAAACAGTATGTTAAGATATATGTTAGCTAATATCAAAATATGATATCACATGGACACATTCAAAGGATACTCTACGATATCAAATCGTACAGTCGTGAACTAAAATATTATTGTAATAAAAATGGACGCATCTGTTATGCATGATGCACCTGGAATTAGTCTCATATGAACCTCCGGCGGGACTCGAACCCGCAATCCCCGGCTTAGGAGGCCGATGCCTTATCCATTAGGCCACGGAGGCAGACATCATACAATTGTTAAACTGTTCCACACATTTCCACATTATATATATGTCACAGGTACAATCGTGTTTTACGATGAACGGCGTAGCTTAATGTATAAAACTACTTAAACATCGCGCATGCGTTTACCGCCTTTTAAATTCATGTATCTTCGTTCTTTATGTCGTATGCAACGGAATTGAATCGGGGATATTCGACAATCTACGTCGGAGACGGAAATTAGAGATGTTTCCCGGGGCAATTTGCCGTGCAAGTGAACACTTGTCAGTCTATGTTTGTACTGTGTCCAATCGTTTTGTTTGTTGTATTTGTATGAATGAAAGATTGTATGAACGTGGGTGAGAGCTCTGCATGGATTGGTTATTAATATATTTCTTTCCACAACTATACCTCCGTGCTTGGTCACAACCCAGGAGAACTCTTACGAGTAACGTGTTACATGTAAAATAATTATAGAGAAATTATATTACTATCTATCTATCTATCTCTATCTATCTATCTATCTAGCTAGCTATCTATCTATCTATCTATCTATCTATCTATCTATCTATCTATCTATCTATCTATCTATCTATCTATCTATCTATCTATCTATCTATCTATCTATCTATCTATCTATCTATCTATCTATCTATCTATCTATCTATCTATCTATCTATCTATCTATCTTATCTATCTATCTATCTATCTATCTATCTATTTATCACTATCTATCTATCTATCTATCTATCTATCTATCTATATATCTATTTATCTATCTATCTATCATCTATCTATCTATCTTATATCTATCTATCTATCTTCCGCTAATGTCGAACCCCTCGCGGGGACATAGACATAAATAGCTCCTAAATAGTTTACCAATATATATTGAGTAGTTGCATACAGGCACTGTGGTAAGTTTTGCATTATATTAATATCGATTTTCTACATGTATATGTCTGGTTTTATGCAATGATTGAAATGTTTTTATACTTTGTTTTTATATGCTCTTGTATGTATTTACTTATGTTTTAAGCCTTTTTCCATATACGGAAACGGGAAATAAAGAAATAGAACGAACCTTACCTGACTCTAATCATAGAGAAATTATATTACTAAATAGTCTACCAATATATATTGAGTAGTTGCATACAGACACTGTGGCCTTTTTCCATATACGGAAACGGGAATTAAAGAAATAGATCGAACCTACGCCAGAGTGCCTTATATATATTGGCCCCTGTTGCATACACTGAACCGAATTTCTAAACGTCCACCTAATAAATTGTGAGTTTAGGGTAACGGGTCTGTGTATTAGTCCAAATATTGGTAGTCTATTCTTATCGACCATACTCTCTATCAATGTGCACTAAGAAAACACCAATTTATTGTCATGGCTGACCAAGCGGAACGGAAGGTTGGAATCCTAAGTTTTGGCATTAGGACCACGTGCACGGCATGGTGGGTGCTCAATTTGATTGCAATTTATTCTATGTGCGACCCGTAACCGAAAAATCAGAAAATATGGCTAGAATGACCATTGAGGAAAGCGGGCGAGCCGTCGGTATGCCTGATACAGGCACTTCTATCAGACAGGTATGTTCAGCGTTGTAATTAAATTCGATATTTCAAGTACATTTTGTAATGAATCATACAATGTCATATTTTAATATCATTCTAAATAATTTCCATCGTGTTTCCAGGTTTCACGACTTTTCAACAGACGGTATTCTACTATGGTATTTACTTGTTGACTGTCTTCAACTGTTATAAAACATTAGGTGGACGTTTAGTAATTCGGTTCAGTGTATAAATAAATGAATATCTACTGCTTATCTTCTTGCATTATATAACAAATGGCTTACGTGGTGTAGTCGTTATTCCATAAGTTTAGCAATAGGCTTCTATCAAATTATCATAGAACATGGACATACACAAAGAACGTTCATACCCAACGAACTCAAATCGTAGAATAGTGAATAGTATTCAGGTATTTAAGAAATTACGAATTGTTTTACACAATGCAATTATGAACATGTCATTGATCCAATATCAACTTCCGGTGGGAATGCGCAATCCCAGGGTTAGTAGGCCAGTGTATCTCATAGGCCAAGGAGGCACATAATATACAATCACTAAACTGTTCCAGGATTAAAATATTCCTCAAATATACATAAATATCTAATTCCTAGCTTCTTGCATTTTGCAATAAATTGTTTCCGTGGTGTAGTGGTTATCACATCCGCTTAACACGCGGAAGGTCCTGAGTTCAATCCTCAGCGGAAACATCTTATTGGACGCAAGAAGCACAACTTGTGGTATTTCAAGAGGATATTTGCCGTTTAAATTAGTTTTGTAAACGTCACGACAAATATTCAGTGTGTATTCAACACTCTTTGGCTGTTTAAAGATATATGCTTGAAACTCAACTATTATGAAATGGTGAAATGATGCATCAATCGAGTCGTCATGATACTTCTGGTGTGTTGTTGTCACAATAGAGAGTTCGATTTACATATCAATATACTCGAATAATGTGATTGACATCTGGTAATCAGAAAACAATAAGTTAGGCTAATATCAAACATGATATCACATGGACACATGCAAAGGACGTGCACAGACAATGATTTCAAATCGTACAATCGTGAATAATATTCAAGTTATTAAAAAAGGACGTCATTTTTACATGATGCAATTATGAACATGTGATTGATCCAATATCAACTTCCGGTGGGAATGCGCAATCCCAGGGTTAGGGGGGCGGTGTATTTCTTAGGCCAAGGAGGCACATAATATACAATCACTAAACTGTTCCAGGATTAGAATATTCCTCATATATACATAAATATCTAATTCTTAGCTTCTTGAATTTTGTAATAAATTGTTTCCATGGTGTAGTGGTTATCACATCCGCTTAACACGCGGAATGTCCTGAGTTCAATACTCAGCGGAAACATAATTTTGATTCTTATTTGACGCAACAAGCACAACTTGTGGTATTTCAAGAGGATATTTGCCGTTTAAATTAGTTTTATAAACGTCACGTCAACTATTCAGTGTGTGTTTATTCAACGCTCTTTGGCTATTGGATGATACATTATTGAAACTCAACTATTATGAAATAGTGAAATGATGCCCCAAGCGAGTCGCCATGATTCATCTGGTTAGGTACAGCATTTATTGCGAGGATGGGACAACTACAGCATTTACATACATGTACACCTTATAATTCTGTTTCACACATAATGTGACATATGTACGCTAAATGACCATTACATATCCATCATGAAAACAGCAAAGCCGCTCACGAAAAACCCATTAGGAAACGTGTACCCGTAGCAATGCTGTAAACTGTTTCTCTGGATATAAGATCACGGGATATTTTCATCTTATGGTACTCTGTATCTCCCTACTTACTCAAAAACATAAAATGTATATAATACATATATTGTGGATATTCATCCATGATCTGACATATCAAGAACTGGTATTGAAAATGTTTATGTCATATAAGCAAAATGTTATCCGGAATTTCAGTATAAAAATGTGAATTTGAATATTAAATATCGAATATCCCTCGCGTTATCCTAGCGTAGAAGTGATTACCACACAAAATCACCCTATAAATACCTGTATGAACATATATCTGCACGAAATACTCGAATAATCCGCCGTGTATTTTGTGTTCACAGGCCGTGTTAAGACATTCATTCTCAGCTATACGTTGTAACACAGAGAACTTATAAATATCAAATCGTACAGATGTTAACTAAAATAGTATTGTAATAAAAATGGATGCATTTGTTATGCATGATGCAATTAAGCACCTGAAATTAGTCTCATATGAAGCTCCGGCGGGACTCGAACCCGCAATCCCCGGCTTAGGAGGCCGATGCCGTATACATTAGGCCACGGAGGCAGATATGATACAATTGTTAAACTGTTCCACACATTTCCATATTATATTTATATACATAGATGAATATCTAGTGCTTATCTTCTTGCATTTTATAACAAATGGCTTACGTGGTGTAGTCGTTATTCCATAAGTTTAGCAATAGGCTTCTATCAAATTATCATAGAACATGGACATACACAAAGAACGCTCATCCCTACGAATTCAATTCGTAGAATAGTGAATAGTATTCAGGTATTTAAGAAATTACGAATTGTTTTACACAATGCAATTATGAACATGTGATTGATCCAATATCAACTTCCGGTGGGAATGCGCAATCCCAGGGTTAGGAGGCCGGTGTATCTCTTAGGCCAAGGAGGCACATAATATACAATCACTAAACTGTTCCAGGATTAGAATATTCCTCATATATACATAAATATCTAATTCCTAGCTTCTTGCATTTTGTAATAAATTGTTTCCGTGGTGTAGTGGTTGCTTAACACGCGGAAGGTCCTGAGTTCAATCCTCAGCGGAAACATAATTTTGACTCTTATTTGACGCAAGAAGCACAACTTGTGGTATTTCAAGAGGATATTTGCCGTTTAAATTAGTTTTATAAACGTCACGACAACTATTCAGTGTTTATTCAACGCTCTTTGGCTGTTGGATGATACATACTTGAAACTCAACTATTATGAAATGGTGAAATGATGCACCAAGCGAGTCGACATGATTCTTCTGGTGTGGGTAGAGAGTTCGATTGACATATTAATATACTCGAATACTGTGATTGTCATCTGGTTATCAGAAAACAGTAAGTTCAGCTATATGTAGGCTAATATCAAAATATGATATCACATGGACACATTCAAAGGATACCTACGATATCAAATCGTAAGTCGTTAACTAAAATAGTATTGTAATAAAAATGGACGCATTTGTTATGCATGATGCAATTAAGCACCTGGAATTAGTCTCATATGAACCTCCGGCGGGACTCGAACCGGGAATACCCGGCTTAGGAGGCCGATGCCTTATCCATTAGGCCACGGAGGCAGACATCATACAATTGTTAAACTGTTCCACACATGTCCATATTATAATTATATACATAGATGAATATCTATTGCTTATCTTCTTGCATTTTATAACAAATGGCTTACGTGGTGTAGTTGTTATTCCATAAGTTTAGCAATAGGCTCCTATCAAAGTATCATAGAACATGGACGTACACAAAGAACGCTCTTCCCTACGAATTCAAATCGTAGAATAGCGAATAGTATTCAGGTATTTAAGAAATTACGAATTGTTTTACACAATGCAATTATGAACATGTGATTGGTCCAATATCAACTTCCGGTGGGAATGAGCAATCCCAGGGTTAGGGGGGCGGTGTATCTCTTAGGCCAAGGAGGCACATAATATACAATCACTAAACTGTTCCAGGATTAGAATATTCCTCATATATACATCAATATCTAATTCCTAGCTTCTTGCATTTTGTAATAAATTGTTTCCGTGGTGTAGTGGTTATCACATCCGCTTCACACGCGGAAGGTCCTGAGTTCAATCCTCAGCGGAAACATAATTTTGACTCTTATTGGACGCAAGAAGCACAACTTGTGGTATTTCAAGAGGATTTTTGCCGTTTAAATTAGTTTTGTAAACGTCACGACAAATATTCAGTGTTTATTCAACGCTCTTTGGCTGTTTAAAGATATATACTTGAAACTCAACTATTATGAAATGGTGAAATGATGCATCAAGCGAGTCGTCATGATTCTTCTGGTGTGTGTCTGATTGTGTTGGTGTCATGATAGAGAGTTCGATTTACAAATCAATATACTCGAATAATGTGATTGTCATCTGGTAATCAGAAAACAATAGGTTGAGCTATAGGCTAATATCAAACATGATATCACATGGACACATGCAAAGGACGTGCACAGACAATGATTTCAAATCGTACATTCGTGAATAATATTCAAGTTATTAAAAAAGGACGTCATTTTTACATGATGCAATTATGAAAATGTGATTGATCCTATATCAACTTCCGGTGGGAATGCGCAATCCCAGGGTTAGGGGGGCGGTGTATTTCTTAGGCCAATGAGGCACATAATATACAATCACTAAACTGTTCCAGGATTAGAATATTCCTCATATATACATAAATATCTAATTCCTAGCTTCTTGCATTTTGTAATAAATTGTTTCCGTGGTGTAGTGGTTATCACATCCGCTTAACACGCGGAAGGTCCTGAGTTCAATCCTCAGCGGAAACATAATGTTGACTCTTATTTGACGCAAGATGCACAACTTGTGGTATTTCAAGAGGATATTTGCCGTTTAAATTAGTTTTATAAACATCACGACAACTATTCAGTGTTTATTCAACGCTCTTTGGCTATTGATGATACATTATTGAACCTCAACTATTATGAAATTGTGAAATGATACCCCAAGCGAGTCGCCATGATTCTTCTTGTATGGGTAGAGAGATCGATTGACATATTCCTTTACTGGAATACTGTGATTGTCATCTGATTATCACAAAACATGAAGTTCAGCTATATGTAGGTTAATATCAAAATATGATTTCACATGGACACATTCAAAGGATAACCTACGATATCGAACAGTCGTTAACTAAAATAGTATTGTAAAAAAATGGACGCATGATGCAATTAAGCACCTGGAATTAGTCTCATATGAACCTCCGGCGGGACTCGAACGCGCAATCCCCGGCTTAGGAGGCCGATGCCTTATCTATTAGGCCATGGATGCAGACATCATACAATTGTTATACTGTTCCACACAGTTCCATATTATAATTATATACATAGATGAATATCTAGTGCTTATCTTCTTGCATTTTATAACAAATGGCTTACGTGGTGTAGTCGTTATTCCATAAGTTTAGCAATAGGTTTCTATCGAAGTATCATAGAACATGGACTTACACAAAGAACGTTCATCCCTACGAATTCAAATCGTAGAATAGTGAATAGTATTCAGGTATTTAAGAAATTACGAATTGTTTTACACAATGCAATTATGAACATGTAATTGATCCAATATCAACTTCCGGTGGGAATGCGCAATCCCAGGGTTAGGAGGCCGGTGTATCTCTTAGGCCAAGGAGGCACATAATATACAATAATAGTCCTCATATATACATAAATATCTACCTAGCTTTTTGCATTTAGTAATAAATTGTTTCCGTGGTGTAGTGGTTATCACATCCGCTTAACACGCGGAAGGTCCTGAGGTCAATCCTCAGCGGAAACATAATTTTGACTCTTATTTAACGCAAGAAGCACAAGCAGCAGGGGGGTGAGTAACAAAATAAATGGAAGCCTCCGCGCCCCCCGTTGAGCCCTCCCTCCATGTTCCGGGTGAACAGACCTCTTAATTTGGGCCGAGGAGGCTCCTAGCCCCATTTCAGACAGCCAAAAAACACCCATATATGAGCCAAGGGACGGACCACAACCCTCGCCGGCCCAGGGCTCTCAGACACTACGTGCCAAAACAGATATGATAAACCACTTACCTGTCGGGGGTGAATCTCAATGATTATTAAGCCTTTTGGTCGTACCCCGGGCGCCTAATATAAGAGATATTATTTAAGAACCCTTTTTTTCCCCTTAAGTCGAAAATGTTTAATATTCTGGAGCACTAGGGATTGCTCGAGGCGTGTAATTGGGAGGACTTTCACGTTCGAGAGGACCTCCCCACATACATAAACACACTACGCGCTTAGTTGTTTTAACACTTTTTTTTCTCTCGTCCGATCTACCGTCAGCGATTAATTTATCGATGTTGGCCTTCGATAATACATCGGGAGATGCTCTACATTTAGTTCGGATATCCTCTTTTAAGGATTGGTATCGATCCCATTCTTCGCATACTATTTTAAATTCGGGTCGGATATTACGTTATCCCGAATAGCTTCGCTTATTATGAGATCGATACTGTTTTTCTTAGATTGGGCGGCAATCGCTATACGATCGTGTTTTTTACTTTTATTTTCTAGATGGCGTACGACTTTTCTTCCTACCATGCATAAAAGTCCGCTAGCCGCGGCAGCTACACCCAATCCTATAGCTATCGGAGTTCCTACGATCGTCGTTGTTATAGTAACGCTTCTGACTCCGCTAACTATAGAACCCGTAGCGAATATTGTATTAGCTCCTTCGACGATATTCGCTAATCGTTTATATTTTTTAGATATAGTTACCCGATTATTACGTTCGTTATGTAGTAAGGTTTGAATCTCTACGATTCTCCCCATTCTAAAAATCGAGGGATCTACATTAATCTCTTCCGTTATAGGTATAGTTGGGTATAACGCCATCTTTTTTTTTACTCTTTCATATTATAAATCTAGTTCAACTATTATAGCTACAGCACTAATAGCGTCTAACGGTCTAGCCGAAGTCGTTACAAAGTTTATAACATTACCCGCCATCACTTCAATAGGATTAGCAAAAACTATATACGCCGATCGAACGTCCTTAATTTTTGTAATACTTTCTTTTTGTGTAATTCCGTTAATTACGGGATGTACCGTAATCGTATCTAAACCATCACCTCCGCTACCAGTTTTTATGGAAGAAATAGACATGCGTAAAATTCTACCCGCTATAGTCATAGGGTATCCGGAATATTTATTATTAGCGCTATTACCGAATGCCCATCCCAATACATCGCGCAAAGGATCCCTTTCCTCGGCCCATATAGTAATAATATCTTTTTTAGGTTTATTTAATATAGTTGACGTTACGGCAATTAATCCGTCTAAGTGTTTTTCTAGAGCATTTAATTTACGAGTATCCGAATCTGGTTTATTTAATATAGTCGACGTTACGGCAACTAATCCGTTTAATTGTTTTTCTATACTATTTAATTTAGCCGATTCGGATTTATCTAATATATTTGACGACGTTATGGCTATAAATTTATTTAATCGTTTTTCTAGATCATTTAATTTACCGTTAGCTTTAATATATTCTTTATGACTACCCGGCCCATAAATACTCATTTTAATTCGAGTACTACGGAGATCGGAAATTCGTGATTGTCTAACTTTCTTCCGTTATCATCTCTGATAGTAATATCCAATTCGTTAATACAACCGCGTTCCAAATGTTTGAATTCTGGATTAGGATAATCTATAACAACGGGTTCCCCGAAGAAAGCATTTTCCGCGTCTATTATCGTAAGGAGTGTACTCGGAGCTCCATCACATACGTTATACGACGTATTTAATTGTTCTAAGTGCACTCGAATAGTTTTAGTTAAGGCAAAACTTACCGGTTTTTCGCCGACGTATATACCGGGTTCCAACCAACCTTTATTAGCGTTATACGTTTTAAATATACCTAGTATGTCACACATACCAGGTGTCATAGTTACTTTTTCGCGTTTGACATTTAGGGTTGCGATTCCGTTAGATTTACAAATGCTGATACTCGCGAAGTCGGTAAATTCTGTATCTATAAATGTTTGTAAATCCTCGAAATTCCATAAACCCGGTGATAATTTTACCGCGGTTATAGTACCCTCTTTTTGGTACCCAAATCCTTCGTTTATGATCGTATTATACCAACCGACCGTAAGAGTTATTGATCTGAGACCAACGCGTAGATCTCCGCCGCGGTAATCAATATATTGTTGGAGGCTTGTGGCCTCACCCCTTTGAACATCGGTGATTGTTTGAAACATAGTTATAATAAAATATGGCTAATACTTTAAATAGAACTTTCGGCTATAATCCTTCGGTTACTTATAAAACCGGCGGTGTATATAAACGCCAGTTTGAGGCCGTGAACCTAACCACCCTGATGATCACGGTCGGCCCGAACGAGGTCTTCTACACCGAGGTTACGAATATCTGGCGAAAATACAGGCTACCTCCTGTCAAGACGGACACCGTGGCGCAGGCTTGGAACAACACACCGATGCAGTTTTGGCAGAATCAGCTCAACTTCGCCATGTGGTGTGCCACGACCGGTTGCGGTGTGTCGTTCGAAGACCATCTGAACGGTGTAGGTGCCCAAAACGAACCGCTGATGCAATCGGTCTATATCTTCCACGTCTACTATACTATTAGGAGGATTTTAGACGAATTACGAGTCTCGCTACCGCAGGATAATAATTTAGATCCCTTCTCAAATACGTATGACCGGCGGGCATATGAGCGGCTCTGTGCAGAGTTTAGGTCAGCCCGATGACCGACTGGCGGCAGAAGAGCTTCCCGAACAGCAACGGGCTCGGCGATGCCTACACCAAAGGACATACCGCGTGGAAGCAGACCGATTTCAGGAACGACAGCCCGGATAAACACATTGCCACCCAGGATGCCGGAAATTGGGACCCGGCGAAAATGACATTCGGGGCAGAGGTCTCTGGCGGGCGTCACTGTGGTGTTTCATCCTGCAACTGGCTACCGCCAAAAAAGGCTCATATTGATCATATTCTGCAAGATCCGGGCGTAGACGGCGCCTGGAGCACATTTGTGTTAGATAAGTCGAACGGGTTAACCCAGGCCGGTGTTTCCCGCCTGAATGATTCAATCCGGACCTATGTCTGGGCTCTCCTGGGAGCCCAGTCACAGACGAGGTCCTGCATCGTGGGAGTTGGTACGGCATTTGACGCACAGAAGCAGTTTCTAGCGAATGTCGAGGACGCCATAAACTCCCCGGTGGACATCCCATCGGCAATCGTGCGGTACCAAGACGTTCTTCAGTATGCGAAGAGTCAGGTAGATTTCGTCTTCGGCCACAGCCTCTACATGGCCCCGAGTGACATGTTGCTGCGAATCGGTCATCGGGCCGGATACAACAATGAAATCGTGATAGCTAGCTCCAACCTGTCCTTAGGTCGCAATGACGATGTCAACGGGGTGGCTGACATACCAACAACTCACGGGAGCTTCTCCGCCGGTTCGCTTCATCAAAAGATTGCCGAGCCGGAACCAGACCCACCGGCAGAGGTTCCCGCGGGAACGACTGATGAAGAACAGCATGAAGCTGAGAAAAGTGCGCTCATTGTGGTTGGCGTGATCTCAGGGTTGGCAATTCTTTGGCTATTACCCCAGTAATGTACTAACCTAGACCGCGCCAGGCTGCAACATACAGTAGCCCGCCGACGGCAACGACCAGTGCCCATATATTTTCTGAGAGCCACCCCGCCGTCTTGCTCAAGAAGGTGAGGAGCCAGGAGGCAATGCCACCGATAATGCCAGGAAGCGCTGCCGCAGCCTTTCCGGCGAGTTTTGCCAGTGCCCTACCAAAATATTTCAACACCTTTTTAGCCCACTCCTTGATGCCCTCCTTAGCGGGAACCGCTACAGCGGCCCCCGCAGCAACCCCGCCTGTAAGAGCCAGCACAAGCGTACTCACAATAAACCCGAGTGCAGTCATAATGCTTACTAGTGTGACGCCCTGCTCTCTGAACAACGTGCGAAGACACTCGCCGAGCGTGGTGTCCTCATGGAGGACCCGTGATATAGTTTCGCGGATCCGATTGATTTGTGTACGGAGCGCCTCCCGGTTGGCAGAGGCGGCCTCCAAGCGGGCTGCTCTTTCATCCTGCAACCCCCGCAGGCGCTTAGTGATCCGCTCCCTATCTTCCGGTTCAGCCTCTTCTAGTTTTCTGTTTTCTAGCGCTATATGTTTATCGAGCTCCGTTAGTCTGGCGAGGTTGTTGGTTAGCTCGCCCCGGACCGTCTGCATGGTTTTATTAAGCCCGCGGAGTTCACGAAGGTTTAACGGCGGATCATCCATTGTGCTGAGTATGTCTTCTATCTGATTATCGGTGAACGTCGTCTCCACTGTGCGAATAGCATCGGTGGCGACTTGCGGGATCTCGTTGAGTTCAACTGTTTCTATTTTGTCTGCTGCTCCACCTAGCTCACTGGTAGCTGCATGGAGGGCCTCTACAGCCCGGGCGGATATAATTGTTTTACCTCGCACCCAATCCGTGAATCCAAGCTCGTCTCTGATGATTTGGCCGCCACCTCGCTTCCCGGCAATGGTATTTAATGAGAGTGGCTCGCCGGTGCGGGCATTGACAATCTCGATGTTAGAGGCGGATTTCAGGTGCAATCTACCGTACCGATTCAATTCAAACTTGGAGTAGTCACGGCCAACCGACGGGACCATGCCTTTTTCTGCCAGTTCGCCGTAGTAGGCATCTACGGCGGATCTGAGCAGTTCCTGACTAAGAGGCCCGATGGCCCCCCCAGGAGTGACATTTTCGTACGCCTGCGTCCCTCCAGGCAACATACCGGTATCATAGGTGTCTTCTACATCATCTTCTACATCATCATCGTGTACGAAATCATCCATATCAATATCTGCCATCAAAGGCTACCACATTTGGGTTCAATATAGTAATGGCTTCAACTCAATACGGACGCAAACTCAATCCATACCGCAGGCTGCGGGAGCCCCTCGGGGCAAAGGGCATACGACAGAGCGTGGTCATTACGAACAACCCCTCGACGATTGACCAGAACCAGCAGCTCTTGGTCCGCTTCCCCAACCTTGGAGCTAACGACGTGATTGTGCCAGGGACCGTTCGCCTCGCTTTCACCATCTCACTGACGTCGACAGACGTAAATCGAACCGTCGTCCAGAACCTGGGCCGCGCCATAGTCAAGAAAACGACTATCAAAATCAGTGGTAATGAGATTATGTCTATCGATGACTCCAATGTCTACTACTGTTACCAAGATCTCTGGAAGACTGCACAAGAGCGCGAAAATGCGGTCTATCAGGGAATTGACACTAGCAACAATCGGAACGTAACCAGACTTAGAATCGATGCTGGTAACAAGGCAGATAACGTTGCCGCGCACAACGCAATTTCTGCGGCATACGTTAACCGCTACCACATCCCACTCGACTTTGAGCTGCTGGAGAGCCACATGCCATTCTATCAAAGCGCACTGGTAGACCGCCTGGAATACGAACTAACGTTCAACGACTATAGCCGTGTTCTCATCGCTACAGACGTGAACTCGACGTATGCGGTGGAAAACATTTCACTGGAGTACGACATGGTCACGCTGCCCGACCTCGCACGGAGGATTAGAGAGCAGTATACCGGGCGGCTTGCAATCCTTTCTGACAGAGTTCTTCGTCATCGCAAAATAACGAAAAACAAAAACGACACCCTGTGGAACATTAATATCAACGTCCCGGCCCGCTCGATGAAGGGAATCCTGATGCTGTTCGAGGAGACCGGGGCTAGAGAAACCGAAAGCTTCCACAATCCCAAAATTACCAAGGTTGAGGTGACAATTGAGGGTGTCCCCAACCAGCTGTACAGCCAAGGCATGCGCGCCTACCAGCAGTGGGATGAAGCCAAAAAGCAGTTTGCATGCGGCTCTAAACGCGCCCCAGAGGTTGCTGCGGTAGCCAAAGACCTACAACTCTCGGACGTCTCTCTGGCAGAGTTCCTAACTTCGAAATACGCATTGTGGCTCGATTTGCGGACCAGCGATGATGACCAACTCCATGGTAATGGGCGCAGAGTGGAGAATGCCAGCGAGGGTGTAACAATCCAGATAGCTAAAGAAGCAGACGCCGATGGCGCATTGAACGTGTATCTGTACATTATTACAGATGCACAGCTCAACATTGAAGATGGTCGATTCGTCAGTGCGCTCTACTGATTTACTACCCCGCGACCCCCACTCGGCCATCATATGCGGTCAGACTGGTTGCGGTAAAACTGTATTCATACTGGACTTGCTCGAGGGCCCCGACCGCGGGATCTTTCGGCACATAGTTATCCTCTGCACTACGATTGCGCATAACGCAACTTACCAGAACCGCCCTTGGATCTGGAGGGATCCCGAGGTCTACATACTAGACCCCTGTGAAAAGTTACATACCTGGCTGCGGGTATTCTACACCATGTTCCAGGGTGAGCCCACCCTGTACGTGATTGACGACTGCTCGGCCAAGGCAGCTATGACCAAAAAGAAGGACATGCTATCAGAGCTGGCCTTCAGCGGACGGCATGCGCTGCAAAGCGTCTGGGTATTGACCCAGAAATACAACTCAGTTCTGAAGGATCTCCGCGAGCAGACACGCTGGGCCGCGGTCTTTCACTGCAAAGATCGTGATTCCTTCGAAAAGTGCCTTCGAGAGAATGACGTCATTCCTACGTATGAAGAGCGAGCCAAGGTACGCCAAACGCTTGCAGGAACAAAACACAGCACATTGCTGTTAAAGACGGACCAACCAGCTGCTTATAAAGTGCTATTCACAGCTTAACATGTGGGAAGCAATTTTGCTAATCACCCAGATCATAATTTCCACCACATTGGGTTGGTTCGTGTGGCAGTATGTTAGACTTAAGATGCGAGTACGGATAGCACTAAGAAAAATGAACTGCGACGAACTTCTTGATCAGTTGATGGATGCCGCGCCCACGATTGATGGGCCGATGGAAACATCGGTCCCGACTACCGAGACGCCGGGAGACGAGAGCGCCCGTCAAGACAACAAGCGTCAACGACTTGCAGCCCTAGCAGCAGGGGGGCAGACTGAACAATATCTAGGACGACAACTCACAACCGAGCATATCGACAATATGGCAAATAATACTATCGAGAAGCTCTACGCGCGCTATGAAGCGAGACTCGGGGCCGCGATGACACAAACCTTAGGGGCCGCAGTCATTCAGTTCTACGCAACAGTAGCAAGTATGTTTCTACCCAAACAACCAGAAAATCAACCGAGACTAGTTGCAGACCTCGAATCTGATCCGTTTATCAACCACGCGTTAAGCACAGCCACGTGCGAGCTATATCACAGGTATGGCATGTACCTTGCACCGCTCACCGCTGCGTTAACCACTGCGAAGCATTGCCACTTTGGACACGTATGCCCGCTTACCATAGCTAACGATGTCTACACCGGAGAGAGTGACAGATCCTGTAGTTCTGACACCGGAGGAGACGCCTGCGAAGCTGCAAACAACACGACGGAAGGATCCTAAAAAAACAAGCGGCAGGACGGGCAGGGGCTGCGGCTCGGAAGGCCAAGGAAGATAAAATACGTGCCGAGCTCAGAGATGCTAAAGCCACGTTGCAAACATCGAAACCCTCAGTTGCTGTCACCCCGGTGGAACAGGGCTACGCTGGAGAACAAACGGTTGTCGCCCCACAGCATGTTTCAGCGGTGGAAACCGAGACGAAACACTGGTACCAGTGTAGCGAGGTCTGGACCCCGTGGATCGTTGGCGGTCTTGCATGTGCCTTATGGGTTGTTGTGAACAGTAGACGGGAGGCTCATAAACCAATACCCGCCCGAGCTAACATTGTCGTTCCGACAGCGAGTCATTTAAAGACTTCGCTTGACCCATTCTATATGCAATAGTCGCGCGAAGAAAAACAATGTCTACTGACGGAAAAATGTTGGCCAATGCGGCGTATCATTCGGTTGTGGTATCTGGCTTGGCTGTGGGTTATGCACGCCTGGGTAAGATGGCCTTCAAAACAGCTACCCCCAAGCTGGACTTCAATGGCTATGACGTCGGCATGGTAGTTATTGATGTGGGCCTGGCCATGGCCACGAAAGATATGCTAATTAAGCATGGAATCATACCTGCAGATATCATGAAGTAGACGTATGTATAACAACGATGGTCTCGATCGCAATGCTAGTTGGGGTGCCCTGGCCAACGCCCTGGCCTTCAGCGGTAGCAACTACATATTCTCGATGATGCGAAACTCGGGCGTTGAAGAGGAGCGCAAACGGCACGATACAGCTGTAGAACAGCTCCAGATCGCGCAGTCAGCATGGTCCAACAAATGGGCTGAACGCCTTGATTGGATTAACGAAGAACTCCGCCGTCAGGGTCATGCCGTGCAAACTTTCCGGGACGTCGACACGGCGATCCGTGAGTACGCGCAGGCATTTCCGCATGTCGCGCCGCTGGGGTCGGAACGACAGCCCCGGCTCTCCGACTTCTATACACCTAGCGATGACCAGAAAGATCGTGAGATTGTCTTCGTCGTCCTGGGGATGACTGCGACAATCCTCGTGGTATACAAATTCGCTAAGTAATTGTCTCGCTTGAGATTTTGTTTCCTTTCAATATAGATATGGGTTTATCAGAGGAGCTGTATTTTGCAATGCTTGATGTCGGGTACTGTGCCAAGCGAAACAAACATCCTGGCCCACTTGGTCATACTATGATAAACACGGCGCAGCGATTCCTGGAGTCGTGGCGTACCAATCACTCTTCTGTACAGAAATTCGCTACCAGGGTCCTATCAGGCCCAACTGACCTTAGAGCTACAACTGGGTTGCTAGATCCGATGACACGCAGGGCATGTTGGAGACTCATAGGATTATTAGAATACATTCGCGCGTTGGATAGCGAAACAGCCATGTCACAAGCTTAGCTTATATCATGACCGACAGTAATCTTAGCTCGCTATACTACAGTCCACGCGGTTACTGGAAGGGACTCGCAGCCATAAAAAACCTCGCCGCGGCCGCTAAGGTCTCCGAAGATGTGACACGGGGTTGGCTGAAGAAGCAGGCCATCTGGCAGATCTACCTCCCCGCCCCACGACACATACCGCGACCCAAGTTCGACGTACCGGTGCCAAACGACGTCCACCAGGCCGACCTCCTATTTCTACCTCACGACAGGGCGGGTCGCAAAACGTTCAAGTACGCCCTCACCATCGTTGACGTGGCCTCCCGATACAAAGAGGCAGAGCCCCTGGCCACGAAAGAGGCTAAGGAGGTCTCAGCTGCCCTTGAAAGGATTTACAGGCGGAGCCCACTGAAATGGCCAAAGTTGCTTCAGGTCGATCCGGGGCGCGAGTTCATGGGTGCGGTGAACCAACTGCTGGCCAAACACGGTGTCTCTGTCAGGCGTGGCCGTGTGGATATCCATCGAGACCAAGGGATTGTGGAGCGTTTCAATCGCACCCTGGCAGAGCGGCTCTTTGGGCACCAATACGCCCAAGAGATGAGACTTCCGTCTGGAGAACGATCGGCTGAATGGGTGGCTCGGCTGCCTGCCGTGGTTGCGGCTTTGAACGGCGAAGTGACCAGATTGACCGGTAAGAAACCTTCTAATGCCATGAAGGCCAAGAGTGTGGCGCAAAAGCCCTCATCCGTGGTCGCAGCTTCGTCGCACCGTCCCGTTGGCTCGTCGGAGCGAAAGCTCCCCTCGGGTGTTGGCGTTCGCTACCGCTACCAACCCGGCGAACTGGAGGGTGGCCGTCGTCGTGCGACCGACCCTGTGTGGTCCCTCCAGGTATACCGGCTTGGTCGCTCGGTTACCAAACCTGAAGAGCCCGTGCTCTACTATCTGCTGGATGGCCCTCAGCGGGGGTTTGTCCGGGAAGAGCTGCTTGTGGTGCCTCCTGATACCGTGCTGCCACCTGATGGGGTTTCTTAAACGTTGAGGACCGCGTAACCCCTTTTTCTGTTGCATTCCAGGCACGTTAGCCGGATATTGTCACGAGTATGGCCTCGGGTGTTGTCCAACCGGTCGACACTGAACTGCTGAGTATCTTTGGGTTGGTATACCCAGAGGAGCTCGATGTTGCATGCCGCGCAGCGGTTCTGCTGGCCCTCTTTGAGTGCGAGGATGTGATCGACCTTGAGAATGAATCCCTGGAGACCTCTGGCCTGATCATGGCGCTTGTATGCCACAAGCTTTCTCTGGATGACTTTGCGGAGCTGCTGCTCAGTGAGTGGCTCTGCCACATCGGAACCCTCTTCCGGTGGGCAGACTACTCGTTCGAGCTGGTGCATGTACTCCACGCGGCTGACGGCGAGGTATGCGAGGTTCGACCATTAGAGATAGTCGTCGATAATCCAGACTTTTTGCGGATCGCGGATTGTGAGCCCCTGGCTCGAGTGGACTGTCATGGCATAGCCGAGAGCCCAGTCTTGTCCCCACTTGCCGTCCATAACTTATTGGGCATAGTGGACAGGCACCTCAACGATGTCATTGAGGACGAGCTCTTCCTACTCTGGCCTACCAGGCCCTGGGATGGTCACCATAATGTTTTGTCTTCGGGTGTCTTTTGGGCGATAGAGGAGGGGCACCGGCTCGTCAGGGAAGTGCTCCTTATGGTAATGGAATAGCAGCTCTTGTGCGCGGTTGTGCAACCGCGCACCTTCTGTCTCGAGGTCAAGATACGGTCGCCTGGCTTCCATACTGCAATGAATCTGTCCCATCCGAGGCAGGTGGATAGGGCCTTTCTCATGGCCGAGAACTGCACCCGATCCGGCCGGAGGCGGATCTCCCCTTTGAGGGCTTTGAGGGCCGGGTCTTTCGCTCTGTGGTCAACCTCAACCTCTTCATAGTAGTGGGCAGCATGTCGCAGCCAGTCATGTGGCATCTCGCCTGCAATTGGTGGTGGCTGACCCTGGTCACCACAGCAGATGATGTGGACCCCTTTCTGGTCTAACCAGTCTAGGAACACTTCCAGGATTGGCTTTGGGACAGTGCAAACCTCGTCCCAGATGATCACGCGGGGTATGTACTTTTGGCCCATCCTTTCTGGGGTCCAGTCAGTCTGGCCACTCCAGCGGAAGAAGCTATGGTAGGTCTGAGCCTTGACCCCTCTGGCCCGCATCTCTTTGGCCAGACGGTGGGTCGGGGTGAACACCAGGGGGTCTCTGGTGCGGAACGATTCGATCGCTCGTGTGGTTTTGCCACTACCACCCCCACCATTCATGTAGCTCAACTGGTGCCGAGTCAGTGGGTCATTGAAGCAGGGGGCCTGACTCGGTGGTAAGTCTTTTTGTTGGCCTTGGTATACCAGCCTGGGGACATATGCAGCATGTTCCTGAGGCATATACAGCTGATCACCCTTGTCTCTCCACTGGGCTGGTTCTACTGAGGGCAGATACTCTATTCCCAGGAGACAATTCACGCACAAGTCAATTTCACAGTTGCAGGTCCTGTGGGCAACATAGGCCTCGACATCCTTGAGCTTGTGTAGTGCCGTCTTCTGGATGTATATGCTGTCTGTGGCCACTCGGACAGCCTCCTTGGCATCGAAACGCTGGAGCATGCTGAGGAGATTGATATGGGCATACGCGAGCATGCTCGCCCTCAAGTGAGCATACTGTGGCTGGCTTCCGTCATAGTACGTGAGAACATGTCCGAGGGGGCACTTTTGGGGTGCTCCGACAAGAGTGCCACTCTGGCGAGTGTCCCTCACCAGGTAATCCAGCTCTCCCTGGTCAGTCACGAGGCGCCGCGTCAGTCGCTTGCCTTCAGCTTTGGCGCCCTGGGTGAACTTACCAATAATGCTGCATCCCTGATCACGATCCTCGGGGAGCCAGACCTCCTCCTGCTTGGTATAGGAGATGATGGCCTCCCGGACATGCAAGTGAGTCAAGAGCCCAGATTCGGTGAGGTATGCGAGGAGGGGTGTGGGGGCCCACCCCCTCTCCTCAAAATGCTTCCCAAACCAGGCAGGGATTACGGGATGACTGTCTTGTTTGAACACCCACTCTGTGACCTCAGCAAACCCTGCGCTGATGTCTTTGGGCAAAGGCCCATTAATAGCCACTCTCGTCATCCTGTGGGTAGGGTGGCCAAACCGCTCAAAGTATGATTTTGCTTCGCCGAAGCCTTGGAAGCTGGCAGGGTAACAGGCCTTCATGTCGATGCTGACAACGTCTCTCGTGTCATAGTCCATGGAGTTCCAGAGGCCACCATGGCCGTGTTCTACACAGGCTTTTTGGATATCATCTGCGAAGAACGTCGGGGTGGGCTTCCAGCCGTTCCTTTCTTTGGCCAATATGCTCGCCGCATGGTTTACCCCCAAAGGCCCTGTCGGCACGAGATTCATCACTTAGATGGGTGCAGGCCTCCTGGAGCCTTTGGTGGTCCTCCTGAGTTCTGAAAGTACGACCGTCTTGGAGTACGAACTGGTTGACGTTGAGTTGCTTGTCACCGCAACCGAGAAGCCAGACGGCTAGAGGCTCACATTGGGTCGCTTGTCGGATTGCTTCCCACACATCGCCTTCATAGATGTGGACCTGCCTGGACTGTGGGAAGTGGAGGTCTTTGGGCCAGGCGTGGCCGTTGTGGCAGATGAGTTCTACCATCCCATAACTTCTGGTACCCCGTCTCTGGTACAGGCCACTGTTATATATGTCCTCGCCGGCGATGTCCTTCAAGATGATTGCACGCTGGAGACTACTCTCCAGTACGGCCACATCGTCGACCGTGGCACCAGACTCATGGACATTGTCCTCCCACTCCCGGATTTTCTGGCGTCTGGTTGAGTTGAGACCCTGGCCCCTCAGGGCGCCCTCAAAATGCTCCACGACTCGCTGGGCCACACAGTTAAGATCGCCGTCTCTTAGCGGGGCAAGGTTGGCAGGATCCGGGTTTCTGAGGGGATAGATGCCGTAGACAACCGCGGTGACGGGGTATGCATTCTGAAAGTAAGGCTTGTCGATTCCCGCGAGGGCACCCGGCTTCGTGTTCCGATCGATGGTTACAACTGCCTGACCTTTCTTCCTATCTGTCCTCACTGGGTCAAACTTGTCTTCGACCACCCAGTCACCTTCATCCCGCTCTCGCAGGTACTTGAGCTTGAGGATATGCTCACCCTCGGGGAGCTCTCGCAAGAGCTCTGCAGCTCTGACATCCGTCATAGTGGCATCCAGAGACATACGGCCCGCCCCGGCTTCTACCCTCCATGTGGAGAAGACCACCGAGGCTTCAACAACTTGAAACTCGTCTTTAGCATCGTTCAAGATCCCTACCCACGGTTCATCAGCCGGGAATCTTACCGGGGGAGGGACCGGGATGTCCAGGTCGAAGGTATATCCCGCGGGGGGTGGGGGCTTCGGCGCTTCCGGGATGTCGAGCCGCTCGCGAAGAATTTCGGGACCTTCCCTCGCGATCGCGCGGGCTAGGGGTTCTTTCGAGCCCTTGGTCAGGCCGTGTAAATGCGGCCTCCTCAAGCGTTCCGTGATCTTGCGGAGATGCGGGAGGCGCTCTCGCGGCCGCCTCGCGACCGCCTCGCGACCCGGGCGGCGTACTTCCCGGTCCGCAGCGCCGCATCGACTTCGACCCTGAGCTGCCCCGCCTCACGGACATGTTGGGCCTTTTTAAGAGGGTTATATCTCCTGAGTGCGGGGAATCGCCCCGTCTTTACCGCCCGCCGCAGACGTCTCGTGTATTCGGCGGCGCGAACTTTCGCAATCGCCTCTAAGAGGTCTCGTTTCTTGAGCCTTGATCTTCCACGAATACCCAACTCCCGAGCTTTCAATCGCAGTTCGGTAACTGTGACCCATTATATGGGTATACCTTAATGTCCACTATTCTCTAAATCTGAAGCAACTTTGTAAGTGATAATATGTTATAACGTACAACTATAAACAGTATATTATAACTGATATTATTTCTCTAAATCTAAAATTATTTTATTCGAAATTCCAAAAGTTGGACCAAGACCTTCTCAAACTTTA
>CM026396.1:25299062-25339111 GCA_014843695.1 Archivesica marissinica | reverse complement strand
GACACCTACACGTACTGGATATAGATACATACACGTACTAGATATAGATACCTACACGTACTGGATATAGATACCTACACGTACTGGATATAGACACCTACACGTACTGGATATAGACACCTACACGTACTGGATATAGACACCTACACCTACTGGATATAGACACCTACACCTACTGGATATAGACACCTACACGTACTGGATATAGACACCTACACTACTGGATATAGACACCTACACGTACTGGATATAGACACCTACACGTACTGGATATAGATACATACACGTACTAGATATAGATACCTACACGTACTGGATATAGATACCTACACGTACTGGATATAGACACCTACACGTACTGGATATAGATACCTACACGTACTGTATATAGATACATACACGTACTGGATATAGACACCTACACATACTGGATATAGATACCTACACGTACTGGATATAGACACCTACACGTACTGGATATAGACACCTACACGTACTGAATATAGACACCTACACGTACTGTATATAGATACCTACACGTACTGGATATAGATACCTACACGTACTGGATATAGACACATACACGTACTAGATATAGATAAATACACGTACTGGATATAGACACCTACACGTACTGGATGTAGATACCTACACGTACTGGATATAGACACCTACACGTACTGGAAACTGACACCTACACGTACTGGAAACTGACACCTACACGTACTGGATATAGACACCTACACGTACTGGATATAGATACCTACACGTACTGTATATAGATACCTACACGTACTGGATATAGAACCTACACGTACTGGATATAGACACCTACACGTACTGGATATAGACACCTACACGTACTGGATATAGACACCTACACGTACTGGATATAGATACCTACGTACTGGATATAGATACCTACACGTACTGGATATAGATACCTACGTACTGGATATAGATACCTACACGTACTGGATATAGATACCTACACGTACTGGGTATAGATACGTACTGGATATAGACACCTACACGTACTAGATATATATACATACACGTACTGGATATAGATACGTACTGGATATAGACACCTACACGTACTAGATATAGATACATACACGTACTGGATATAGATACATACACGTACTGGATATAGACACCTACACATACTGGATATAGATACCTACACGTACTGGATATAGATACGTACTGGATATAGACACCTACACGTACTAGATATAGATACATACACGTACTGGATATAGATACATACACGTACTGGATATAGACACCTACACATACTGGATATAGATACCTACACGTACTGGATATAGACACATACACGTACTGGATATAGACACCTACACGTACTGGATATAGATACCTACACGTACTGGATATAGATACCTACACGTACTGGATATAAACACCTACACGTACTGGATATAGACACCTACACGTACTGGATATAGACACCTACACGTACTGGATATAGATACCTACACGTACTGGATATAGACATTTACACGTACTGGAAACTGACACCTACACGTACTGGATATAGACACCTACACATACTGGATATATATACAATACACGTACTGGATATAGATACCTACACCTACTGGATATAGATACCTACACGTACTGGATATAGACACCTACACGTACTGGAAACTGACACCTATACATACTGGAAACTGACACCTACACGTACTGGAAACTGACACCTATACGTACTGGAGACTGACACGTACGGGAAACTGACACCTACACGACCTGGAAACTGACACCTACACGTACTGGAAACTGACACATTCACGTACTGGATATAGACACCTACACGTACTGGATATAGACACCTACACGTACGGGAAACTGACACCTACGCATACTGGAAACCGACACCTACACGTACTGGAAACTGACACCTACACGTACTGGATATAGACACCTATACATACTGGAAACTGACACCTACACGTACTGGATATAGATACCTACACGTACGGGAAACTGACACCTACACATACTGGATATAGATACCTACACCTACTGGATATAGATACCTACGTACTGGATATAGACACCTACACGTACTGGATATAGATACATACACGTACTAGATATAGATACCTACACGTACTGGATATAGATACCTACACGTACTGGATATAGACACCTACACGTACTGGATATAGACACCTACACGTACTGGATATAGACACCTACACGTACTGGATATAGACACCTATACATACTGAACTGACACCTACACGTACTGATATAGATACCTACACGTACGGGAACTCACCTACACATACTGGATATAGACCTACACGTACTGGATATAGATACCTACGTACTGGATATAGACACCTACACGTACTGGATATAGACACCTACACGTACTGGATATAGATACCTACACGTACTGGATATAGATACCTACACGTACTGGATATAGATACCTACACGTACTGGATATAGATACCTACGTACTGGATATAGATACCTACACGTACTGGATATAGACACCTACACATACTGGATATAGATACCTACACGTACTGGATATAGACACCTACACGTACTGGATATAGACACCTACACGTACTGGATATAGATACATACGTACTGGATATAGATACTTACACGTACTGGATTTAGATACGTACTGGATATAGACACCTACACGTACTGGATATAGATACCTACACGTACTGGATATAGATACCTACACGTACTGGATATAGACACCTACACGTACTGGATATAGACACCTACACGTACTGGATATAGACACCTACACGTACTGTATATATATACCTACACCTACTGGATATAGATACCTACGTACTGGATATAGACACCTACACGTACTGGATATAGATACCTACACGTACTGGATATAGATACATACACGTACTGGATATAGATACCTACACGTACTGGATATAGACACCTACATATACTGGATATAGATACCTACACGTACTGGATATATATACCTACACGTACTGGATATAGATACTTCCGTACTGGATATAGATACCTACACGTACTGGATATAGACACCTACACATACTGGATATAGATACCTACACGTACTGGATATAGACACATATACGTACTGGATATAGACACCTACACGTACTGTATATAGATACCTACACATACTGGATATAGATACCTACACGTACTGGATATAGATACCTACACGTACTGGATATAGACACCTACACATACTGGATATAGATACCTACACGTACTGGATATAGACACATACACGTACTGGATATAGACACCTACACGTACTGGATATAGACACCTACACGTACTGGATATAGATACCTACACGTACTGGATATAGACACCTACACGTACTAGATATAGATACATACACCTACTGGATATAGACACCTACACGTACTGGATATAGACACCTACACGTACTGGATATAGACACCTACACGTACTGGATATAGACACCTACACGTACTGGATATAGATACCTACACGTACTGGATAGACACGTACTGGAAACTGACACCTACACGTACTGGATATAGACACCTACACATACTGGATATATATACAATACACGTACTGGATATAGATACCTACACATACTGGATATAGATACCCACACGTACTGGATATAGACACCTACACGTACTGGAAACTGACACCTATACATACTGGAAACTGACACCTACACGTACTGGAAACTGACACCTATACGTACTGGAGACTGACACCTACACGTACTGGAAACTGACACGTACGGGAAACTGACACCTACACGACCTGGAAACTGACACCTACACGTACTGGAAACTGACACCTTCACGTACTGGATATAGACACCTACACGTACTGGATATAGACACGTACGGGAAACTGACACCTACGCATACTGGAAACCGACATCTACACGTACGGGAAACTGACACCTACACGTACTGGATATAGACACCTACACGTACTGGATATAGACACCTATACATACTGGAAACTGACACCTACACGTACTGAACATAGATACCTACACGTACGGGAAACTGACACCTACACATACTGGATATAGATACCTACGTACTGGATATAGACACCTACACGTACTGGATATAGACACCTACACGTACTGGATATAGATACCTACACGTACTGGATATAGATACCTACACGTACTGGATATAGATACCTACACGTACTGGATATAGATACCTACGTACTGGATATATATACCTACACGTACTGATATAGACACCTACACATACTGGATATAGATACCTACACGTACTGGATATAGACACCTACACGTACTGGATATAGACACCTACACGTACTGGATATAGATACATACGTACTGGATATAGATACCTACACGTACTGGATTTAGATACGTACTGGATATAGACACCTACACGTACTGGATATAGATACCTACACGTACTGGATATAGATACCTACACGTACTGGATATAGACACCTACACGTACTGTATATATATACCTACACCTACTGGATATAGATACCTACGTACTGGATATAGACACCTACACGTACTGGATATAGATACCTACACGTACTGGATATAGATACATACACGTACTGGATATAGATACCTACACGTACTGGATATAGACACCTACATATACTGGATATAGATACCTACACGTACTGGATATATATACCTACACGTACTGGATATAGATACCTCCGTACTGGATATAGATACCTACACGTACTGGATATAGACACCTACACATACTGGATATAGATACCTACACGTACTGGATATAGACACATATACGTACTGGATATAGACACCTACACGTACTGTATATAGATACCTACACGTACTGGATATAGATACCTACACGTACTGGATATAGATACCTACACGTACTGGATATAGACACCTACACATACTGGATATAGATACCTACACGTACTGGATATAGACACATACACGTACTGGATATAGACACCTACACGTACTGGATATAGACACCTACACGTACTGGATATAGATACCTACACGTACTGGATATAGACACCTACACGTACTAGATATAGATACATACACCTACTGGATATAGACACCTACACGTACTGGATATAGACACCTACACGTACTGGATATAGACACCTACACGTACTGGATATAGACACCTACACGTACTGGATATAGATACCTACACGTACTGGAAACTGACACCTACACGTACTGGATATAGACACCTACACATACTGGATATATATACAATACACGTACTGGATATAGATACCTACACATACTGGATATAGATACCCACACGTACTGGATATAGACACCTACACGTACTGGAAACTGACACCTATACATACTGGAAACTGACACCTACACGTACTGGAAACTGACACCTATACGTACTGGAGACTGACACCTACACGTACTGGAAACTGACACGTACGGGAAACTGACACCTACACGACCTGGAAACTGACACCTACACGTACTGGAAACTGACACCTTCACGTACTGGATATAGACACCTACACGTACTGGATATAGACACCTACACGTACGGGAAACTGACACCTACGCATACTGGAAACCGACATCTACACGTACGGGAAACTGACACCTACACGTACTGGATATAGACACCTACACGTACTGGATATAGACACCTATACATACTGGAAACTGACACCTACACGTACTGCATATAGATACCTACACGTACGGGAAACTGACACCTACACATACTGGATATAGATACCTACATCTACTGGATATAGATACCTACGTACTGGATATAGACACCTACACGTACTAGATATAGATACCTACACGTACTGGATAAAGATACTTACACGTACTGGATATAGACACCTACACGTACTGGATATAGATACCTACACGTACTGGATATAGATACATACACGTACTGGATATAGACACCTACACATACTGGATATAGATACCTACACGTACTGGATATAGATACCTACACGTACTGGATATAGACACCTACACGTACTAGATATAGATAAATACACGTACTGAATATAGACACCTACACGTACTGGATATAGACACCTACACGTACTGGATATAGATACCTACACGTACTGAATATAGAAACCTACACGTACTGGAAACTGACACCTACACGTACTGGATATAGACACCTACACATACTGGATATATATACCTACACGTACTGGATATAGATACCTACACCTACTGGATATAGATACCTACACGTACTGGATATAGACACCTACACGTACTGGATATCTACACGTACTGGATATAGAAACCTACATGTACTGGATATAGACACCTACACGTACTGGATATAGATACCTACACGTACTGGATATAGATACCTACACGTACTGGATATAGACACCTACACGTACTGGATATAGACACCTACACGTACTGGATATAGACACCTACACGTACTGGATATAGATACACACGTACTGGATATAGATACCTACACGTACTGGATATAGATACGTACTGGATATAGACACCTACACGTACTGGATATAGATACCTACACGTACTGGATATAGATACCTACACGTACTGGATATAGACACCTACACGTACTGGATATAGACACCTACACGTACTGGATATAGACACCTACACGTACTGGATATAGACACCTACACGTACTGGATATAGATACCTACACGTACTGGATATAGACACCTACACGTACTGGATATAGACACCTACACGTACTGGATATAGACACCTACACGTACTGGATATAGACACCTACACGTACTGGATATAGACACCTACACGTACTGGATATAGATACCTACACGTACTGGATATAGACACCTACACGTACTGGATATAGACACCTACACGTACTGGATATAGACACCTACACGTACTGGATATAGACACCTACACGTACTGGATATAGATACCTACACGTACTGGATATAGACACCTACACGTACTGGATATAGACACCTACACGTACTGGATATAGATACCTACACGTACTGGATATAGATACGTACTGGATATAGATACATACACGTACTGGATATAGATACGTACTGGATATAGACACCTACACGTACTGGATATAGATACCTACACGTACTGGATATAGACACCTACACGTACTGGATATAGATACCTACACGTACTGGATATAGATACATACACGTACTGGATATATACACCTACACGTACTGGATATATACACCTACACGTACTGGATATATACACCTACACGTACTGGATATAGACACCTACACGTACTGGATATAGACACGTACTGGATATAGACACCAACACGTACTGGATATAGACACCTACACGTACTGGATATAGACACCTACACGTACTAGATATAGATACCTACACGTACTGGATATAAATACCTACACGTACGGGATATAGATACCTACACGTACTGGATATAGACACCTACACGTACTGGATATAGACACCTACACGTACTGGATATAGACACCTACACGTACTGGATATAGATACCTACGTACGGGATATAGATACCTACACGTACTGGATATATACACCTACACGTACTGGATATAGACACATACACGTACTGGATATAGACACCTATACGTACTGGATATAGACACCTACACGTACTGGAAACTGACACCTATACATACTGGAAACTGACACCTACACGTACTGGATATAGACACCTACACGTACTGGATATAGGTACATACACGTACTGGATATAGATACCTACACGTACTGGATATAGACACCTACACGTACTGGATATAGATACCTACGTACTGGATATAGATACCTACACGTACTGGATATAGATACCTACACGTACTGGATATAGACACCTACACGTACTGGATATAGATACCTACGTACTGGATATAGATACCTACACGTACTGGATATAGACACCTACACGTACTGGATATAGACACCTACACGTACTGGATATAGACACCTACACGTACTGGATATAGATACCTACACGTACTGGATATAATACCTACACGTACTGGATATAGACACTTACACGTACTGGATATAGACACCTACACGTACTGGATATAGACAACTACACGTACTGGATATAGACACATACACGTACTGGATATAGACACCTACACATACTGGATATAGATACATACACGTACTGGATATAGATACATACACGTACTGGATATAGACACCTACACGTACTGGATATAGACACATACACGTACTGGAAACTGATACATACACTTACGGGAAACTGACACCTAAACATACTGGATATAGACATATACACGTACTGGATATAGATACATACACGTACTGGATATAGACACCTACACGTACTGGATATAGACACCTACACGTACTGGATATAGATACCTACACGTACTGGATATAGATACCTACACGTACTGGATATAGATACCTACACGTACTGGATATAGACACCTACACATACTGGATATAGATACCTACACGTACTGGATATAGACACCTACACATACTGGATATAGACACCTACACGTACTGACTATAGATACCTACACGTACTGGATATAGACACCTACACGTACTGGAAACTGACACCTATACATACTGGAAACTGACACCTAGACGTACTGGAAACTGACACCTATACGTACTGGAGACTGACACCTACATGTACTGGAAACTGACACGTACGGGAAACTGACACCTACACGACCTGGAAACTGACACCTACACGTACTGGAAACTGACACCTTCACGTACTGGATATAGACACCTACACGTTCTGGATATAGACACCTACACGTACGGGAAACTGACACCTACGCATACTGGAAACCGACACCTACACGTACGGGAAACTGACACCTACACGTACTGGATATAGACACCTACACGTACTGGATATAGATACCTACACGTACTGGATATAGACACCTACACGTACTGGATATAGATACCTACGTACTGGATATAGATACCTACACGTACTGGATATAGACACCTACACGTACTGGATATAGACACCTACACGTACTGGATATAGACACCTACACGTACTGGATATAGATACCTACACGTACTGGATATAGATACCTACACGTACTGGATATAGACACTTACACGTACTGGATATAGACACCTACACGTACTGGATATAGACACCTACACGTACTGGATATAGACACCTACACGTACTGGATATAGACACCTACACATACTGGATATAGATACATACACGTACTGGATATAGATACATACACGTACTGGATATAGACACCTACACGTACTGGATATAGACACCTACACGTACTGGATATAGATACCTACACGTACTGGATATAGATACCTACACGTACTGGATATAGATACCTACACGTACTGGATATAGACACCTACACATACTGGATATAGATACCTACACGTACTGGATATAGACACCTACACATACTGGATATAGACACCTACACGTACTGAATATAGATACCTACACGTACTGGATATAGACACCTACACGTACTGGAAACTGACACCTATACATACTGGAAACTGACACCTAGACGTACTGGAAACTGACACCTATACGTACTGGAGACTGACACCTACACGTACTGGAAACTGACACGTACGGGAAACTGACACCTACACGACCTGGAAACTGACACATACACGTACTGGAAACTGACACCTTCACGTACTGGATATAGACACCTACACGTTCTGGATATAGACACCTACACGTACGGGAAACTGACACCTACGCATACTGGAAACCGACACCTACACGTACGGGAAACTGACACCTACACGTACTGGATATAGACACCTACACGTACTGGATATAGACACCTATACATACTGGAAACTGACACCTACACGTACTGGACATAGATACCTACACGTACGGGAAACTGACACCTACACATACTGGATATAGATACCTACACGTACTGGATATAGATACCTACACCTACTGGATATAGATACATACGTACTGGATATAGACACCTACACGTACTAGATATAGATACCTACACGTACTGGATATAGATACCTACACGTACTGGATATAGACACCTACACGTACTGGATATAGATACCTACACGTACTGGATATAGATACATACACGTACTGGATATAGACACTTACACATACTGGATATAGATACCTACACGTACTGGATATAGACACCTACACGTACTGGATATAGACACCTACACGTACTGGATATAGACACCTATACGTACTGGATATAGATACCTACACGTTCTGGATATAGATACCTACACGTACTGTATATAGACACCTACACATACTAGATATAGCTACATACACGTACTGGATATAGACACCTACACGTACTGAATATAGACACCTACACGTACTGGATATAGACACCTACACGTACTGGAAACTGACACCTACACGTACTGGATATAGATACGTACACGTACTGGATATAGACACCTACACATACTGGATATAGATACCTACACGTACTGGATATAGACACCTACACATACTGGATATAGACACCTACACGTACTGACTATAGATACCTACACGTACTGGATATAGACACCTACACGTACTGGAAACTGACACCTATACATACTGGAAACTGACACCTAGACGTACTGGAAACTGACACCTATACGTACTGGAGACTGACACCTACACGTACTGGAAACTGACACGTTCGGGAAACTGACACCTACACGACCTGTAAACTGACACATACACGTACTGGAAACTGACACCTTCACGTACTGGATATAGACACCTACACGTTCTGGATATAGACACCTACACCTACGGGAAACTGACACCTACGCATACTGGAAACCGACACCTACACGTACGGGAAACTGACACCTACACGTACTGGATATAGACACCTACACGTACTGGATATAGACACCTATACATACTGGAAACTGACACCTACACGTACTGGACATAGATACCTACACGTACGGGAAACTGACACCTACACATACTGGATATAGATCCTACCGTACTGGATATAGATACCTACACCTACTGGATATAGATACCTACGTACTGGATATAGACACCTACACGTACTAGATATAGATACCTACACGTACTGGATATAGATACCTACACGTACTGGATATAGACACCTACACGTACTGGATATAGATACCTACACGTACTGGATATAGATACATATACGTACTGGATATAGACACCTACACATACTGGATATAGATACCTACACGTACTGGATATAGACACCTACACGTACTGGATATAGACACCTACACGTACTGGATATAGACACCTATACGTACTGGATATAGATACCTACATGTTCTGGATATAGATACCTACACGTACTGTATATAGACACCTACACATACTAGATATAGCTACATACACGTACTGGATATAGACACCTACACGTACTGGATATAGACACCTACACGTACTGGATATAGACACCTACACGTACTGGAAACTGACAACTACACGTACTGGATATAGACACCTACACATACTGGATATATATACCTACACGTACTGGATATAGATACGTACACCTACTGGATATAGATACCTACACGTACTGAATATAGACACCTACACGTACTGGATATAGACACCTACACGTACTGGATATAGACACCTACACGTACTGGATATAGATACCTACACGTACTGGATATAGACACCTACACGTACTGGATATATACACCTACACGTACTGGATATAGATACCTACACGTACTGGATATAGACATCTACACGTACTGGATATAGACACCTACACGTACTGGATATAGATACCTACACGTACTGGATATAGACACCTACACGTACTGGATATAGACACCTACACGTACTGAATATAGATACCTACACGTACTGGATATATACACCTACACGTACTGGATATAGACACCTACACGTACTGGATATAGACACCTACACGTACTGGATATAGACACCTACACGTACTGGATATAGATACCTACGTACTGGATATAGATACCTACACGTACTGGATATAGATAGGTACTGGATATAGACACCTACACGTACTGGATATAGATACCTACGTGCTGGATATAGATACCTACACGTACTGGAAACTGACACCTATACATTCTGGAAACTGACACCTAGACGTACTGGAAACTGACACCTATACGTACTGGAGACTGACACCTACACGTACTGGAAACTGACACGTTCGGGAAACTGACACCTACACGACCTGTAAACTGACACATACACGTACTGGAAACTGACACCTTCACGTACTGGATATAGACACCTACACGTTCTGGATATAGACACCTACACCTACGGGAAACTGACACCTACGCATACTGGAAACCGACACCTACACGTACGGGAAACTGACACCTACACGTACTGGATATAGACACCTACACGTACTGGATATAGACACCTATACATACTGGAAACTGACACCTACACGTACTGGACATAGATACCTACACGTACGGGAAACTGACACCTACACATACTGGATATAGATACCTACACGTACTGGATATAGATACCTACACCTACTGGATATAGATACCTACGTACTGGATATAGACACCTACACGTACTAGATATAGATACCTACACGTACTGGATATAGATACCTACACGTACTGGATATAGACACCTACACGTACTGGATATAGATACCTACACGTACTGGATATAGATACATATACGTACTGGATATAGACACCTACACATACTGGATATAGATACCTACACGTACTGGATATAGACACCTACACGTACTGGATATAGACACCTACACGTACTGGATATAGACACCTACACGTACTGGATATAGATACCTACACGTACTGGATATAGATACCTACACGTACTGGATATAGACACCTACACGTACTGGATATAGATACCTACACGTACTGGATATAGACACCTACACGTACTGGATATAGACACCTACACGTACTGGATATAGACACCTACACGTACTGGAAACTGACACCTACACGTACTGGATATAGACACCTACACATACTGGATATATATACCTACACGTACTGGATATAGATACGTACACCTACTGGATATAGATACCTACACGTACTGGATATAGACACCTACACGTACTGGATATAGACACCTACACGTACTGGATATAGACACCTACACGTACTGGATATAGATACCTACACGTACTGGATATAGATACCTACACGTACTGGATATAGACACCTACACGTACTGGATATAGATACCTACACGTACTGGATATAGACACCTACACGTACTGGATATAGACACCTACACGTACTGGATATAGACACCTACACGTACTGGATATAGACACCTACACGTACTGGATATAGATACCTACACGTACTGGATATAGATACCTACACGTACTGGATATAGACACCTACACGTACTGGATATAGACACCTACACGTACTGGATATAGACACCTACACGTACTGGATATAGACACCTACACGTACTGGATATAGATACCTACGTACTGGATATAGATACCTACACGTACTGGATATAGATAGGTACTGGATATAGACACCTACACGTACTGGATATAGATACCTACGTACTGGATATAGATACCTACACGTACTGGATATAGATACGTACTGGATATAGACACCTACACGTACTGGATATAGATACCTACACGTACTTGATATAGATACATACACGTACTGGATATAGATATCTACACATACTGGATATAGATACCTACACGTACTGGATATAGACACCTACACGTACTGGATATAGACACCTACACGTACTGGATATAGACACCTACACGTACTGGATATAGATACCTACACGTACTGGATATAGACACCTACACGTCCTAGATATAGATACATACACGTACTGGATATAGACACCTACACGTACTGGATATAGACAACTACACGTACTGGATATAGATACCTACACGTACTGGATATAGACACCTACACGTACTGGAAACTGACACCTACACGTACTGGATATAGACACCTACACATACTGGATATATATACAATACACGTACTGGATATAGATACCTACACCTACTGGATATAGATACCTACACGTACTGGATATAGACACCTACACGTACTGGAAACTGACACCTATGCATACTGGAAACTGACACCTACACGTACTGGAAACTGACACCTATACGTACTGGAGACTGACACCTACACGTACTGGAAACTGACACGTACGGGAAACTGACACGTACGGGAAACTGACACCTACACGACCTGGATACTGACACCTACACGTACTGGAAACTGACACCTTCACGTACTGGATATAGACACCTACACGTACTGGATATAGACACCTACACGTACGGGAAACTGACACCTACGCATACTGGAAACCGACACCTACACGTACGGGAAACTGACACCTACACGTACTGGATATAGACACCTACACGTACTGGATATAGACACCTATACATACTGGAAACTGACACCTACACGTACTGGATATAGATACCTACACGTACGGGAAACTGACACCTACACGTACTGGATATAGACACCTATACATACTGGAAACTGACACCTACACGTACTGCATATAGATACCTACACGTACGTGAAACTGACACCTACACATACTGGATATAGATACCTACACGTACTGTATATAGACACCTACACATACTAGATATAGCTACATACACGTACTGGATATAGACACCTACACGTACTGGATATAGACACCTACACGTACTGGATATAGATACCTACGTACTGGATATAGATACTTACACGTACTGGATATAGATACGTACTGGATATAGACACCTACACGTACTGGATATAGATACCTACACGTACTGGATATAGATACATACACGTACTGGATATAGATACATACACGTACTGGATATAGATACCTACACATACTGGATATAGATACCTACACGTACTGGATATAGACACCTACACGTACTGGATATAGACACCTACACGTACTGGATATAGACACCTACACGTACTGGATATAGATACCTACACGTACTGGATATAGACACCTACACGTACTGGATATAGACACCTACACGTACTGGATATAGACACCTACACGTACTGGATATAGACACCTACACGTACTGGATATAGACACCTACACGTACTGGATATAGACACCTACACGTACTGGAAACTGACACCTACACGTACTGGATATAGACACCTACACATACTGGATATATATACCTACACGTACTGGATATAGATACCTACACCTACTGGATATAGATACCTACACGTACTGGATATAGACACCTACACGTACTGGATATAGACACCTACACGTACTGGATATAGATACCTACACGTACTGGATATAGACACCTACACGTACTGGATATAGACACCTACACGTACTGGATATAGACACCTACACGTACTGGATATAGATACCTACGTACGGGATATAGATACCTACACGTACTGGATATAGACACCTACACGTACTGGATATAGACACCTACACGTACTGGATATAGACACCTACACGTACTGGAAACTGACACCTACACATACTGGAAACTGACACCTACACGTACTGGAAACTGACACCTACACGTACTGGATACAGACACCTACACGTACTGGAAACTGACACGTACTGGAAACTGATACCTACACGACCTGGAAACTGACACCTACACGTACTGGAAACTGACACCTTCACGTACTGGATATAGACACCTACACGTACTGGAAACTGACACCTACACGTACTGGAACTGACACCTACACGTACTGGATATAGACACCTACACGTACTGGAAACTGACACCTACACGTACTGGATATAGACACCTACACGTACTGGATATATACACCTACACGTACTGGATATAGACACCTACACGTACTGGATATAGATACCTACACGTACTGGATATAGATACGTACTGGATATAGACACCTACACGTACTGGATATAGACACCTACACGTACTGGATATAGATACCTACACGTACTGGATATAGATACCTACACGTACTGGATATAGACACCTACACGTACTGGATATAGACACCTACACGTACTGGATATAGACACCTACACGTACTGGATATAGACACCTACACGTACTGGATATAGACACCTACACGTACTAGATATAGATAAATACACGTACTGGATATAGACACCTACACGTACTGGATATAGATACCTACACGTACTGGATATAGACACATACACGTACTGGAAACTGACACCTACACGTACTGGATATAGACATATACACGTACTGGATATAGATACCTACACGTACTGGATATAGACACCTACACGTACTGGATATAGACACCTACACGTACTGGATATAGACACCTACACGTACTGGATATAGATACCTACACGTACTGGATATAGACACCTACACGTCCTAGATATAGATACATACACGTACTGGATAAGACACCTACACGTACTGGATATAGACACCTACACGTACTGGATATAGATACCTACACGTACTGGATATAGACACCTACACGTACTGGAAACTGACACTTACACGTACTGGATATAGACACCTACACATACTGGATATATATACAATACACGTACTGGATATAGATACCTACACCTACTGGATATAGATACCTACATGTACTGGATATAGACACCTACACGTACTGGAAACTGACACCTATACATACTGGAAACTGACACCTACACGTACTGGAAACTGACACCTATACGTACTGGAGACTGACACCTACACGTACTGGAAACTGACACGTACGGGAAACTGACACGTACGGGAAACTGACACCTACACGACCTGGATACTGACACCTACACGTACTGGAAACTGACACCTTCACGTACTGGATATAGACACCTACACGTACTGGATATAGACACCTACACGTACGGGAAACTGACACCTACGCATACTGGAAACCGACACCTACACGTACGGGAAACTGACACCTACACGTACTGGATATAGACACCTACACGTACTGGATATAGACACCTATACATACTGGAAACTGACACCTACACGTACTGGATATAGATACCTACACGTACGGGAAACTGACACCTACACGTACTGGATATAGACACCTACACGTACTGGATATAGACACCTATACATACTGGAAACTGACACCTACACGTACTGCATATAGATACCTACACGTACGGGAAACTGACACCTACACATACTGGATATAGATACCTACACGTACTGTATATAGACACCTACACATACTAGATATAGCTACATACACGTACTGGATATAGACACCTACACGTACTGGATATAGACACCTACACGTACTGGATATAGATACCTACGTACTGGATATAGATACTTACACGTACTGGATATAGATACGTACTGGATATAGATACCTACACGTACTGGATATAGACACCTACACGTACTGGATATAGATACCTACACGTACTGGATATAGATACATACACGTACTGGATATAGATACCTACACATACTGGATATAGATACCTACACGTACTGGATATAGACACCTACACGTACTGGATATAGACACCTACACGTACTGGATATAGACACCTACACGTACTGGATATAGATACCTACACGTACTGGATATAGACACCTACACGTCCTAGATATAGATACATACACGTACTGGATAAAGACACCTACACGTACTGGATATAGACACCTACACGTACTGGATATAGATACCTACACGCACTGGATATATATACAATACACGTACTGGATAAAGATACCTACACCTATTGGATATAGACACCTACACGTAATGGAAACTGACACCTACACGTACTGGATATAGACACCTACACATACTGGATATATATACAATACACGTACTGGATAAAGATACCTACACCTATTGGATATAGATACCTACACGTACTGGATATAGACACCTACACGTACTGGAAACTGACACCTATACATACTGGAAACTGACACCTACACGTACTGGAAACTGACACCTATACGTACTGGAGACTGACACCTACACGTACTGGAAACTGACACGTACGGGAAACTGACACGTACGGGAAACTGACACCTACACGACCTGGATACTGACACCTACACGTACTGGAAACTGACACCTTCACTACTGGATATAGACACCTACACGTACTGGATATAGACACCTACACGTACGGGAAACTGACACCTACGCATACTGGAAACCGACACCTACACGTACGGGAAACTGACACCTACACGTACTGGATATAGACACCTACACGTACTGGATATAAACACCTATACATAATGGAAACTGACACCTACACGTTCTGGATATAGATACCTACACGTACGGGAAACTGACACCTACACGTACTGGATATAGACACCTACACGTACTGGATATAGACACCTATACATACTGGAAACTGACACCTACACGTACTGGATATAGATACCTACACGTACGGGAAACTGACACCTACACATACTGGATATAGATACGTACACGTCCTGGATATAGATACCTACACCTACTGGATATAGATACCTACGTACTGGATATAGATACCTACACGTACTGGATATAGACACCTACACGTACTGGATATAGATACCTACACGTACTGGATATAGATACCTACACGTACTGGATATATACACCTACACGTACTGGATATAGATACCTACACGTACTGAATATAGACACCTACACGTACTGGATATAGATACATACACGTACTGGATATAGACACCTACACGTACTGGATATAGACACCTACACGTACTGGATATAGACACCTACACATACTGGATATAGATACCTACACGTACTGGATATAGACACCTACACGTACTGGATATAGATACCTACACGTACTGGATATAGATACCTACACGTACTGGATATAGACACCTACACGTACTAGATATAGATAAATACACGTACTGGATATAGATACCTACACGTACTGGATATAGACACATACACGTACAGGAAACTGACACCTACACGTACTGGATATAGACATATACACGTACTGGATATAGATACATACACGTACTGGATATAGACACCTACACGTACTGCATATAGACACCTACACGTACTGGATATAGACACCTACACGTACTGGATATAGACACCTACACGTACTGGATATAGACACATACACGTACTGGATATAGATACCTACACGTACTGAATATAGACACCTACACGTACTGGATATAGACACCTACACGTACTGGATATAGACACCTACACGTACTGGATATAGACACCTACACGTACTGGATATAGATACCTACACGTACTGGATATAGACACCTACACGTACTGGATATAGACACCTACACGTACTGGATATAGATACCTACACGTACTGGATATAGATACGTACTGGATATAGACACCTACACGTACTAGATATATATACCTACGTACTGGATATAGATACGTACTGAATATAGACACCTACACGTACTGGATATAGATACCTACACGTACTGGATATAGATACTTACACGTACTGGATATAGATACATACACGTACTGGATATATACACCTACACGTACTGGATATATACACCTACACGTACTGGATATATACACCTACACGTACTGGATATAGACACCTACACGTACTGGATATAGACACGTACTGGATATAGACACCTACACGTACTGGATATAGACACCTACACGTACTGGATATAGATACCTACACGTACTGGATATAGACACCTACACGTACTGGATATAGACACCTACACGTACTGGATATAGACACCTACACGTACTGGATATAGATACCTACGTACGGGATATAGATACCTACACGTACTGGATATATACACCTACACGTACTGGATATAGACACCTACACGTACTGGATATAGACACCTATACGTACTGGATATAGACACCTACACGTACTGGAAACTGACACCTATACATACTGGAAACTGACACCTACACGTACTGGAAACTGACACCTATACGTACTGGAGACTGACACCTACACGTACTGGAAACTGACACGTACGGGAAACTGATACCTACACGACCTGGAAACTGACACCTACACGTACTGGAAACTGACACCTTCACGTACTGGATATATACACCTACACGTACTGGAAACTGACACCTTCACGTACTGGAAACTGACACCTACACGTACTGGATATAGACACCTATGCATACTGGAAACTGACACCTACACTTTCTGGATATAGACACCTACACGTACTGGATATAGATACCTACACGTACTGGATATAGACACCTACACGTACTGGATATAGATACCTACACGTACTGGATATAGATACGTTCTGGATATAGACACCTACACGTACTGGATATAGACACCTACACGTACTGGATATAGATACCTACACGTACTGGATATAGATACATACACGTACTTGATATATACACCTACACGTACTGGATATATACACCTACACGTACTGGATATATACACCTACACGTACTGGATATAGACACCTACACGTACTGGATATAGACACCTACACGTACTGGATATAGATACCTACACGTACTGGATATAGACACCTACACGTACTGGATATAGACACCTACACGTACTAGATATAGATACCTACACGTACTGGATATAGATACCTACACGTACGGGATATAGATACCTACACGTACTGGATATAGACACCTACACGTACTGGATATAGACACCTACACGTACTGGATATAGACACCTACACGTACTGGATATAGATACCTACGTACGGGATATAGATACCTACACGTACTGGATATATACACCTACACGTACTGGATATAGACACCTACACGTACTGGATATAGATACCTACACGTACTGGATATAGACACCTATACGTACTGGATATATACACCTACACGTACTGGATATAGACACCTACACGTACTGGATATAGACACCTACACGTACTGGATATAGACACCTATACGTACTGGATATAGACACCTACACGTAATGGAAACTGACATCTATACATACTGGAAACTGACACCTACACGTACTGGATATAGATACCTACGTACGGGATATAGATACATACACGTACTGGATATAGACACCTACACGTACTGGATATAGATACCTACACGTACTGGATATATACACCTACACGTACTGGATATAGACACCTACACGTACTGGATATAGAGACCTATACGTACTGGATATAGACACCTACACGTAATGGAAACTGACACCTATACATACTGGAAACTGACACCTACACGTACTGGATATAGATACCTACACGTACTGGATATATACACCTACACGTACTGGAAACTGACACCTATACATACTGGAAACTGACACCTACACGTACTGGAAACTGACACCTATACGTACTGGAGACTGACACCTACACGTACTGGAAACTGACACGTACGGGAAACTGACACCTACACGACCTGGAAACTGACACCTACACGTACTGGAAACTGACACCTTCACGTACTGGATATATACACCTACACGTACTGGAAACTGACACCTTCACGTACTGGAAACTGACACCTACACGTACTGGATATAGACACCTATACATACTGGAAACTGACACCTACACGTACTGGATATAGACACCTACACGTACTGGAAACTGACCTTTCCACAATATGAAATAGGGTTCATCTTACCAAATATCATGTTGTGAAAACCGCTGCTGTCTTGTTTCGTATATACTTCACGTATTGTTCTTCCAAACATCTGAAGGTAGTCAGTAAAGTAGGGGTATATGGCTGCAAGAAAACAAACATATGTGTACATGTATGTACTGCTCTGTGTAATTCTATTATACTACACTATAAACCATGGCTAGTGATTATAACTATTATTTATGGTGCATCCATGCAGTGCTAACATTACACACATCATAAGGAAGATATGTTTTAGATCTCAAGTCTTGCAATTATCGTCCTGTTAACTTGACCTCACGTGCATGCCCGTTATTTGAACGTCTACTTAAAGCGACATTACATTGCAAAAAGCAAATAAAATTCATTTTTTCACGTAGAAATGCATAGCTACTACATATTCTTCTGAATACATTCGAACACTAAAATTTAATCAATAAACAGTGTTTTTGTGTTATACAAACTTTCAAACGTGAAAGTAGAATTTCATATAACGGTCATCCGCGCTCCTGAATTGACGTGTGTTTGTTATTGGAGTCAATACTAAAAACGCGATACTTTCGATTAGAGATAACACTAAGATTAGTTTAGAAATAAATATGCATAGGCACACATGTGAGATATCACGGTAAATATGTACCATGCATCGTGTTATTCAGGATAAACGCGTTGTATTACGCATGCATGTCGACCCTATTTATATTATGTTGTTATGTCAACAAACCGCGTATACGAAGTTTGTTTATTTGTTGAAATACTCATACTATTTCCCCAAATATGTGTCTCAAAAACTACCATATAATAGCAAATTACATTCTGCAGACATTTACGTTTTCACCGATGTAGTGTCGCTTTAAAGATGGTATTACAAGCTGTTTAGATATCAATTTTATGGTATTAGTCGTGCCTCGCGAATCTTCTTTAATTTCTAGATGATGTCACACATAACAGACAAGGGTGTGCCAGTGGATCCATCCATCCATCCATCCATCCATCCATCCATCCATCCATCCATCCATCCATCCATCCATCCACCCACCCACCCACCCACCCACCCACCCACACCCACCCACCCACCCACCCCCCACCCACCCACCCACCACCCACCCACCCACCCACCCACCACCCCCCACCCACCCACCCACCCACCCACCCACCCCCATCAATCATCAATCAATCATCAATCAATCAATCAATCAATCAATCAATCAATCAATCAATCAATCAATCATCAATCAATCAATCAATCAATCAATCCATCCATCCATCCATCCATCCATCCATCCATCCAATAAATCAAATATCAAAATGTTATTACTTACAATAATGTTTTCTGTTCAACCAATGGGGCTCTTTAATGAAATGATTTGAGATCTCTGGGTGTTGGATGAGTCGTCTATACAGGTCAGTTGTGGCACATTTCGGGGCCCCGATCACGTAGAAGTATGGCATACAATTGATAGTGAGCATGCTTTGGGGTCTGTTGGCAACTTTCCAGCATGGACTTTTATACATTTTCAAGAAGTTGAACTGTTCCTTCAAAAAGCAATATTAATAGTGTGTTCTCATTAAACTTTATTTATTTTACAACGATTGCGAAGCAAGTTCTAATTAACAATCTCGTTGGTCAACACTGAGGTATAATGGGTTCTTGTGTAAGATCTACTTGACACACATAGATTTAGATTTGTTGATATATAATTATCGAATTAGGCTATATTTCACAGAATGAGCATTGAAGGTTGTACATAGGTAAATAGGCAGAATGTAGTCCCAATGACTAATGTAATTAGTTTTTCTTTTTGATAAAAATGCATTTTCATGACAGGCAGTGTATAGTTTTTATGTTTTTTAAAAACTTATGTGAAGTGAGAAGACTTCAGACTAGTTGATGTGTAGAAAAGATGTATAAGAATTCAGACCATTGCAAACTGAAGGTCGGTATGCTGTATTATTTGGCGGAAGAATACAGTGTGTAAACACAGTGACGTTATTCACAGGCGAGCACTGGTTATTTGAAACTTAAAATTTGAAATATTCTTGGTGTGTTTCAGGCTGATTTGAATACCTCTTCACAGTGTATGTGGTATCAGAAGAAATGAAAGATTGGAAATATAAATGAACAGACTGTATGTTTAGAATGAAATAGTTCACCTTTACAGACGGATCTGTAGTCCAGTGGTTAACACGCTGGACTGGTAATCCAGCGAACGCAGGTTCGATCCCCCGTCTGACCCTAATAAAATTAACAGTCTTTCAGACGGGACGTTAAACCGAGGTCTCGTGTCGGTGCTTTACACCGTACACGTAAAAGAACCAGAGGAGACTCTGGAATGGATCTCTGTCTGTATCATTGCACTATCCTCCACAATCTAAAATTACTAATCTATTCAGGAGGCGTCGCTCATATGGGCAATCGGTAGCGACGATAAATAAACGTAAAACACACTGGACATGCTCCACCGGTTAACCAGTACTGAAATTGCCAACTTTTTCATATAAATGAGACAAGACCTGAGCGGGGCTCGAACACGTTACAACCAGTCACGTTACAGTGGTATACAAGTCAGCGACTAGCCTGGGAACAGGCGTCGATATAGTTTGCCTGGTCAGTCAAATAAATATATTTTTAACACCGAGACTATTAATTGGGCCGTATTGAGTTTCTAATCATGTCATTTTGCCAGAAGTTAAAAAGTGAAAAATCGACAGACTGGAAGCCAGGCTAGTCAGCGACATTAACCACTCGACCACGGAGGAGGACTTAGCTTAAATAATATTTATTTCTTTGAATACACATAGTCAAGTATAAATATAAACGACTGTAAAGCATATTTATCAGAGTGGTGCTTTATATAGCCATATTATTCGATCATTCACTTAAAGCGGCATTACATCGTAATAAAGGATGCTTTGGGTAAAATATAAATACTAATGTGTGTGTGTTTACAAAAATCGAAATAGTCACTCAGAAACGATAAAATTCCAATAAGTTTATAAACTGTCGTATACGCGAATTTGTTTATCAACACACGAAATATAAACACGCACAGCGCGCATGCGTGAAGCAACAGAGGATGTAGAAAACAACGTATATATTTGGAACATGAAATACTATCTATCTATCTTCCTCTAATGTCGAACCCCTCGCGGGGATGTAGAAATGTCCCTAAAAGACTTAGCTAACAGAGTTATGAATCAACATATCAAGTAATTTAATTAGAAAAGACAACGTGGGACAAATTGGGTCGATGCATTCCGAATGTAAACAAGTGCGGACGATGCATTCCGGTTGTAAACAAGTGCGTGACCGATCGACTCGGAAAGTCCTACTTTCGGTTTCGAGTTTGTTTTATCGCAAAAAAAACCACTGTTTACCAAATGAACATAAGCATACAAAGTATAATGTTAGAATGTGTAGCAGCATTGCTACCCATACGTAAATATATTTTATTTCATACGATGTAATGCTGCTTTAAGCAATTTTAAATTGATTTTTATTTTATACTATGGATGATGCTAAATGGTGAAAGAACGCCCTGTTTAGATGACCATACATGACGTCACTGTGTACCTAGCACTATGTCCGTGTGCGCGGCACTATGGCACTATGTCCGTGTGCGCGGCACTATGGCACTATGTCCGTGTGCGCGGCACTATGGCACTATGTCCGTGTGCGCGGCACTATGTTTGTGAACATGGCAGTATTTCCGTATACGTGACAGTATTTCAGTCGTGGACATGACATTGTGTCCATGTACGTGACACTATGTCCATGGAAGTATGTCCGTTTACGTGACACTATGTCCGTATACGTGACAGTATGTCCATGTATGTGACAGTATGTCCGTGTACGCGGCACTATGTTAGTGTATGTGGCACTATGTTAGTGGACGTGGCAGTATGTTAGTGGACATGGGAGTATGTTAGTGTATGTGACAGTATGTTAGTGTATGTGGCAGTATGTTAGTGTACGTGGCAGTATGTTAGTGTATGTGACAGTATGTTAGTGTACGTGGCAGTATGTTAGTGTATGTGACAGTATGTTAGTGTACGTGGCAGTATGTTAGTGTACGTGGCAGTATGTTAGTGGACGTGGCACTATGTTAGTGTACGTGGCAGTATGTTAGTGGACGTGGCAGTATGTTAGTGGACGTGGCAGTATGTTAGTGGACGTGGCACTATGTTAGTGTACGTGGCAGTATGTTAGTGGACGTGGCAGTATGTTAGTGGACGTGGCAGTATGTTAGTGGACGTGGCAGTATGTTAGTGTACGTGGCAGTATGTTAGTGGACGTGGCAGTATGTTAGTGGACGTGGCAGTATGTTAGTGGACGTGGCACTATGTTAGTGTACGTGGCAGTATGTTAGTGGACGTGGCAGTATGTTAGTGGACGTGGCAGTATGTTAGTGGACGTGGCACTATGTTAGTGTACGTGGCAGTATGTTAGTGGACGTGGCAGTATGTTAGTGGACGTGGCAGTATGTTAGTGGACGTGGCAGTATGTTAGTGTACGTGGCAGTATGTTAGTGTACGTGGCAGTATGTTAGTGTATGTGGCAGTATGTTAGTGTATGTGGCAGTATGTTAGTGTATGTGGCAGTATGTTAGTGTATGTGGCAGTATGTTAGTGTATGTGGCAGTATGTTAGTGTACGTGGCAGTATGTTAGTGTATGTGGCAGTATGTTAGTGTATGTGGCAGTATGTTAGTGTACGTGGCAGTATGTTAGTGTACGTGGCAGTATGTTAGTGGACGTGGCAGTATGTTAGTGGACGTGGCAGTATGTTAGTGTATGTGGCAGTATGTTAGTGTATGTGGCAGTATGTTAGTGTACGTGGCAGTATGTTAGTGTACGTGGCAGTATGTTAGTGTACGTGGCAGTATGTTAGTGTACGTGGCAGTATGTTAGTGGACGTGGCAGTATGTTAGTGGACGTGGCAGTATGTTAGTGTATGTGGCAGTATGTTAGTGTATGTGGCAGTATGTTAGTGTACGTGGCAGTATGTTAGTGTACGTGGCAGTATGTTAGTGTACGTGGCAGTATGTTAGTGTACGTGGCAGTATGTTAGTGTACGTGGCAGTATGTTAGTGTACGTGGCAGTATGTTAGTGTACGTGGCAGTATGTTAGTGTACGTGGCAGTATGTTAGTGTACGTGGCAGTATGTTAGTGTACGTGGCAGTATGTTAGTGTATGTGGCAGTATGTTAGTGTACGTGGCACTGTGTTAGTGTACGTGGCAGTATGTTAGTGTATGTGGCAGTATGTTAGTGGACGTGGCAGTATGTTAGTGGACGTGGCAGTATGTTAGTGTACGTGGCAGTATGTTAGTGTACGTGGCAGTATGTTAGTGTATGTGGCAGTATGTTAGTTAAGGTGGCAGTATGTTAGTGGACGTGGCAGTATGTTAGTGTACGTGGGAGTATGTTAGTGTACGTGGCAGTATGTTAGTGGACGTGGCAGTATGTTTGTGTACGTGGAAGTATGTTAGTGGACGTGGGAGTATGTTAGTGTACGTGGGAGTATGTTAGTGGACGTGGCAGTATGTTAGTGTACGTGGCAGTATGTTCGTGGACGTGGCAGTATGTTAGTGGACGTGGCAGTATGTTAGTGGACGTGGCAGTATGTTAGTGTACGTGGCAGTATGTTAGTGGACGTGACAGTATGTTAGTGGATGTGACAGTATGTTAGTGTACGTGGCAGTATGTTAGTAGACGTGACAGTATGTTAGTGGATGTGGCAGTATGTTAGTGTACGTGGCAGTATGTTAGTGGACGTGGCAGTATGTTAGTGTATGTGGCAGTATGTTAGTGTACGTGGCAGTATGTTAGTGGACGTGGCAGTATGTTAATGGACGTGGCACTATGTTAGTGTATGTGGCAGTATGTCAGTGTATGTGGCAGTATGTTAGTGTACGTGGCAGTATGTTAGTGTACGTGTCACTATGTTAGTGTACGTTCCAGTATGTTAGTGTAGGTGGCAGTATGTTACTGTATGTGGCACTATGTTAGTTTACGTGGCAGTATGTTAGTGTACGTGGCAGTATGTTAGTGGACGTGGCAGTATGTTAGTGTACGTGGTAGTATTTTAGTGGACGTGCACTATGTTAGTGTATGTGGCAGTATGTTAGTGTATGTTGCAGTATGTTAGTGTATGTGGCAGTATGTTAGTGTATGTGGCAGTATGTTAGTGTACGTGCACTATGTTAGTGTACGTGGCAGTATGTTAGTGTATGTGGCAGTATGTTAGTGTATGTGGCAGTATGTTAGTGTACGTGGCAGTATGTTAGTGGACGTGGCAGTATGTTAATGGACGTGGCACTATGTTAGTGTATGTGGCAGTATGTTAGTGTATGTGGCAGTATGTTAGTGTATGTGGCAGTATGTTAGTGTATGTGGCAGTATGTTAGTGTATGTGGCAGTATGTTAGTGTACGTGCACTATGTTAGTGTACGTGGCAGTATGTTAGTGTACGTGGTAGTATTTTAGTGTACTTGGCAGTATGTTAGTGGACGTGGCAGTATGTTAGTGTATGTGGCAGTATGTTAGTGTATGTGGCAGTATGTTAGTGTACGTGCACTATGTTAGTGTACGTGCACTATGTTAGTGTACGTAGCAGTATGTTAGTGTATGTGGCAGTATGTTAGTGTAAGTGGCAGTATGTATGTGTATGTGGCAGTATGTTAGTGTATGTGGCAGTATGTTAGTGTATGTGGCAGTATGTTAGTGTGTGTGGCAGTATGTTAGTGTACGTGGCAGTATGTTAGTGTATGTGGCAGTATGTTAGTGTACGTGCACTATGTTAGTGTACGTGGCAGTATGTTAGTGTACGTGGTAGTATTTTAGTGTACGTGGCAGTATGTTAGTGGACGTGGCAGTATGTTAGTATATGTGGCAGTATGTTAGTGTATGTGGCAGTATGTTAGTGTACGTGCACTATGTTAGTGTACGTGGCAGTATGTTAGTGTATGTGGCAGTATGTTAGTGTAAGTGGCAGTATGTATGTGTATGTGGCAGTATGTTAGTGTATGTGGCAGTATGTTAGTGTATGTGGCAGTATGTTAGTCTGTGTGGCAGTATGTTAGTGTACGTGGCAGTATGTTAGTGTACGTGGCAGTATGTTAATGGACGTGGCAGTATGTTAGTGGACGTGGCAGTATGTTAGTGGACGTGGCAGTATGTTAGTGGACGTGGCACTATGTTAGTGTTACGTGGCAGTATGTTAGTGGACGTGACAGTATGTTAGTGGACGTGACAGTATATTAGTGGACGTGGCAGTATGTTAGTGGACGTGGCAGTATGTTAGTGGACGTGGCAGTATGTTAGTGGACGTGGCAGTATGTTAGTGGACGTGGCAGTATGTTAGTGGACGTGGCAGTATGTTAGTGGACGTGACAGTATATTAGTGGACGTGACAGTATGTTAGTGTACGTGACAGTATGTTAGTGGACGTGACAGTATGTCCGTGTACTGCAGATTATCACAGTTTATGAAAAATCCAATTGGCCAAAAATGCAATAAAAAGTGGAGAGGTCATATATTCTACTGTCGAAAACATATCGAGCATATCGACGTTCTAGGATTCAAAATTTCCATGGGGGAAGACAACCCCCCCCCCCCCAGTACGAGCGTACCGTCAGTACAGACGCTTGGGGTCTGGACAAGTGGTTGTGGATTTTGTATTTTCCAAAACAAACGAACACAATATTTTGTTAAATCATAGGCTATTTTAGGCCATATCCAAGTATATTTAAATATTACATCCCGTCACAGAGTTATGTTATATGGCGGGTTTTACGCCTGCATCACCACCATTTTGGGCTATATCGCCGGCGGGCAGTTTACCTAACAACACCTTTCCTGGGCAGGTTCCAGCGGTTAACCAGTACTTGGGTGCAACAACCTCCGTAAGAATTTGTGTTTTACGTTTATTTATCGTCGCTACCGGTTGCCCATATGAGCGACGCCTCCTGAAGATATTATTCATTTTAGATTTTGGAGGATAGTGCATGATACAGACAGAGACCCATTCCAGAGTCTCCTCTGGTTCTTTTACGTGCACGCTGTAAAGCACCGACACAAGACCTCGGTTTAACGTCCCATCTGAAAGACTGTTAATTTTATTAGGGTCAGACGGGGGATCGAACCTGCGATCCCTGGATTACCAGTCCAGCCTCCGTAAGAAATTGCCAACTTTTTCATATAAATGAGACACGGTCTGAGCGGGGCTCGAACCCGTAACCATCAGTGATGATAGGTTACAGTGGTATACAAGTCAGCGACCTTAACCACTCGACCACGGAGGCGGACTCACTGTCAGAGTAATTATGGGTAATGATAGCGACGGGAGGTCATTTTTATATATTCTTGAATATGGCCTAAACTATATGTATGTATGTTTTAAAAAAAAAATTGGTATTGGACCGACAACCACTTGTCCAGACCACACGTGTCTGTGCGTCAGTGCTCAATTTAATAGCCACTGGCCTGGAGGTTATAAAACCTTTCTCCAATCTCAAAAATAAGTCTCAATCGTCTGATTGCTTCAGCTGACATTAACACTCAGAATCAACGAATCAGACCACTTGATGTTGAGTTTGAGATCTGAGAAAAGTTTTATAACCTCGGGGCCCCCTGCTGGTTTACAAATTCAAAATGGCTAGCTATGTCAGATATTTACCAGTGCTAATAAATCCTCTGCGACGTACTTCTTGGTGTATGCGTTTAGGTTGTGTGGCATGTTGCACATACTTATGTTCAAGTACGGCACTATTGTTGCATTGCTAGTGTCGCTACTGGTCACATGTGTTATCCTCTCTGTGTCCACTTGTCTAAGCAATATCTTGCAGGATACAATTCCCGACACATTCTGGCATTTCCGGTGTTGGAAATCGCTGCTTAACGGCATTTCGAACGAGGACCGTGTTAGGGAAAACCTAATGCTGACCACAACGAACGTGAAGACGAAGACAAACAAAAGTGTACGCCTGTTACACACCTGGAATTAAACAATAACGGGTGTTTGTATAAACAGTCAAACCTGTCTTAAGCAACCAGCCAAGGGAGTCAGAGAAAGTGGCTGCTTATCACAGGTGGCTGCTTAATGGAGGTGGCCACTAACACAGGTTTGATTGTACTTAATGGAGGCGAACACTAACGCAGGTTTGACTGTACTTAATGGAAATGACCACTAACACAGGTTTGACTGTATTGTATTGTCAATGTATGTATATTGGAATAAAGTGTCTTATTTTCTTTGCACAATGTTACTCTGCATGCATTTAGTAGCAGACATTCGCAAGCAGCATGCAGGTGTCACAAACTTACATTCATAGATTAAAGAAAAACAGCGCAAATGACATTCATAGATTAAAGAGAAACAGCGCAAATGACATTAATAGATTAAAGAGAAACAGAGCAAATGACATTGATAGATTAAAGAGAAACAGTGCAAATGACATTCATAGATTAAAGAGAAACAGTGCAAATGACATTCATAGATTAAAGAGAAACAGCGCAAATGACATTAATAGATTAAAGAGAAACAGAGCAAATGACATTGATAGATTAAAGAGAAACAGTGCAAATGACATTAATAGATTAAAGAGAAACAGCGCAAATGACATTAATAGATTAAAGAGAAACAGCGCAAATGACATTGATAGATTAAAGAGAAACAGTGCAAATGACATTCATAGATTAAAGAGAAACAGTGCAAATGACATTCATAGATTAAAGAGAAACAGTGCAAATGACATTCATAGATTAAAGATAAACAGCACAAATGACATTAATAGATTAAAGAGAAACAGCGCAAATGACATTAATAGATTAAAGAGAAACAGCGCAAATGACATTCATAGATTAAAGAGAAACAGCGCAAATGACATTCATAGATGCAAGAGAAACAGCGCAAATGACATTCATAGATGAAAGAGAGACAGTGCAAATGACATTGATAGATTAAAGATAAACCGTGCAAATGACAGTCATAGATTAAAGAGAAACAGTGCAAATGACAGTCATAGATTAAAGAGAAACAGTGCAATGACAGTCATAGATTAAAGAGAAACAGTGCAAATGACAGTCATAGATTAAAGAGAAACAGTGCAAATGACAGTCATAGATTAAAGAGAAACAGTGCAAATGACAGTCATATATTAAAGAGAAACAGTGCAAATGACATTGATAGATTAAAGAGAAACAGTGCAAATGACATTGATAGATTAAAGAGAAACAGTGCAAATGACATTGATAAATTAAAGAGAAACAGTGCAAATGACATTGATAGATTAAAGAGAAACAGTGCAAATGACATTGATAGATTAAAGAGAAACAGTGCAAATGACAGCCATATATTAAAGAGAAACAGTGCAAATGACATTGATAGATCAAAGAGAAACAGTGCAAATGACAGTCATAGACTAAAGAGAAACAGTGCAAATGACAGTCATAGATTAAAGAGAAACAGTGCAAATGACATTGATAGATTAAAGAGAAACAGTGCAAATGACATTGATAGGTTAACGAGAAACAGTGCAAATGACAGTCATAGATTAAAGAGAAACAGTGCAAATGACAGTCAAATATTAAAGAGAAACAGTGCAAATGACAGTCATAGATTAAAGAGAAACAGTGCAAATGACATTGATAGATTAAAGAGAAACAGTGCAAATGACAGTCATGTATTAAAGAGAAACAGTGCAAATGACATTGATAGATTAAAGAGAAACAGTGCAAATGACAGTCATATATTAAAGAGAAACAGCGCATATGACATTCATAGATTAAAGATAAACAGTGTAAATGACAGTCATAGATTAAAGAGAAACAGTGCAAATGCCATTGACAGATTAAAGAGAAACAGTGCAAATGACATTGATAGATTAAAGAGAAACAGTACAAATGACAGTCATATATTAAAGAGAAACAGTGCAAATGGCAGTCATATATTAACGAGAAACAGTGCAAATGACAGTCATATATTAAAGAGAAACAGTGCAAATGACATTGATAGATTAAAGAGAAACAGTGCAAATGACAGTCATATATTAAAGAGAAACAACGCAAATGACATTAATAGATTAAAGAGAAACAGTGCAAATGACATTGATATATTAAAGAGAAACAGCGCAAATGACATTCATAGATTAAAGATAAACAGTGCAAATGACAGTCATATATTAAAGAGAAACAGTGCAAATGAGTCATATATTAAAGAGAAACAGTGCAAATGACAGTCATAGATTAAAGAGAAACAGTGCAATGACAGTGGTAGCAAGAGAAAACACTCGGTGTCTTTCGATAACGATTTCTTTATCATTTTTAAAACAATGCTTTTATTGTAAAGTGTGTTGATATTTGAACAAGTGATGTGCGGGTGTGCAAAAAACAACAACAAATATGTGCATGAAATGTTTATTATTGTCTATAAATAATAATTATATAAATACATTAGTCTATTTCCTAAAGATGGCCATTTGTTTACCATGTAATATATATATCATCGTCTTATGCATAGTCGTCTGCTATCATTTTAGCGCCTAAATGATCAGTTCTCCTTTCGCGCGGAAATGACTGAATATGTTGTGATTCGTGTAAATGTATCGGGACAGAGGTTGTAGGTGGCCTAGTTATATAATATATATAAAAGCCGAACTGGTTTGATGTAGGTAACATTTTAGTAATATTAGATAACAGCACATATGTTTAGGCGCCGTTATATCCGAGTCTTCGGTTCGATCATGTATATATGAAACGGAATTTATTTACTAAGTCAGGACGCAATTGACCTTTCTGCCGATTTTGATTGACAGCTGGCGTTAGCCAATCGCATCGCACCATTCGCGCACACCCCCGGCAACGGTTTATCGCCGCCATCTTGTTAGACAAACAATGCATATTAGACAAACTAGTAACGAGTAGACACATTTGAAAAGGCGTGAATTTGATCGAAAATACGTGTTTTAAATTGTTTTAATGATGTTGAAAATGTGTAGCTTTGGAGTGTGGGTTAGTTATAGTACACAATTAGTCGATATCCTGGTGATCGACGTTAAATTCAACCCATTTCAAAATCCTTGGACAAATCTAAAAGTGTGTATATGAACCACAAAATACCAGACAGCTGCTTTAAAAACAATGCATCTATAAAAACACCGACTGACCCCATATAGTCATTTTTTTATCGCAAACACAGCAATCAAATTTAAGCGTGTCACACTGTTTATTGGGAGTAATCAACAACTTACCGACTACCGGTACATCACAGAGACCGCCGACATAATATCCCGATAGGGGCCTACTGCTATTATCAAGATCAAAGTATTGCGCATCGGAATTTAGCACTGATTGTGCTAATAATTGGTCAATTATAAAATGTGTGCACACAATTATAGTATTGATTACTACACCGAGTCATTGTTTTATCGTTCTGTCAGACAAACGAGTTATTTAGTAAAATTTTAATCAAATCTGATAACTAGTGATCGTGATCTGAAATTATTTTTTGAAAAATAATTACAAATTAATTAATGCTGTCTGTCATTGACAATGGTGAAAAGATGTAGTTACGGGCTGTGTGACAGTGATAGTAGATATCCAGATCGATTAATAGGTGACGTTTAATTCGTGCCATTTCCAAAACCTAGACAAATCTTGAAAAATGTCTAAGGTGGATTAAGTTGTGTGGATGACCAAACGACCAGCTGAATACATCCAAAATTAATGCAAACATATATATGTGCACACAAGTAAGTTGAAATTAATTTATTTATGCATAATAAAATATTTCGAAATAATATATTCTGCATTTATAGATCTACTGTTCACAAGAGATATGTGAGTATAATGGTGATTAAAATTATACATGTGGTTCATACATATTGTCGTGGATGGTGGACTAGGGATCAGATAGTAGTAATAGTACCCATGCATGTGCAGAGCTGTGGGATTCCCATATTAGCTCAGTGAAGGTACTGATGTTCAGTATTTGGGCCTAATGTTCGAGTCTTCTAGGAGGCATAGGGTCGAGTCTCTCAAGACGGTGGCATATTTCATTTCTTTTAATGTCAAAGTTGACACGATGTGGTTGTTCACTCTTCCGTTGATTGCGAAAGCAATTTCTACGAACACTTAACACGACCTCATCCGTTAAATATATCTGTACATTAGAGAAATAACCTTCACTGAAGAACCTAAACACTTGTTGACTTGCTTTCAACAATATATTAATATCTGGGTAAAATAAAACCGAGAAATTCGACGGAATTTTATCTAGATCAACTCGATGCAGGTCTGCGTTAGACGCCATTTTGTTAGATAGCTTGTCTCGCATGGTTACAGCGAGCACCTGTAACTATGGGGGGCGTTTGCAGAAAGGGCTACCACCTGTGTGTGAGTATCGTGTATCTCAATTTGATTATATAGAACACATTAGCTGTCTCTATGATACTTCCGAGATTCTGGACATTCTGAGAATCGTAACTTATAAAGATTAGTCGTGTATTTAAATAAATACATTTAACAAGGATAGTTCAGTAATAAGAAACATAGGTTCGTTGAACATTATCTTATTTTTTTATTGACGAAAGTGAATGGAAGTTATTAAATCAGAAACATGGATGAGATTATCGGAATAGAGTAATTACGGATTAAAGATACTGGATGTTAGAGACTGTTCAGGATCTCATTCAATGTTTATTAAGAAATAGGTTGTAACCATTGGTAGACCATCATAATCACCAGGAGTGGATGTACTGGATGACTGGGTGATGGGGCGACTGGGTGATGGAGCGACTGGATGATGGAGCGACTGGGTGATGATGGGACGACTGGATGATGGAGCGATTGGGTGATAGGGCGACTGGGTGATGGGACGACTGGGTGATGGGACGACCTGGTGATGGGCCGACTGGGTGATGAGACGACTGGATGATGGAGCGAATGGATGATGGAGCGACTGGGTGATGGAGCGACTGGGTGATGGGACGATTGTATGATGGAGCGACTGGGTGATGGAGCGACTGGGTGATGGGGCGACTGGATGATGGAGCGACTGGATGATGGAGCGAATGGATGACGGAGCGACTGGGTGATGGAGCGACTGGGTGATGGGACGACTGTATGATGGAGCGACTGGGTGATGGGGCGACTGGGTGATGGAGAGACTGGGTGATGAAGCGACTGGGTGATGGGGCGACTGGATTATGGGACGACTGGATGAATAATGGGACTGGATGAATGATGGGACTGGATGACGATGGACTGGATGATGATGGACTGGATGATGATGGACTGGATGATGGACTGGATGATGGACTGGATGACGATGGACTGGATGATGATGGGACTGGATGGTGGACTGTATGATGATGGACTGGATGACGATGGACTGGATGATGATGGACTGGATGACAATGGACTGGATGATGATGGGACTGGATGGTGGACTGTATGATGATGGACTGGATGATGGTGGACTGGATGATGATGGACTGGATGGCGGACTGCATGATGATGGACTGGGATGACGATGGACTGGATGATGATGGGACTGGATGGTGGACTGTATGATGATGGACTGGATGGTGGACTGGATGATGATGGACTGGATGGTGGACTGTATGATGGACTGGATGATGATGGACTGGATGTTGGACTGGATGATGATGGACTGGATGGTGGACTGGATGGTGATGGACTGGATGGTGGACTGTATGATGATGGACTGGATGGTGGACTGTATGATGATGGACTGGATGATGATGGACTGGATGGTGGACTGTATGATGATGGACTGGATGATGATGGACTGGATGGTGGACTGGATGGTGGACTGTATGATGATGGACTGGATGGTGGACTGGATGATGATGGACTGGATGGTGGACTGTATGATGATGGACTGGATGACGATGGACTGGATGATGGTGGACTGGATGATGATGGACTGGATATTGGACTGTATGATGATGGACTGGATGACGATGGACTGGATGATGATGGACTGGATGGTGGACTGTATGATGATGGACTGGATGGTGGACTGGATGATGATGGACTGGATGGTGGACTGTATGATGATGGACTGGATGACGATGGACTGGATGGTGGACTGGATGATGATGGACTGGATGGTGGACTGTATGATGATGGACTGGATGACGATGGACTGGATGATGATGGACTGGATGGTGGACTGGATGATGATGGACTGGATGGTGGACTGTATGATGATGGACTGGATGACGATGGACTGGATGATGATGGATTGGATGGTGGACTGTATGATGGTGGACTGGATGATGGACTGTATGATGGTGGACTGGATTATGGACTGTATGATGATGGACTGGATGGTGGACTGTATGATGATGGACTGTATGACGATGGACTGGATGGTGATGGGCTGGATGGTGGACTGTATGACGATGGACTGGATGACGATGGACTGGATGGTGGACTGTATGATGATGGACTGTATGATGATGGACTGGATGGTGATGGGCTGGATGGTGGACTGTATGACGATGGACTGGATGATGATGGACTGGATGGTGGACTGTATGATGATGGACTGTATGATGATGGACTGGATGGTGATGGGCTGGAAGGTGGACTGTATGATGATGGACTGGATGACGATGGACTGGATGATGATGGACTGGATGGTGGACTGTATGATGATGGACTGGATGGTGGACTGTATGATGATGGACTGGATGATGATGGACTGGATGATGGACTGTATGATGATGGACTGGATGGTGGACTGTATGATGATAGACTGGATTGTGGACTGGATGATGATGGACTGGATGACGATGGACTGGATGATGATGGACCAGATGATGGTGGACTGGATGATGGACTGGATGATGATGGACTGGATGGTGGACTGTATGATGATGGACTGGATGGTGGACTGGATGATGGACTGGATGACGATGGACTGGATGGTGGACTGTATGATGATGGACTGGATGATGATGGACTGGATGATGATGGACTGGATGGTGATGGGACTGGATGGTGATGGACTGGATGACGATGGACTGGATGATGATGGACTGGATGATGATGGACTGGATGATGATGGACTGGATGACGATGGACTGGATGATGGGAATGGATGACGGGACTGGATGATGGACTGGATGATGGACTGTATGATGGACTGTATGATGGACTGGATGATGGACTGTATGATGGACTGGATGATGATGGACTGTATGATGGTGGACTGTATGATGATGGACTGGATGGTGGACTGTATGATGATGCACTGGATGACGATGGACTGGATGATGATGGACTGCATGATAGACTGGATGGTGGACTGTATGATGGACTGGATGGTGGACTGTATGATTATGGACTGGATGATGATGGACTGGATGGTGGACTGTATGATGATGGACTGGATGGTGGACTGGATGATGATGGACTGGATGACGATGGACTGGATGATGACGGACTGGATGGTGGACTGTATGATGGTGGACTGGATGATGGACTGTATGATGATGGACTGGATGATGATGGACTGGATGGTGGACTGTATGATGATGGACTGGATGGTGATGGGCTGGATGGTGGACTGTATGATGGTGGACTGGATGATGGACTGTATGATGGTGGACTGGATTATGGACTGTATGATGATGGACTGGATGGTGGACTGTATGATGATGGACTGTATGACGATGGACTGGATGGTGATGGGCTGGATGGTGGACTGTATGACGATGGACTGGATGACGATGGACTGGATGGTGGACTGTATGATGATGGACTGTATGATGATGGACTGGATGGTGATGGGTTGGATGGTGAACTGTATGACGATGGACTGGATGATGATGGACTGGATGGTGGACTGTATGATGATGGACTGTATGATGATGGAATGGATGGTGATGGGCTGGATGGTGGACTGTATGATGATGGACTGGATGACGATGGACTGGATGATGATGGACTGGATGGTGGACTGTATGATGATGGACTGGATGGTGGACTGTATGATGATGGACTGGATGATGATGGACTGGATGATGGACTGTATGATGATGGACTGGATGGTGGACTGTATGATGATAGACTGGATTGTGGACTGGATGATGATGGACTGGATGACGATGGACTGGATGATGATGGACTAGATGATGGTGGACTGGATGATGGACTGGATGATGATGGACTGGATGGTGGACTGTATGATGATGGACTGGATGGTGGACTGGATGATGGACTGGATGACGATGGACTGGATGGTGGACTGTATGATGATGGACTGGATGATGATGGACTGGATGATGATGGACTGGATGGTGATGGGACTGGATGGTGATGGACTGGATGACGATGGACTGGATGATGATGGACTGGATGATGATGGACTGGATGATGATGGACTGGATGACGATGGACTGGATGATGGGAATGGATGACGGGACTGGATGATGGACTGGATGATGGACTGTATGATGGACTGTATGATGGACTGGATGATGGACTGTATGATGGACTGGATGATGATGGACTGTATGATGGTGGACTGTATGATGATGGACTGGATGGTGGACTGTATGATGATGCACTGGATGACGATGGACTGGATGATGATGGACTGCATGATAGACTGGATGGTGGACTGTATGATGGACTGGATGGTGGACTGTATGATGATGGACTGGATGATGATGGACTGGATGGTGGACTGTATGATGATGGACTGGATGGTGGACTGGATGATGATGGACTGGATGACGATGGACTGGATGATGATGGACTGGATGGTGGACTGTATGATGGTGGACTGGATGTTGGACTGTATGATGATGGACTGGATGATGATGGACTGGATGGTGGACTGTATAATGATGGATTGGATGGTGATGATCTGGATGGTGGACTGTATGACGATGGACTGGATGACGATGGACTGGATGGTGGACTGTATGATGATGGACTGGATGACGATGGACTGGATGATGATGGACTGGATGGTGGACTGTATGATGATGGACTGGATGGTGGACTGTATGATGATGGACTGGATGGTGGACTGTATGATGATGAATGGATTGTGGACTGGATGATGATGGACTGGATGACGATGGACTGGATGATGATGGACTAGATGATGGTGGACTGGATGATGGACTGGATGATGATGGACTGGATGGTGGACTGTATGATGATGGACTGGATGGTGGACTGGATGATGGACTGGATGACGATGGACTGGATGGTGGACTGTATGATGATGGACTGGATGATGATGGACTGGATGATGGACTGGATGGTGGACTGGATGGTGGACTGGATGATGGA
>CM026396.1:25245873-25298062 GCA_014843695.1 Archivesica marissinica | reverse complement strand
TTATCTTCTTGCATTTTATAACAAATGGCTTACGTGGTGTAGTCGTTATTCCATATGTTTAGCAATAGTCGTCTATCAAATTATCATAAAACATGGACTTACACAAAGAACGCTCATCCCTACGAACTCAAATCGTAGACTAGTGAATAGTATTCAGGTATTTAAGAAATTACGAATTGTTTTACACAATGCAATTATGAACATATGATTGATCCAATATCAACTTCCGGTGGGAATGCGCAATCCCTGGGTTCGGAGGCCGGTGTATCTCTTAGGCCAAGGAGGCACATAATATACAATCACTAAACTGTTCCAGGATTAGAATATTCCTCAAATATACATAAATATCTAATTCCTAGCTTCTTGCATTTTGTGGTTATCACATCCGCTTAACACGCGGAAGGTCCTGAGTTCAATCCTCAGCGTAAACATAATTTTTACTCTTATTGGACGCAAGAAGCAGAACTTGTGGTATTTCAAGAGGATAGTTGCCGCTTAAATTAGTTTTGTAAACGTCATGACAAATATTCAGTGTTTATTCAACACTCTTTGGCTGTTTAAAGTTATATACTTGAAACTCAACTATTATGAAATGGTGAAATGATGTATCAGGCGAGTCGTCATGATTCTTCTGGTGTGTGTCTGTTTGTGTTGGTGTCACGATAGAGAGTTCGATTTACATATCAATATACTCGAATAATGTGATTGTCATCTGGTAATCAGAAAACAATAAGTTGAGCTATATCAAACATGATATCACATGGACACATGCAAAGGACGTGCACAGACAATGATTTCAAATCGTACATTCATGAATAATATTCAAGTTATTAAAAAATGACGTCATTTTTACATGATGCAATTATGAACATGTGATTGATCCAATATCAACTTCCTGTGGGAATGCGCAATCCCAGGATTATGGGGGCGGTGTATTTCTTAGGCCAAGGAGGCACATACTATACAATCACTAAACTGTTCCAAGATTAGAATATTCCTCATATATACTGTAGTGAATGGCAATATGGCTCCTATAGAGACACCGTCTGATGCGGAAGATGGACACCGTCTGGACCGGAAGTGGGGCATTCTAGATCCGGGTGTGAACAAAGCAAGCACGCCATACACGCTCTAATTATACGCCTGTCAAGACGTATTTATCCACAAGAAATAGAAGCTGCTGTAGGGTACACGATTGGTAAGTCTCTTATCCTATAGTAACTGCTTCAATGGTGTCAGAAGTGTGTTGGATAAAGGACTACACGCTGTGTAATACACGGAATAACACAGCGAGCACCTGTTGTGTGATTTTCAGGTTGTAAAGTTCGCAAGTGTTGAAAGAGCGTGGTGGTTGCTTGTTGGATTGAGGAATCCGGTTTTTAATCGTTAGGGGACAGGCGTAAGACGTCCTTTACCCGTCTGGAAGTGTACTCCAGTGTGGTATCCAATTGTTGCTTTCTCTTGTCGATCCCAACTCTGGAGATGGCAGATAATGGCATCTGATGAGCATCTGGTCCCATATGTGGCCACTCTGGTAGACAGCTCTTAGTACATGCTAGATGAATGCACTATGTGATGGTGGAACCTTATCAATAGTCCTATTACAATAACAAAACATATGTTTCATAGCATCATTTCCTAGCTCATATGGCATGTTCTGGAGTACATAAGAACAACAAATCTCTCGAGCACTGCTGTGTTTTCATCAGGAACGTGATCAGGTGCTGAAGATAATCTCTTGAAAAATGCATAGATTTCCATATGTTGAATACCGCCCTCATACCAACACCATTTAATGCAGAGACCGTTTCACAGCCGGAGATAGCATGGAATAGTAGGAGTTCCCAATAGACATCTTGACCGAGCTTGTCAGCTATGTCAAGGTATGGAGCAGAAATGCTTGGCATGGCATAAGGCAACCCACAGACAGCAAGTAGAAGCTGTATGTAAATTGAGCACAGCATTTGCTAACACCACAACATTAGTATCAATAGCCTGGATAAGTACTCTCTTGCAACCTGTATTGAAAGAATGCGCTGCATGGAGAAGCATTCTTTCGTCTGCTTCTTCATGGTTACAGCGTTGAAGGTCAGTCACATCAAGATTTCAGGACATTATCTCCATGTGTTGATATAACAGTTTTACCGGCCATGAAAGTGTAGCTCTCAATGCATTGCGATAAGCACTCATATAATGCAAGCCAACCACTCCCATGATGGTTATGGCCCACATAGTACCAGGTATGGACCTGGAAATGGCATGGTGTTGATAGGTGGCCTTCTTGAAGGTTATTGGAGATTGGTTAGATTGGTTATTCCATATGTTTAGAATTATCATAGAACATGGACTTACACAAAGAACGTTCATACCCAACGAATTCAAATCATAGAATAGTGAATAGTATTCAGGTATTTAAGAAATTACGAATTGTTTTTCACAATGCAATTATGAACATGTGATTGATCCAATATCAACTTCCGGTGGGAATGCGCAATCCCAGGGTTAGGAGTCCGGTGTATCTCTTAGGCCAAGGAGGCACATAATATACAATCACTAAACTGTTCCAGGATTAGAATATTCCTCATATATACATAAATATCTAATTCCTAGCTTCTTGCTTTTTGTAATAAATTGTTTCCGTGGTGTAGTGGTTATCACATCCGCTTAACACGCGGAAGGTCCTGAGTTCAATCCTCAGCGGAAACATAATTTTGACTCTTATTGGACGCAAGAAGCAAAACTTGTGGTATTTCAAAAGGATAGTTGCCGTTTAAATTAGTTTTGTAAACGTCACGACAAATATTCAGTGTTTATTCAACACTCTTTGGCTGTTTAAAGTTATATACTTGAAACTCAACTATTATGAAATGGTGAAATGATGCATCAGGCGAGTCGTCATGATTCTTCTGGTGTGTGTCTGTTTGTGTTGGTGTCACGATAGAGAGTTCGATTTACATATCAATATCCTCGAATACTGTGATTGTCAGCTGGTTATCAGAAAACAATAAGTTGAGCTATAGGCTAATATCAAAATATGATATTACATGGACACATGCAAAGGACGTGCACAGACAATGATTTCAAATCGTACATTCATGAATAATATTCAAGTTATTAAAAAAGGACGTCATGTTTACATGATGTAATTATGAACATGTGATTGATCCAATATCAACTTCCGGTGGGAATGCGCAATCCCAGGATTAGGGGGGGGGGCGGTGTATTTCTTAAGCCAAGGAGGCACATAATATACAATCACTAAACTGTTCCAGGATTAGAATATTCCTCATATATACTGTATTGAATGGCAATATGGTTCCTATAGAGACACCGTCTGATGCGGAAGATGGACACCGTCTGGACCGGAAGTGGGGCATTCTAGATCCGGGTGTGAACAAAGCAAGCACGCCATACACGCTCTGATTATACGCCTGTCAAGACGTATTTATCCACAAGAAATAGAAGCTGCTGTAGGGTACACGATTGGTAAGTCTCTTATCCTATAGTAACTGCTTCAATGGTGTCAGAAGTGTGTTGGATAAAGGACTACACACCGTGTACTACACGGAATAACACAGCGAGCACCTGTTGTGTGATTTTCAGGTTGTAATGTTCGCAAGTGTTGAAAGAGCGTGGTGGTTGCTTGTTGGATTGAGGAATCCGGTTTTTAATCGTTAGAGGACAGGCGTAAGACGTCCTTTACCCGTCGATTTCACAAAACAAGGCGCAGTTTGCTTGTTTTTGCTGATAGAAAACCGTCAAAATAGGCAGACATTTACGCACATGCATTACCGGAAGTGAACGGATTTACGACATTAGAACAGTTTCCTGGCCTTTATAGTTGGTCTCAACCCATTTGATAGTTAATTACTTTCTTAAAAGGGGAAGGAGGGTCTATGTCCTGTGTAGTGTCTCCGTTTGCTTTTGTTTTTCAGGAAATTGGAAAAACTCACAAGTAAGTGTACATTTGTGTTGTCTGTCTATATAGTAGTTAGCATAATATACCTGTAACTATGTCTGATAGTAACTCAGTCCTAGAAGGGAGGCGAATCGCCAATAATTATGCAACTATTGAGCAACTGGTCACGATCCCTGGGATTAAAGCAAAGCTTGCCCATACGATCGTTCTCATTAGAGAGAATAATGGCAATATTACTCCGGAGGTGTTATCCTCCATTACAAGGAGTAGACTGACCAGAGAGGCTGTTCGGATGATAGATTTTAAACCAAATGGTCAGCTACCATCCGGAGAATCTTCTTCTTCACAGTCTGATCATGGTGATCAGTATGCTCAAACGCTTGGTGATGGATTAACATACACCGAGGAGGCTAGTCAGTCTGATTGGACCGATGTTCTCAAGACATTGAACACAACGACTGGTCTGGTCCAACATAGGGTGGGAGAAAAGGGCTCAATAGAGAAACCAGTGAATGACTCTGCCCTGTATAAACCACCTACTGTTGAGGAGCGCTACCCCTTTAAAAGTGAGAAACGGGAAAGTAGGCTCCAGGATTATGAAGTATATGGCATACCCTCAGATTGGAATTCGTTTTCGCTGGGGCCTTCACGAAGGCCGGACTACAACCCTCATGTGTTTGACCCGATAAGTGGAGACCAGGGTACACATCATGTTGGGCATCAGGCAACTGATATATTCAGTGGAACACGAGTACGGTCCCGTGTTCGGGAGCCAGTAACTAAGAGGTGTTATGTGCCTGATGATGGCGACAGCAGTACTGATGATGAATTCAGTATACGACCGAGTCGTATTGACAAAGGTCGCAAGTCTGCAGGTCAGGACCTGTATTATAGGCTAAAACGAGCTAGAGATGTAATAAACATGTTGCCCAAAAATCTAACGTATGATGGCAAGGGTAATTGGAGTGCATTCAAGCAGAAGTTTGTCCGTTTTGCACATGCATGTGATTGGACCAAGGATGAATGTTTGAATTGTCTGTGCTGGAGCCTTACTGGAAAGGCTGCAGACTTCTACGCTATATTAATAGAGCGTAGAGAAGATCTGTCTTATCGCAGACTCATGCAAAAGTTAGAGAGTCGGTTTGGTGCGAGAGAGCTTCCGGCAACAGCACAGGTCCGGTTTCAGCAGGCAGCCCAGTCACATACAGAGGCTTTAGAGGACTGGGCAGATAGAGTCCTCACATTAGCCACCAAGGCGTTTCGCGACCTGCCCGAGAATTACTCCACGCAGCAAGCAATAACTCGCTTCTGGCAAGGGCTTATGGATCGGGAAGCAGGGCATCATGTGTGCATACAAAATCCTAGCACCATGGAGGAAGCCATGAATGATGTACGTCGCTATCAGCACGTACACCAAGCAATGTTTGGTAAGACCAAACGGGTACCGCGAAAGATGGAACATGAGGATGACCATCACGCTGTGTATGCGGTACAAGACCGGGCAACATTGCCCAATAAAGGGGGGAAAGGGAGTGAAGTTACCCCTGACCTAACCTCTATTGGGGCAATCATGGAAACATTGCAAACTCAGTTGGAGGAACAGCTACGGATAGGGCTGGACTGAATTGTTGCAGAGGTAAAGCAGCAGAGGGGTAGTGGAACTACCAGGCCAGCTAAAGGTAGAGCGAAAGCTGGTGAATGTTTTGGCTGTGGAGAGAAGGGACATTTCAAGCAGAATTGCCCAAGATCTGGTGAAAGGTATGCGTCACGTCGCCATTAAACTGGAACCGGTAGAGTTCAGCATTAAAGTCGGGGTAGCTGGTATGGAAGCAACAGCTATAGTAGACTCCGCAGCCCAGGTGTCGATCATTTCAGATAGGCTATATAACTCGCTACAGAAGCCACCTCCGAAGTTATGTGAGGTAAAACTCATGACTGCTGGTAGAGAGATGAGTATGAAGGGTTTGGTGGTAGAACCTGTACGGTTAAAGATTGGCGCACAGTGGTATAGCGAGCAAAATTATGTGGCTCCAATCGAACCAAGATATGCTCCTCAGTTTAGACATATTATGTCGAGGGTCTGCCATGTTGGACATGGGTAGAGGCATATGCGTGTTTGATGGGCAGGGGATAAACCTGTATGGAGGTAACAGTGCAGTAATGCCTGTGGTTGCTCGGGTTACAGTGGCCAAATGCCAGACCATCCCACCTAACTCCGTGATGAGGGTGAAATGTATTCTTAATTGCGAGATGCCCGAGTACTACATGGAACCTGTAGAGAGTCTGGAAGTCCTTGTACCGAGAGTAATTTGTGGTGCAGGGGCGGATCCGATTGTGTGTATTGTCTACCTAAGTGACAAACACCGCTTGTTAAAACAAGGGATCCAGATCGGCAAAGCCTATCCAGTAGAAAAGTTCCTAGCAACAGACAGTAATGTGTATGCAGATGCACAGGTAACATGTGAATCTGAGCAGGACATACACAGGCAGAGTGATCTGGGGGAGGTCCAATCAGTCTGACTGATGGAACCTGAGCTCTAACCATGCGTGTTAACTCGCTAGCAGAGCAAGTACTATGTAACTAGAATAGAAAAGAACTTTTAGCAGTCGTGCGGTTCACACGCCAATATCGACACTATCTGTTAGGGAGACCCTTTACGGTCAGGACTGACCACCAAACCTGGTTGATGCGGTTCAGGGAACCACATGGGCAGTTGGCGAGATGGCTCGAGAAGCTATCTCAATATAATATGGTGCTACGGCACCGGCCAGGCAATAAGCATGGAAACGCAGATTCCTTGTCTAGAATACCTACAAGAGGAAGCGTGTGCTCAAAGGATGCCTGAGGATCTGCCTTGTGGTTGGTGTGAATACTGAGAAATACGGATCATTTATCGAGATCGTAGACTTGCAGTACCGTGGGCCTCGCAAAGAGTACAGGGATCCGCGGTCGACAGTGCACATGTCGGCGTCGGGATCAGTACTAAGGGCAAACGAGGAGGGAACTGGTCGGTCTATGGAGATACACGATCGTCCATGGATGGCGTAGACATCGCAGACCCTTTGGCCTCGCAGAGAGTACAGGGATCCGCGGTCGACAGTGCCCAGGTCGGCGTCGGGATCAGTACTAAGGTTAGACGAGGAGGGAACTGGTCGGTCTACGGGGATTTAGAATCGTCCATGGACATCGTAGACATTGCAGAGCCATTGGCTCCGCAAAGAGTACAGGGATCCGCGGTCGATACTGCGCAGGTCGGCGTCGGGATCAGTACTAAGGGTAGCCAAGTCGGGAACTGGTCGGTCTACGGGGATTCAAAGGGAAATGCAGAAAATCAGTTATACAACGGTGGCAAGCCAGTTCAAGCTAAAAGGCTGAACTTTGCATGTGTAAGTTCGAACCAGAAAGAGACACAGACTTGCAAAATGACCCAGGATCAGGGGAGGCAAATGGGATGATGTGATGAAGACGGCAGTGGAAAACGCACGTCGTATTTACATGCATCATCAACCTCCCAAGTAAGCCGACCGAAAGGACCGGATTGCATGTAATTATGGCTTAGGGGTAAGACACTAAGCCAGATATGGATTCGGATCCGGGAGGGACTTAGTACTGGTGATCCGCTTGAGTCGGCTAAAGCTTGCCCAGGAACCGTAGAAATGCTTGGAGCATCTCTTGGAATTATGGCTTAGATGTAAGGCACTAAACCAGAGTGGGGTTCATTGAGGGACATAGTACTGGTTAACTGTTTATGTAGACTTGCCCAGGAAAGGTAGGAGTAAGCTTAGGTGTAAGACACCAAGCCAGTGAAGGAGTCATCGATAGACGTAGTACTGGTTAACTGTTTATGTAGACTTGCCCAGGAAAGGTAGGAGTAAGATTAGGTGTATGACACCAAGCCCGTGAAGGAGTCATCAATGGACGTAATACTGGTTAACTGCATATGTAGGCTTGCCTAGGAAAGGTAGGGGTAAGCTTAGGGGTAAGACACTAAGCCATAGAGGTGTTCAGGAATGGACTTAGTACTGGTTAACCGCTGGTAAACCTGCCCAGGAAAAGTAGAGAACTTGAAGGATACCTACTTGGGGGTCAGACACCAAGTAGGGCTAGAGAATGTCATTTCCGTCGAGAGATGTCACAAGCCGGTCAGACTGATTGTGCCTGAAGAACATACCAATTGCCAGAAGGATGTGGAGGAAGACCTTCCAGATAAAGTGGGGAGGAGTGTAGTGAATGGCAATATGGTTCCTATAGAGACACCGTCTGATGCGGAAGATGGACACCGTCTGGACCGGAAGTGGGGCATTCTAGATCCGGGTGTGAACAAAGCAAGCACGCCATACACGCTCTGATTATACGCCTGTCAAGACGTATTTATCCACAAGAAATAGAAGCTGCTGTAGGGTACACGATTGGTAAGTCTTTTATCCTATAGTAACTGCTTCAATACATAAATATCTAATTCCAAGCTTCTTGCATTTTGTAATAAATTGTTTCCGTGGTGTAGTCATTATCACATCCGCTTAACACGCGGAAGGTCCTGAGTTCAATCCTCAGCGGAAACATAATTTTTACTCTTATTGGACGGAAGAAGCAAAACTTGTGGTATTTCAAGAGGATATTTGCCGTTTAAATTAGTTTTGTAAACGTCACGACAAATATTCAGTGTTTATTCAACACTCTTTGGCTGTTTAAAGTTATATACTTGAAATTCAACTATTATGAAATGGAGAAATGATGCATCAAGCGAGTCATCATGATTCTGCTCGTGTGTGTCTGTTTGTGTTGGTGTCACGATAGAGAGTTCGATTTACATATCAATATACTCGAATAATGTGATTGTCATCTGGTAATCAGAAAACAATAAGTTGAGCTTTAGGCTAATATCAAACATGATATCACATGGACAAATGCAAAGGACGTGCACATACAATGATTTCAAATCGTACATTCATGAATAATATTCAAGTTATTAAAAAAGGACGTCATTTTTACATGATGCAATTATGAACATGTGATTGATCCAATATCAACTTCCGGTGGGAATGCGCAATCCCAGGGTTAGGAGGCCGGTGTATCTCTTAGGCCAAGGAGGCACATAATATACAATCACTAAACTGTTCCAGGATTAGAATATTCCTCATATATACATAAATATCTAATTCCTAGCTTCTTGCATTTTGTAATAAATTGTTTCCGTGGTGTAGTGTTTATCACATCCGCTTACACGCGGAAGGTCCTGAGTTCAATCCTCAGCGGAAACATAATTTTTACTCTTTTTGGACGCAAGAAGCAAAACTTGTTGTATTTCAAGAGGATATTTGCCGTTTAAATTAGTTTTGTAAACGTCACGACAAATATTCAGTGTTTATTCAACGCTCTTTGGCTGTTTAAAGATATATACTTCAAACTCAACTATTATGAAATGGTGAAATGATGCATCAAGTGAGTCGTCATGATTATTCTGGTGTGTGTTGTTTGTGTTGGTGTCACGATAGAGAGTTCGATTTACATATCAATATACTCGAATAATGTGATTGTCATCTGGTTATCAGAAAACAGTAAGTTGAGCTATAGGCTAATATCAAACATGATATTACATGGACACATTCAAAGGAGTGACAGACAATGATTTCAAATCTTACAGTCGTGAATAATATTGTATTTATTAAAAAAGGACGTCATTTTTACATATGCAATTATGAACATGTGATCTTTCGAACCCGGCTTAGGAGGCCGATGCCTTATCCATTAGGCCACGGAGGCAGACATCATACAATTGTTAAACTGTTCCACACATTTCCATATTATATTTATATACATAAATGAATATCTACTGCTTATCTTCTTGCATTTTATAACAAATGGCTTACGTGGTGTAGTCGTTATTCCATAAGTTTAGCAATAGGCTTCTATCAAATTATCATAGAACATGGATTTACACAAAGAACGCTCATCCCTACGAATTCAAATCGTAGAATAGTGAATAGTATTCAGGTATTTAAGAAATTACGAATTGTTTTACACAATGCAATTATGAACATGTGATTGATCCAATATCAACTTCCGGTGGGAATGCGCAATCCCAGGGTTAGGAGGCCGGTGTATCTCTTAGGCCAAGGAGGCACATAATATACAATCACTAAACTGTTCCAGGATTAGAATATTCCTCATATATATATAAATATCTAATTCCTAGCTTCTTGCATTTTGTAATAAATTGTTTCCGTGGTGTAGTGGTTATCACATCCGCTTAACACGCGGAAGGTCCTGAGTTCAATCCTCAGCGGAAACATAATTTTGACTCTTATTGGACGCAAGAAGCACAACTTGTGGTATTTCAAGAGGATATTTGCCGTTTAAATTAGTTTTTTAAACGTCACGACAAATATTCAGTGTTTATTCAACACTCTTTGGCTGTTAGGATGATACATACTTGAAACTCAACTATTATGAAATGGTGAAATGATGCAACAAGCGAGTCGCCATGATTCTTCTGGTGTGTATGTGTTTGTTGGTGTCACGATAGAGAGTTCGATTGACATATTAATATACTCGAATACTGTGATTGTCATCTGGTTATCAGAAAACAGTAAGTTAAGCTATATGTTGGCTAATATCAAAATATGATATCACATGGACACATACCTATGATATCAAATCGTACAGTCGTGAACTAAAATACTATTGTAATAAAAATGGACGCATTTGTTATGCATGATGCAATGACCTTTCTGCAAACGCTACTTAGGCACTGCCCCCCCATAGTTACCGGTGCTCGCTGTAACCACGCGAGACAAGCTATCTAACAAAATGGCGTCTAACGCAGTCCCGCATCGAGTTAATCTAGATAAAATTCCGTCGAATGTCTCGGTTTTATTTCACCCAGATAAGAATATCTCGTTGAAAGCAAGACAGTAATGGTTTAAGTTTTTCAGTGAAGGTTATTTCTCTAAAGTAGAGATATATTTAACGGGTGAGGACGTGTTAAGTGTTCGTGGAAAATGCGTTCGCAGTCAACGGAAGAGTGAACAACCATATCGTGTCAACTTTGAAATCAAAAGAAATGAAATATGCCACCGTCTTGAGAGACTCGACCTTATGCCTCCTAGAAGACTCGAACATTAGGCCCAAAAACTGAACACCAGTACGTTCACTGAGCTAATATGGGAATTCCACAGCTCTGCACATGCATGGGTACTATTACTACTATCTGATCCCTAGTCCACCATCCACGACAATATGTATGAACCACATGTATAATTTTAATCACCATTATACTCACATATCTCTTGTGAACAGTAAATCTATAAATGCAGAATATATTTTTTCGAAATATTTTGTTATGCATAAATAAATTAATTTCAACTTACTTTTGTGCAAATATATCTGTTTGCATTAATTTTGGATGTATTCAGCGGGTCGTTTGGTCGTCCACACAACATGTTTCAAGATTTGTCTTAGGTTTTGGAAATGGCACGAATTTAACGTCACCTATCAATCGATCTGGATATCTACTATCACTGTCACACAGACCGTAACTACATCTTTTCACCATTGTCAATGACAGACAGAATTAATTAATTTGTAATTATTTTTCAAAACATAATTTCAGATCACGATCATTCGTTATCAGATTTGATTAAAACTTTACTAAATAACTCGTTTGTCTGACAGAACGATAAAACAATGACTCGGTGCTATAATCAATGCTATAATTATGTGCACACATTTTATAATTGACCAATTAGTACAATCAGTGCTAAATTCCGATGTGCAATACTTTGATCTTGATAATAGCAGTAGGCCCCTATCGGGATATTATAAAGTCGGCGGTCTCTGTGATGTACCGGTAGTCTATAAGTTGTTGATTACTCCCAATAAACAGTGTGACACGCTTAAATTTGATTGCTGTGTTTGCTAGAAAAGAATGACTATATGGGGTCAGTCGGTGTTTTTATAGATGCATTGTTTTTAAAGCAGCTTTCTGGTATTTTGTGGTTCATATATACAGTTTTAGATTTGTCCAAGGATTTTGAAATGGGTTGAATTTAACATCGATCACCAGGATATCGACTAATTTTGTACTATGACTAACCCACACACCAAAGCTACACATTTTCAACATCATTAAAACAATTTTAAACCCGTATTTTCGATCAAATTCACGCCTTTTCAAATTTGTCTACTCATTACTAGTTTGTCTAATATGCATTGTTTGTCTAACAAAATGGCGGCGATAAGCCGTTGCCGGGGGTGTGCGCGAATGGAGCGATGCGATTGGCTAACGCCAGCTGTCAATCAAAATCGGCAGAAAGGTCAATTAAGCACCTGGAATTAATCTCATATGACGGGACTCGAACCCGCAATACCCGGCTTAGGAGGCCGATGCCTTATCCATTAGGCCACGGGGGCAGACATCATACAATTGTTAAACTGTTCCACACATTTCCATATTATAATTATATACATAGATGAATATCTAGTGCTTATCTTCTTGCATTTTATAACAAATGGCTTACGTGGTGTAGTCGTTATTCCATAAGTTTAGCTTTAGGCTTATATCAAACTATGATATAACATGGACTTATGCAAAGGACGCTCATACATATGATTTCAAATCGTAGAATAGTGAATAGTATTCAGGTATTTAAGAAATTACGAATTGTTTTACACAATGCAATTATGAACATGTGATTGATCCAATATCAACTTCCGGTGGGAATGCGCAATCCCAGGGTTAGGGGGGCGGTGTATCTCTTAGGCCAAGGAGGCACATAATATACAATCACTAAACTGTTCCAGGATTAGAATATTCCTCATATATATATACCTATCTAATTCCTAGCTTCTTGCATTTTGTAATAAATTGTTTCCGTGGTGTAGTGGTTATCACATCCGCTTAACACGCGGAAGGTCCTGAGTTCAATCCTCAGCGAAAACATAATTTTGACTCTTATTGGACGCAAGAAGCACAACTTGTGGTATTTCAAGAGGATATTTGCCGTTTAAATTAGTTTTATAAACGTCACGACAACTATTCAGTGTTTATTCAACGCTCATTGGCTATTGGATGATACATTATTGAAACTCAACTATTATGAAATTGTGAAATGATGCCCCAAGCGAGTCGCCATGATTCTTCTGGTGTTTGTTGTTTTCCTGATAGAGAGTTCGATTGACAAATAAATATACTCGAATACTGTGATTGCCATCTAGTTATCAGAAAACAGTAATTTAAGATATACACTGAGCAAAATTTCTAATTGGTCACCTAGGTTTTATTCATATTTCTGGAAAACGGATAAGACAACAATATAAATCATTATTGAAACTCAACTATTATGAAATTGTGAAATGATGCCCCAAGCGAGTCGCCATCATTCTTCTGGTATGGGTAGAGAGATCGATTGACATATTCATTTACTGGAATACTGTGATTGTCATCTGATTATCACAAAACAGGAAGTTCAGCTATATGTAGGTTAATATCAAAATATGATTTCACATGGACTCATTCAAAGGATAACCTACGATATCAAATCGTACAGTCGTTAACTAAAATAGTATTGTAATAAAAATGGACGCATTGTTATGCATGATGCAATTAAGCACCTGAAATTAGTCTCATATGAACCTCCTGCGGGCGTCGAACCCGCAATCCCCGGCTTAGGAGGCCGATGCCTTATCCATTAGGCCACGGAGGCAGACATCATACAATTGTTAAACTGTTCCAAACATTTCCATATTATAATTATATACATAGATGAATATCTAGTGCTTATCTTCTTGCATTTTATAATAAATGGCTTACGTGGTGTAGTCGTTATTCCATAAGTTTAGCAATAGGCTTCTATCAAATTATCATAGAACATGGAACAAAGAACGCTCATCCCTACGAATTCAAATCATAAAATAGTGAATAGTATTCAGGTATTTAAGAAATTACGAATTGTTTTACACAATGCAATTATGAATATGTGATTGATCCAATATCAACTTCCGGTGGGAATGCGCAATCCCAGGGTTAGGAGGCCGGTGTATCTCTTAGGCCAAGGAGGCACATAATATACAATCACTAAACTGTTCCAGGATTAGAATATTCCTCATATATATATAAATATCTAATTCCTAGCTTCTTGAATTTTGTAATGAATTGTTTCCATGGTGTAGTGGTTATCACATCCGCTTAACACGCGGAGGGTCCTGAGTTCAATCCTCAGCGGAAACATAATTGTGACTCTTATTGGACGCAAGAAGCACAACTTGTGGTATTTCAAGAGGATATTTGCCGTTTAAATTAGTTTTATAAACGTCACGACAACTATTCAGTGTTTATTCAACACTCTTTGGCTATTGGATGATACATTATTGAAACTCAACTATTATGAAATTGTGAAATGTTGCCCCAAGCGAGTCGCCATGATTCTTCTTGTATGGGTAGAGAGATCGATTGACATATTCATTTACTGGAATACTGTGATTGTCATCTGATTATCACAAAACAGGAAGTTCAGCTATATGTAGGTTAATATCAAAATATGATTTCACATGGACACATTCAAAGGATAACCTACAATATCAAATCGTCATTAACTAAAATATTGTAATAAAAATGTACGCATTTCTTATGCATGATGCAATTGACCAGTCGCGAGATGACCTATCGCTCCGCCCCTAACATCACGTGACCCTTTAACGCAAAACCTCCGACAAACAAATTCCAAAATGGCGGACGCTCTTAGATTGAATGATTTACCATATGACTTTGGGGAGTATTTTCTACCGTATAGAACTTCTTTGCGTCAAAGAGTTCAGGCTAAGAAGTTTGCAAACGAATCGTATATTAGTTCTGTAAAACTTTATCGTGCTGAAAATCTGGATGTAGAAGTTAAAGCCGTCGTGTTCCGCAGTCTACGAAAGAATGACAATGGCCATCGCGTCAATATAGTCGTCGGACAGCAACAGGTTACAGATATATACCTTTATTACCTCCAATACTGGAGAGCAGAACAAGAAGTTTTCATATATAATTTACATAGAAATCAATACAAACAGAATGTAAAATTGCATAGAAGATTACAAATAGAAATGTGGCAAGTCGGGGTAAGATCTCCATCGGTCAGACATGACAGTATATCACCAATCCCTCATATATAAGCGATACACATCTTCCACCGAGTCACTCTACATGTAATCCAAGATGTGTGTATTATAATGCACACGTGGATAAATAATATTCAGGAGAATTCGTATTGAGTTAGAAATTTAAGTCACATGCACTTATCATCAAATTCAGTACCGCTACTAGGTCTAACCACTGACTGGTAAACAAAATGGCGGCATGTGTAAACATTGCATTTGATGATTCGTAGAACAGACGCTTCATCACTTTGTTCTTAAATTGACGCAATATTGAACTTGTTGATGGTTACATATCATCAATTGTCATAACATTCAACATGTTGATGGTATAGACAATAATGTTTTTGATTACAAAAACCTAAACGGTCTGCATTTATTCTATTTTCAGGGCTTCTGGTGAATGTGCCCACGTTCTGGCTGTTGTATTGAAGCTGACGGATTGGATCCTTGAAGATCTAGCAGATATACCAAGCCAACCTGCCTGCACTTCCATGCCACAACGGTGGGACAAACCAAGAGGTCTAAAGATCGAGCCTGAACCCGTCAGCACCATGGTAATTGCCAAACCAGGAAACTCGACTCGAAAAAAGAGACCGCTTACTGCAGACTTCCAAGACAATAGGTACATTCTATTTTCCATCAATGTCAAACCGCTTGATCTGGGACAGGCCTAACTGCTTCGGTACCATTAAAACCAATACCAAGCAAATATGGTGCCCTGCTCAAGGACATATTTGCAGTGATCGACCATGGAACCCTGTGTAAAGTGTGTTGCATCCGTGGTCCAGTGGTAGAGCGTCGGATTTGGAATCGATCGGTCCCGGGTTAGATATTCGGTCAGGCCACATATGTAGTGTCATTGAGCATGGCACCTCACACACATTGCTTAGTACTGGTTAATCACTTAGACATGTTTTCCTGGGTAAGCTTAGCCGACTTATGTCCCCGCAAGGGGTTTGACATTAATGGAACATACATGCATACATTATGACACTGTACATAAATACCAAGATGTATATGTGGGAAATAGATTTAATGAAGATAAAAGATAATGCATGCACAAACAAATAAAACGAAACTACTATACATGTTTTATGCTGTATTGTTTTAATCATGTTACACATTTATATGTGTAAAATAGCAAACAATGACACACACATGTTTTTCTATTTTCAGGAAAATACAGGTACTTGAAAGTGACCTACTGTTTTTGAAGTCCCTAAGCCCAAGCCCAATATCGTACCTAGCTAGCCAGCTCTACATGACAGTGATGACTGAACATGGAGCTCAGAACGTTGGCAGTGCATTAGCGTATCAGGTTAGTCTTGAATGAGAAGGGGCATAAAATTAGTCAAAAAACAGCAACAAACCAAATCTGGTTTACACAGGGAAATAAACTTAGATCAATTCTATTATCTCCAATCTTGAATTTCTTCGCTCTAGAGATAGCTCTTTCCACATGCACACGGTGTTTAGCGATTTTCTTTGTAAGGGATACATCTCCGACTGGCATTTGTACAGAGCTCAATGCAAATGGTGGAATGTACAGCTTAAGTCCAAGTTTTTCAATTTCCTCTGTATTAGAAACCCTTTGTCTACCATGACACCATCTCCTTTATTCATTTTACCGCAATCGATCAACCGTTGTAAGAGCACTAATAATCCACTTTTAGTTGTTATAACTTTGTCCGATATACATCCGGAAAACAACATAGATATAAATGTAAATGAACCTCTAGGGTCAATGCCTACTAGCCCTTTCAATGTAGTTGCCGACTTGTTGTCAGAGTAACACTGACTTTGTGATCTCAGTGAACTGGGACGTTCCATTTTAATCTCTGTCCCGTCTAAAATGATCAATGTGTCTGGAAAATCCTCCTTAAACCTACTCGGCATTTTTGACTTTAGTATGTCTCTGTCTGGCCATATGGAGACGGAACCAAATCTAAAATACATGTAATTAATCCAGGTACGGAAGAGCAGACCAGCATCTTGATTAGAAATTTGAAAAAGATTTGCCAAGTGCTTAAAGTCTAAGTTAAGCCTAAGTTTGACCAATGTTAGAAGAAGCTGATCCTCCAGTTTGATGTCTCTGATGCTTGATATTGTTCTTGAGAAGTTCACAGGTCATTCAAATTTGTTAGGAACAAGGAATTTAAAAATATTCATGAACTGTAAAAATATAAATCCTGTATAGTATTTAAAGTTATCCTGTATACGGCTGTCTCTGACTGCTTCTACAGTAAATGTTCTTGCACGTCTTTCAGAGATTACTGATTTCGATTTACTTCTGTCCTTTAGAGTAGCATTGTCCCTGCGGAGTTCTTCATTTAACAACACCTGCTTGGATAATTGCTGTTGTAGCATCTTGTTCTCTGCTGCTAAGGCCAATATATCCAGGGCAGACAACTCTGAAATGTACGAAACAGATGTATGTTGTTGTAATGAATTGATTTCTCTCTTTCAGTTGCCGCTATTGCAGCCAGTAGGACCCTCGCGGGAAAGTACACCATGTGGTAACCTTACATTTCCATACAAAACGGACATTACAAATGTACCACAACTCACAGAGAACAACCTATCAGAGGTTAAATTAAGCATGGAGGATGCTGAAAACATCGAACAGAATACAAGGGATCAGGCAAATAACAATATATGGCACAAAGAAAGATCAAAACGTGTGACTGCTTCAAACTTTGGCCGATTCATAATTCGGAAATCAGCAGTAACACAAAATTTGTTGACAGTGTGTTAAGATCGAAACCATTTACTAGTGCAGCAACTAGCTATGGGGACTGCTAATGAAAAAGTGGCACGGAACATGTACAGAAAAATAACCAACAATCATGTACACGACTGCGGATTAGTAATACATCCAGAATTTCCGTATATTGGTGCGTCACCTGATGGCAAAGTGTGTGAAAACGGTCATGTAGGGATTCTTGAAATCAAGTGCCCATTCTCAATAAGAGATTCTACTATATTAGAAGCTATGACAGATGAAAACAAACGAAAGAAAGTATGCGTTGAAAAGGTGGGGGGTAATATCAGCTTAAAGGAAACACATCCCTACTGGTACCAAGTACAAGGGCAACTGTTGGTGACTTTGTGGTGTACACCCGACAAGACTTGTTTATTCAACGTATTGTGCCAGACAAGAAAGTTATGGAGTCAATACTGTGCAGAATGAGCGAGATATACACTGATTTTCTGTCGACATGAGATATTAACTGTGTATACCTTTAGGTGTGTCGGTGGTCATAGTATTACTGTCGAAGGCTGGTGTGGACATGAGATATTAACTGTGTATACCTTTAGGTGTGTCAACATGAGATAGTAACTATGTATACCTTTAGGTGTGTCGGTGGTCATAGTATTACTGTCGAAGGCTGGTGTGGACATGAGATATTAACTGTGTATACCTTTAGGTGTGTCAGTGGTCATAGTATTACTGTCGAAGGCTGGTGTGGACATGAGATATTAACTGTAACAGTATACCTTTAGGTGTGTCAGTGGTCATAGTATTACTGTCGAAGGCTGGTGTGGACATGAGATATTAACTGTAACAGTATACCTTTAGGTGTGTCGGTGGTCATAGTATTACTGTCGAAGGCTGGTGTGGAGATGAAACTATTGCAATCTTGAGGCTGATCTGTGCTTCTTTGACTACTGGAAAAGATGGAGGGACATATGAATGTATATAAACTGAGGGGGGTGTATGTTAACTGGGGGATGTAAAATGTATACAACATATTATGTATATGGAGGGTCAGATAAAAATGGTGTATATTTTATTCGAGGTGGGAGGTGCAGATCTATAAGAATGTATATAAATGAATGTAAAAACTATATTTATTTGATTACTAGTACATGAATGTTTCTTTCTATAGTATATATAATAATGCTACTTATATTTATTTTATAATATCTATACTAATCATTGCAAAATAAATGTTTGAAACTATATTTCTCATGTTTGTGTGTAAATACCTGATGTCAAGCTCTGACAAAAGTTTCCTTTTCTTCGGTTTTGTGTTAGGCTCTCGCTCGCGTCTGGCTGGCTGTCTGACCGGTATATATTTGTCGAAATGATTTGCAAGCAAAGGATCTGGATATGTGTCGGTTGGGTGCCCTTCTGGAAAATGCTGAAATATATAAATGTGAAACAATATCAGAAAATAGTATATACTAGCGGATCGGTGGCTAACATACTCGTAATCCAGATGTTGCATATTTGATCCCCCAATATACCATACTAATGTGTGTGGAGTATGTAGTCCAGTCATACAGCATGGCATTTTTAATTGTTGTGTCCCGGGTTCGACTGAAATCATAGTGTTTTGGATATGGCTTATAACTGTATGTAAAATAATTAAAATCGGAGCAGGCCCTAGAATGGGGTTCTGTCTACATAAGTGCATTATCCTCCACATTATTGCGATGATAAATAAATCCAAAACACTACATGTAATACAAAAGTATCATAGTGTGGCATCCATGGTAGAGCATTGGATTTGGAATCGAAATGTTCAATACTTCGTCAGGCCACGTATGTAGTGTTACTGAACAATGCACCTCACACACATTGCTTAATACTGCCTACTGGTTAACTGCTTAGGTCGGCTAAATCTGCCCTAGGAAGACACGTCCTCGCAAGCAGTTTGACATCAATGGAACACATATAGCCACTCGTACAGTGAGATGATTGCTCAAGTCTTCAAGAAACCCCGTCTCAGATGCACAAGTCAGATTAGGAATTGAGGGTCCCGGGTTTGTCCTCATGTCAGTGGTATGTAACCAGTAAATAATGATCAATAGTCTATACACTACTTAAATACTGTGACATACAAAGTGGAATGAGAAAATGCATGCCATTTATTCGGATCAATCGTCGCAATAAATACTGTGACATACAAAGTGGAATGAGAAAATACATACCATTTATTCGGATCAATCGTCGCAATCGTCTAAATGATCTGTATCAAAAAATTGGCCATGTTTACATACTCCCAAATATGGTTATGAAAACACGTGAATCGGACCTGACCTTGCCGTTTCGTTTCTTGATTGGTCCATATACAGTGGTATAATGACGTCGGCAGGGCAGAATGTGACATGTTCTAATAAAAATGAAAGCGCCTTGCGATCAAGAATAATTATAGTAATCGAAAGATAGCCTTATCTTTGAACAAACATGCATGTGGTAATTTCCGTCCACGGTGTTTACATTCAACTGTGTGTGGGGACGGCCGCAAGCTTTGATCCATCGTTTGCATTTTTCTAGGCTCCGTTTTGGCTTCGGAAAAGGATTAAACGTAACATCTTTTCCTGTACGATCTAGGTAGCGACTGTCTGAATTACACAAACCCCACTGACATCGCTTAACCATTGTTTTCTAAATTTAAATCGCGTTTTCCCGTTAATTAACCATTCAGCACCAGCTTAGCTTGTCGGAGGTAAATATCCCGGATATTCATTTCGAGGGTGTGTGTCAAATATCGATATCTGATTAGATGAACAAATGAATTTGATTGACAGGCCGCGACTGGTCCATTAAACACCTGGAATTAGTCTCATATGAACCTCCGGTAGGACTTGAACCCGCAATCCCCGGCTTAGGAGGCCGATGCCTTATCCATTAGGCCACGGAGGCAGATATCATACAATTGTTAAACTGTTCCACACATTTCCATATTATAATTATATACATAGATGAATATCTACTGCTTATCTTCTTGCATTTTATAACAAATGGCTTACGTGGTGTAGTTGTTATTCCATAAGTTTAGCAATAGGCTTCTATCAAATTATCATAGAACATGGACTTACACAAAGAACGCTCATCCCTACGAACTCAAATCGTAGAATAGTGAATAGTATTCAGGTATTTAAGAAATTACGAATTGTTTTAGACAATGCAATTATGAATATGTGATTGATCCAATATCAACTTCCGGTGGGAATGCGCAATCCCAGGGTTAGGGGGGGCGGTGTATCTCTTAGGCCAAGGAGGCACATAATATACAATCACTAAACTGTTCCAGGATTAGAATATTCCTCATATATACATGAATATCTAATTCCTAGCTTCTTGCATTTTGTAATAAATTGTTTCCGTGGTGTAGTGGTTATCACATCCGCTTAACACGCGGAAGGTCCTGAGTTCAATCCTCAGCGGAAACATAATTTTGACTCTTATTTGACGCAAGAAGCACAACTTGTGGTATTTCAAGAGGATATTTGCCGTTTAAATTAGTTTTGTAAACGTCACGACAAATATTCAGTGTTTATTCAACGCTCTTTGGCTGTTTAAAGATATATACTTGAAACTCAACTATTATGAAATGGTGAAATGATGCATCAAGCGAGTCGTCATGATTCTTCTGGTGTGTGTCTGATTGTGTTGGTGTCATGATAGAGAGTTCGATTTACATATCAATATACTCGAATAATGTGATTGTCATCTGGTAATCAGAAAACAATAAGTTGAGCTATAGGCTAATATCAAACATGATATCACATGGACACATGCAAAGGACGTGCACAGTCAATGATTTCAAATCGTACATTCATGAATAATATTCAAGTTATTAAAAAAGGACGTAATTTTTCATGATGCAATTATGAACATGTGATTGATCCAATATCAACTTCCGGTGGGAATGCGCAATCCCAGGGTTAGGTGGGCGGTGTATTTCTTAGGCCAATGAAGCACATAATATACAATCACTAAACTGTTCCAGGATTAGAATATTCCTCATATATACATAAATATCTAATTCCTAGCTTCTTGCATTTTGTAATAAATTGGTTATCACATCCGCTTAACACGTGGAAGGTCCTGAGTTCAATCCTCAGCGGAAACATAATTTTTACTCTTATTGGACGCAAGAAGCAAAACTTGTGGTATTTCAAGAGGATATTTGCCGTTTAAATTAGTTTTGTAAACGTCACGACAACTATTCAGTGTTTATTCAACGCTCTTTGGCTATTGGATGATACATTATTGAAACTCAACTATTATGAAATTGTGAAATGATGCCCCAAGCGAGTCGCCATGATTCTTCTCGTATGGGTAGAGAGATCGATTGACATATTCATTTACTGGAATACTGTGATTGTCATCTGATTATCACAAAACAGGAAGTTCAGCTATATGTAGGTTAATATCAAAATATGATTTCACATGGACACATTCAAAGGATAACCTACGATATCAAATGGTACAGTCGTGAACTAAAATATTATTGTAATAAAAATGGACGCATTTGTTATGCATGATGCAATTGAACTTTCTGCAAACGCTACTTAGGCACGCCCCCCATAGTTACCGGTGCTCACTGTAACCACGCGAGACAAGCTATCTAACAAAATGGCGTCTAACACAGTCCCGCATCGAGTTAATCTAGATAACATTCCGTCGAATTTCTCGGTTTTATTTCACCCAGATAAGAATATCTCGTTGAAAGCAAAACAGCAATGGTTTAAGTTGTTCAGTGAAGGTTATTTCTTTAAAGTACCTACTATTTAACGGATGAGGACGTGTTAAGTGTTCGTGGAAAATGCTTTCGCAGTCAACGGAAGAGTGAACAACCATATCGTGTCAACTTTGACATCAAAAGAAATGAAATATGCACCGTCTTGAGAGACTCGACCCTATGCCTCCTAGAAGACTCGAACATTAGGCCCAAAAACTGAACACCAGTACGTTCACTGAGCTAATATGGGAATTCCACAGCTCTGCACATGCATGGGTACTATTACTACTATCTGATCCCTAGTCCACCATCCACGACAATATGTATGAACCACATGTATAATTTTAATCACCATTATACTCACATATCTCTTGTGAACAGTAAATCTATAAATGCAGAATATATTTTTTCGAAATATTTTATTATGCATAAATAAATTAATTTCAACTTACTTTTGTGCAAATATATCTGTTTGCATTAATTTTGGATGTATTCAGCTGGTCGTTTGGTCGTCCACACAACTTAATTCACCTTAGACATGTTTCAAGATTTGTCTTAGGTTTTGGAAATGGCACGAATTTAACGTCACCTATCAATCGATCTGGATATCTACTATCACTGTCACACAGACCGTAACTACATCTTTTCACCATTGTCAATGACAGACAGCATTAATTAATTTGTAATTATTTTTCAAAACATAATTTCAGATCACGATCACTCGTTATCAGATTTGATTAAAACTTTACTAAATAACTCGTTTGTCTGACAGAACGATAAAACAATGACTCGGTGCTATAATCAATGCTATAATTATGTGCGCACATTTTATAATTGACCAATTAGCACAATCAGTGCTAAATTCCGATGTGCAATACTTTGATCTTGATAATAGCAGTAGGCCCCTATCGGGATATTATAAAGTCGGCGGTCTCTGTGATGTACCGGTAGTCGATAAGTTGTTGATTTTTCCCAATAAACAGTGTGACACGCTTAAATTTGATTGCTGTGTTTGCTAGAAAAGAATGACTATATGGGGTCAGTCGGTGTTTTTTTATAGTATGTTTTTAAAGCAGCTGTCTGGTATTTTGTGGTTCATATACACAGTTTTAGATTTGTCCAAGGATTATGAAATGGGTTGAATTTAACGTCGATCACCAGGATATCGACTAATTGTGTACTATGACTAACCCACTCACCAAAGCTACACATTTTCAACATCCGTAAAACAATTTTAAACCCGTATTTTCGATCAAATTCACGCCTTTTCAAATTTGTCTACTTGTTACTAGTTTGTCTAATATGCATTGTTTGTCTAACAAGATGACGGCGATAAGTCGTTGCCGGGGGTGTGCGCGAATGGTGCGATGCGATTGGCTAACGCCTGCTGTCAATCAAAATTGGCAGAAAGGTCAATTAAGCACCTGGAATTAATCTCGTATGACGGGACTCTAACCCGCAAAACCCGGCTTAGGAGGCCGATGCCTTATCTAATGTGGATTGTGATCCATGCTGCGGTGTACAGTCCGTTCCTGAGATTTGGTGTACATGCAATGCTAGTAGTTTCATATTCACCTTAGATAGTTTACTATGTCTGTGGAGACCTGTATAACCCTGTTATAAGACACAGAAACGCTTTTGTCATTTATTATTATCCACAAGCCACCACTTTCACATTGATAAGTTTAACGCTCTATATAGACAATCAATTCAGCAACAGTTCAATTAATCATCACCAGTATCGTACACATGCATCGACGTAGAATCAGTTGAAAGTGTATACTGCCTATTGTACTTGTTTAAAATGTGCACAAACAGTTTCCATGATATTCTGCGTCTCTTGGTACCATATCCACCTCTTAATGTTTGGCTAGAATTTCGATGTTGTGATATGTCACACTTTCGTATCTATTTCCATTGTTCTACCTAATGTAGTCTACCATGAGATTTATTGTAAACGAAACAACTACCACGAAACGTTGTATCAAAACTATTTCTAAGCCTCCTTGTCTCTATCGTTTCCATACACATTTGCTGTCTCTTTACTGCTCTATCAATATTCTGCTGCTGAAGCAGGACATATGCCAGACGGCATTTTGCTCCATCATTGCCACTCCCTAGGTCAATACATTCCAAAGTTTTAATTGTTCCTGTGGCAATGCATTGTGTGGACTCGGTTTGATAAGGCATTCACTCAGTGAAGAATACGCCAAAGGTGTTCGTGATTTCTCGGAAGTCTTCTTTTGGCATAGGCAACACTGACTCCAGTTGGAACATCGTACCCTGTACAACTGATATGTCGAAGGTTGCTCAGACCCAACAGCATGTCCTGGTGTGGATTCCGAAAACGTAGAATACATTATTAATTGTCTATCCAAATGTAACCAATACAAGATTGTACAGAACAGCAATACCTCAGAATGATCACCAATGCATACTGACAACTGCAGTATAGGTATCCCTGTGTCCGTACAAACAGGTATATGGGCCTATGAATGTAACCCTTGATTGAAATGATTATGCATTGGAGAATACAGGTCGAATAAAACAACTCGGGTAGCACAGTGGTTAGCGCCTTTAATTCCAAAAGCGGGAGGTCGTGGTGTTAGATCCCCGGCCGAGGCACAGTACTAGTTGATTGTTATCCAGGAAAGTGTCCTAGTTCTGGTTTGATCCAGGAAAAACAGTTGCCACTGAACGTTCAGGTCTCAATGTCAGTTGTTTCAGTGTGTACAATTTGGGTTCTAAATGAGCATCTTTGGCAAATACTGGCTGGAAATTTCTGGCAGATAATTTTCCTCCTTCAGCTTCAAAAAAGTTTACTTTAAAGCATGTGGGGACATGCCGGGGTCACTACTCTACTGCACCCAATGGGCGGAATGACATTGTAAGCATAACAAAACAAACAGACAAGCAGGTCGAATAAATTCGCATTCAGTCCTCAACATCACATGTTATATAATAGTATATTAAATTACGCACCATAACCTCTGGTTGATTGTTGTCAACTAGCTGTGACTGTGTTACTAAGTAATTTAATTCATGTTAATTTCTTGATTGTGTTAGTATTTTGTTAGCCATATGCGTCCATGAGTAGAATCTGGTTGACTTGCCATGATATCTGAAATTAATGAAACTCCATTAAAAATGTAAAATTTGTAGGACTAATTAATTTTGTTATGCATACCCCACCCACCTTTATAATTCTTGTTCTTTTTGTTTAACTTATTTATACATGTGTTATCTATTCAAACAAAATATACTAATAATACTTACATCTTGGCGTGATACAGCATGTAAAAAACGCAACGAAATGTCGACCTTTCCCACTCTCTGAATTGTTGATGGACATTTTGCTAAAAGGGAAACAACTCTGTTAACCAATTAAAAGTGGCGTCTGGCCATTACCTAAAGCATAATGCAGCATTTAGATGTAATTGTGTAAAGTAGTTATTTATTGTACTGGCATAACATTGTAATATTTATTATATTATTAATCGTAATTGGCCAATTTTAACAACATGCTGGGCCTCGTTTATAGCATTATCACTAATTAGGGCCTCAATTTTCAAGTTTGTATTAAACAAAAGTCATTTTTATACTGGTGTAACCTTTTATCCTGATAACATACCTCATTTGCACAAGTTATATACCATTTGTGACTGTAATAAATTAATTATATACATGCACAATTACACAATTATGTGCCCCTTTGGGGCCCCATCTCATGGGGGACTCAGGGCCTCTCGTGATTGTCTTCCGGCCTATTATTTACAAGCTGGTTCTAAACTACCACCATGCCAAATTTGGTGCTTTTTACACCCTCTGAACATTCATGGTCCTTATTTACTACACTAAAAGAGTGTTGAATAAACACTGAATATTTGTCGTGACGTTTACAAAACTAATTTAAACGGCAAATATTCTCTTGAAATACCACAAGTTGTGCTTCTTGCGTCAAATAAGAGTCAACATTATGTTTCCGTTGAGGATATTTGATATCGTAGGTTATCCTTTGAATGTGTCCATGTACGGTGTTCCGTTAGGGCCATCGCGGTATATAGAGGGAAATCAGGAAGGCGATGGTACGATGGCACGATGGTACGATGTCGATGGTACGATGGTACGATGTCGATGGTACGATGGTACGATGGTACGATGCCGATGGTACGATGGCACGATGTCGTTGGTACGATGGCACGATGTCGATGGTACGATGGTACGATGTCGATGGTACGATGGTACGATGTCGATGATACGATGGTACGATGGTCAACGCCATCGTACCATCGTACCATCGACATCGTGCCATCGTACCATCGACATCGTACCATCGTACCATCGGCGTCGTGCCATCGTACCATCGACCATCGTACATCGACATCGTCCATCGTATCATCGACATCGTACCATCGTACCATCGGCATCGTGCCATCGTACCATCGACATCGTGCCATCGTACCATCGACATCGTGCCATCGTACCATCGACATCGTACCATCGTACCATCGACATCGTGCCATCGTACCATCGTACCATCGACATCGTACCATCGCCATCGTGCCATCGTACCATCGACATCGTGCCATCGTACCATCGCCTTCCTGTGACGCATGCGCATTAAATGTTCATGCGTGTATATTCAGTTTATACAAATATATTTAAGCTCGATTGCGAAACAAGTTCTTACAACTTATATAAATCACTCTCGAGACCTAATTCCTGGTGTAACTCCGGGCCTTTCGCACCTGAAGCGAACGCGCTACCACTGCGCTATCACGACTTCCACGACCGTGTATATTTACATTCCGACTGCTGTCGTCTACGATGAATCAATACCAGTGCAAATGTATTCATAAACTGATGAACACCATTAGGACCTAACGCACATAATAATACTTGGAGCGTGGGAATCGGGCTACTTTTTTCATTCATTAAAACATCCAACGGCCGACTTCCGTTCTATATTTCCAGGCGCGTAGCTACCCGTACGCAAAAACGCAGCTGCGTACACATAGTTTTGAAAAGGTTGAAAAATGTCGGTGATCAAATTATCCATAGATACCTCAGATGGCAGGAAATCGCCTTTACGATGTAAAAAGAATTCAGGGGGAGCATGCCCCTGGACCCCCTGCCTAGGTTGCAATTTCAGTGTTCCCATTTTGCGTACACATACTTTTGGTACGATGTCGATGGTACGATGGTACGATGTCGATGGCACGATGTCGATGGTACGATGGTACGATGTCGATGGTACGATGGTACGATGTCGATGGTACGATGGCACGATGTCGATGGTACGATGGTACGATGTCGATGGTACGATGGTACGATGTGTTATTATCATCGTGCCATCGTACCATCGACATCGTACCATCGTGCCATCGTACCATCGACATCGTGCCATCGTACCATCGACATCGTACCATCGACATCGTGCCATCGTACCATCGCGTTACATTTTTTATATACCGCGATGACCCTAACGGAACACCGTATCCATGTGATATCATATTTTGATATTAGCTTATATATATCTTAAACTTACTGTTTTCTGATAATTAGATGACAATCACAGTATTCGAGTATATGCCTTTTTCACTCTATGGTGAAAACAACACACACCGGAAGAATCATTGCGACTCGCTTGTTGCATTATTTCACCATTTCATAATAGGTGAGTTCCAAGTATCCAACAGCCAAACAACGTTGAATAAACACTGAATATTTGTCGTGACGTTTACAAAACTAATTTATTATAAAATACATGAAGCTAGGAATTAGATATCTATTTATATGTATGAAGAATATTCTAATCCGGGAACACTTCAGTGATTGTATATTATGTGCCTCCTTGGCCTAATAAATACACCGGCCTCCTAACCCTGGGATTGCGCATTCCCGCCGGAAGTTGATATTGGATCAATCACATGTTTATAATTGCATCATGTAAAAATGACATCATTTTATAATAACTTGAATATTATTCACGATTGTACGATTTAAAATCATTGTCTGCGCACGTCCTTTGCATTTGTCCATGTGATATCATATTTTGATATTAGCCTAGAGCTCAACTTATTGTGTTCTGATAACAAGATGACAATCACAGTATTCGATTATATTGATATGTAAATCGAACTCTCTATTGTGACACCAACACACACACACCAGAAGAATAATGACCACTCGATTGTTGCATCATTTCACCATTTCATAATAGTTGTGTTTCAAGTATGTATCATCCAACAGTCAAAGAGCGTTGAGTAAACACTGAATAGTTGTCGTGATGTTTACAAAACTAATTTAAACGACAAATATCCTCTTGAAATACCACAAGTTGTGCTTCTTACGTCAAATAAGAGTCAAAATTATGTTTCCGCTGAGGATTGAACTCAGGAACTTCCGCGTGTTAAGCGGATGTGATAACCACTACAACACGGAAACAATTTATTACTAAATGCAAAAAGCTAGGTGATATTTATGTATATATGAGGACTATTATTGTATATTATGTGCCTCCTTGGCCTAAGAGATACACCGGCCTCCTAACCCTGGGATTGCGCATCCCACCGGAAGTTGATATTGGATCAATCACATGTTCATAATTGCATCATGTAAAAATGACGTCCTTTTTTAATAACTTGAATATTATTCATGAATGTACGATTTGAAATCATTGTCTGTGCACGTCCTTTGCATTTGTCCATGTGATATCATGTTTGATATTAGCCTATAGCTCAACTTATTGTTTTCTGATTACCAGATGATAATCACATTATTCGAGTATATTGATATGTAAATCGAACTCTCTATCGTGACACCAACACAAACAGACACACACGAGCAGAATCATGACGACTCGCTTGATGCATCATTTCACCATTTCATAATAGTTGAGTTTCAAGTATATAACTTTAAACAGCCAAAGAGTGTTGAATAAACACTGAATATTTGTCGTGACGTTTACAAAACTAATTTAAACGGCAAATATCCTCTTGAAATACCACAAGTTTTGCTTCTTGCGTCCAATAAGAGTAAAAATTATGTTTCCGCTGAGGATTGAACTCAGGACCTTCCGCGTGTTAAGCGGATGTGATAACCACTACACCACGGAAACAATTTATTACAAAATGCACGAAGCTAGGAATTAGATATTTATGTATTGAAGCAGTTACTATAGGATAAGAGACTTACCGATCGTGTACCCTACAGCAGCTTCTATTTCTTGTGGATAAATACGTCTTGACAGGCGTATAATCAGAGCATGTATGGTGTGCTTGCTTTGTTCACACCCGGATCTAGAATGCCCCACTTCCGGTCCAGACGGTGTCCATCTTCCGCATCAGACGGTGTCTCTATAGGAACCATATTGCCATTCACTACACTCCTCCCCACTTTATCTGGAAGGACTTCCTCCACATCCTTCTGGCAATGGGTACGTTCTTCAGGCACAATCAGTCTGACCGGCTCGTGACATCTCTCGACGGAAATGACATTCTCTAGCCCTACTCGGTGTCTGACCCCCAAGTAGGTATCCTTCAAGTTCTCTACTTTTCCTGGGCAGGTTTACCAGCGGTTAACCAGTACTAAGTCCATTCCTGAACACCTCTATGGCTTAGTGTCTTACCCCTAAGCTTACCCCTACCTTTCCTGGGCAAGCCTACATATGCAGTTAACCAGTACTACGTCCATTGATGACTCCTTCACGGGCCTGGTGTCATACACCTAAGCTTACTCCTACCTTTCCTGGGCAGTCTACATAAACAGTTAACCAGTACTACGTCTATCGATGACTCCTTCACTAGCTTGGTGTCTTACACCTAAGCTTACTCCTACCTTTCCTGGGCAAGCCTACATAAACAGTTAACCAGTACACTACGTCCCTCAATGAACCCCCCTCTGGTTTAGTGCCTTACATCTAAGCCATAATTCCAAGAGATGCTCCAATCATGTCTACGGTTCCTGGGCAAGCTTTAGCCGACTCAAGCGGATCACCAGTACTAAATCCCTCCCCGGACCCGAATCCATATCTTGCTTAGTGTCTTACCCCTAAGCCATAATTACATGCAATCTGGTCCTTTCGGTCGGCTTACTTGGGAGGTTGATGATGTATGTAAATACGACGTGCGTTTTCCACTGCCGTCTTCATCACATCATCCCATTTGCCTCCCCTGATCCTGGGTCATTTTGCAAGTCTGTGTCTCTTTCTGGTTCGAACTTACACATGCAAAGTTCAGCCTTTTAGCTTGAACTGGCTTGCCACCATTGTATAACTGATTTTCTGCAGTTCCCTTTGAATCCCCGTAGACCGACCAGTTCCCGCCTTGGCTACCCTTAGTACTGATCCCGACGCCGACCTGCGCAGTATCGACCGCGGATCCCTGTACTCTTTGCGGAGCCAATGGGTCTGCAATGTCTACGATGTCCATGGACGATTCTAAATCCCCGTAGACCGACCAGTTCCCTCCTCGTCTAACCTTAGTACTGATCCCGACGCCGACCTGGGCACTGTCGACCGCGGATCCCTGTACTCTCTGCGAGGCCAAAGGGTCTTCAATGTCTACGCTATCCATGGACGATCGTTTATCTCCATAGATCGACCAGTTCCCTCCTCGTTTGCCCTTAGTACTGATCCCGACGTCAACATGTGCACTGTCGACCGCGGATCCCTGTACTCTTTGCGAGGCCCACGGTACTGCAAGTCTACGATCTCGATAAATGATCCGTATTTCTCAGTATTCACACCAACCACAAGGCAGATCCTCAGGCATCCTTTGAGCACAAGCTTCCTCTTGTAGGTATTCTAGACAAGGAATCTGCGTTTCCATGCTTATTGCCTGGCCGGTGCCGTAGCACCATATTATATTGAGATAGCTTCTCGAGCCATCTCGCCAACTGCCCATGTGGTTCCCTGAACCGCATCAACCAGGTTAGGTGGTCAGTCCTGACCGTAAAGGGTCTCCCTAACAGATAGTGTCGATATTGGTGTGTGAACCGCACGACTGCTAAAAGTTCTTTTCTATTCTAGTTACATAGTACTTGCGCTGCTAGCGAGTTAACACGCATGGTAAGAGCTCAGGTTCCATCAGTCAGACTGATTGGACCTCCCCCAGATCACTCTGCCTGTGTATGTCCGGCTCAGATTCACATGTTACCTGTGCATCTGCATACACATTACTGTCTGTCTCTAGGAACTTTTCTACTGGATAGGCTTTGCCGATCTGGATCCCTTGTTTTAACAAGCGGTGTTTGTCACTTAGGTAGACAACACACACAATCGGACCCGCCCCTGCACCACAAATTACTCTCGGTACAAGGACTTCCAGACTCTCTACAGGTTCCATGTAGTACCCGGGCATCTCGCAATTAAGAATACATTTCACCCTCATCACGGAGTTAGGTGGGATGGTCTGGCATTTGGCCACTGTAACCCGAGCAACCACAGGCATTACTGCACTGTTACCTCCATACAGGTTTATCCCCTGCCCATCAAACACCCATATGCCTCTACCCATGTCCAACATGGCAGACCCTCGACATAATATGTCTAAACTGAGGAGCATATCTTGGTTCGATTGGAGCCACATAATTTTGCTCGCTATACTACTGTGCGCCAATCTTTAACCGTACAGGTTCTACCACCAAACCCTTCATACTCATCTGTCTACCAGCAGTCATGAGTTTTACCTCACGTAACTTCGGAGGTGGCTTCTGTAGCGAGTTATATAGCCTATCTGAAATGATCGACATCTGGGCTGCGGAGTCTACTATAGCTGTTGCTTCCATACCAGCTACCCGGACTTTCATGCTGAACTCTACCCGTTCCAGTTTAATGGCGACGTGACGCATACCTTTCACCAGATCTTGGGCAATTCTGCTTGAAATGTCCCTTCTCTCCACAGCCAAAACATTCACCAGCTTTCGCTCTACCTTTAGCTGGCCTGGTAGTTCCACTACCCCTCTGCTGCTTTACCTCTGCAACAATTCTGTCCAGCCCTATCCGTAGCTGTTCCTCCAACTGAGTTTGCAATGTTTCCATGATTGCCCCAATAGAGGTTAGGTCTGGGGTAACTTCACTCCCTTTCCCCCCTTTATTGGGCAATGTTGCCCGGTCTTGTACCGCATACACAGCGTGATGGTCATCCTCATGTTCCATCTTTCGCGGTACCCGTTTGGTCTTACCAAACATTGCTTGGTGTACGTGCTGATAGCGACGTACATCATTCATGGCTTCCTCCATGGTGCTAGGATCTTGTATGCACACATGATGCCCTGCTTCCCGATCCATAAGCCCTTGGCAGAAGCGAGTTATTGCTTGCTGCGTGGAGTAATACTCGGGCAGGTCGCGAAACGCCTTGGTGGCTAATGTGAGGACTCTATCTGCCCAATCCTCTAAAGCCTCTGTATGTGACTGGGCTGCCTGCTGAAACCGGACCTGTGCTGTTGCCGGAAGCTCTCTCGCACCAAACCGACTCTCTAGCTTTTGCATGAGTCTGCGATAAGACAGATCTTCTCTACGCTCTGTTAATATAGCGTAGACGTATGTAGCCTTTCCAGTAAGGCTCCAGCACAGACAATTCAAACATTCATCCTTGGTCCAATCACATGCATGTGCAAAACGGACAAACTTCTGCTTGAATGCAGTCCAATTACCCTTGCCATCATACGTTAGATTTTTGGGCAACATGTTTATTACATCTCTAGCTCGTTTTCGCCTATAATACAGGTCCTGACCTGCAGACTTGCGACCTTTGTCAATACGACTCGGTCGTATACTGAATTCATCATCAGTACTGCTGTCGCCATCATCAGGCACATAACACCTCTTAGTTACTGGCTCCCGAACACGGGACCGTACTCGTGTTCCACTGAATATATCAGTTGCCTGATGCCCAACATGATGTGTAACCTGGTCTCCACTTATCGGGTCAAACACATGAGGGTTGTAGTCCGGCCTTCGTGAAGGCCCCAGCGAAAACGTATTCCCATCTGAGGGTATGCCATATACTTCATAATCCTGGAGCCTACTTTCCCGTTTCTCACTTTTAAAGGGATAGCGCTCCTCAACAGTAGGTGGTTTATACAGGGCAGAGTCATTCACTGGTTTCTCTATTGAGCCCTTTTCTCCCACCCTCTGTTGGACCAGACCAGTCGCCGTGTTCAATGTATTGAGAACATCGGTCCAATCAGACTGTCTAGCCTCCTCGGTGTATGTTAATCCATCACCAAGCGTTTGAGCATACTGATCATCATGATCAGATTGTGAAGAAGAAGATTCTCCGGATGGTAGCTCACCATTTGGTTTAAAATCTATCATCCGAACAGCCTCCCTGGTCAGTCTACTCCTTGTAACGGAGGATAACAGTAATATTGCCATTATTCTCTCTAATGAGAACGATCGTATGGGCAAGCTTTGCTTTAATCCCAGGGATCGTGACCAGTTGCTCAATAGTTGCATAATTAATGGCGATTCGCCTCCCTTCTAGGACTGAGTTACTATCAGACATAGTTACAGGTATATTATGCTAACTACTATATAGACAGACAACACAAATGTACACTTACTTGTGAGTTTTTCCAATTTCCTGACAAACAAAAACAAACGGAGACACTACACAGGACAGAGACCCTCCTTCCCCTTTTAAGAAAGTAATTAACTATCAAATGGGTTGAGACCAACTATATAGGCCAGGAAACTGTTCTAATGTCGTAAATCCGTTCACTTCCGGTAATGCATGTGCGTAAATGTCTGCCTATTTTGACGGTTTTCTATCAGCAAAAACAAGCAAACTGCGCCATGTTTTTGTGAAATCGACGGGTAAAGGACGTCTTACGCCTGTCCCCTAACGATTAAAAACCGGATTCCTCAATCCAACAAGCAACCACCACGCTCTTTCAACACTTGCGAACTTTACAACCTGAAAATCACACAACAGGTGCTCGCTGTGTTATTCCGTGTATTACACAGCGTGTAGTCCTTTATCCAACACACTTCTGACACCATTGAAGCAGTTACTATAGGATAAGAGACTTACCAATCGTGTACCCTACAGCAGCTTCTATTTCTTGTGGATAAATACGTCTTGACAGGCGTATAATTAGAGCGTGTATGGCGTGCTTGCTTTGTTCACACCCGGATCTAGAATGCCCCACTTCCGGTCCAGACGGTGTCCATCTTCCGCATCAGACGGTGTCTCTATAGGAGCCATATTGCCATTTACTACAGTATATATGAGGAATATTCTAATCTTGGAACAGTTTAGTGATTGTATATTATGTGCCTCCTTGGCCTAAGAAATACACCGCCCCCATAATCCTGGGATTGCGCATTCCCACCGGAAGTTGATATTGGATCAATCACATGTTCATAATTGCATCATGTAAAAATGACGTCCTTTTTTAATAACTTGAATATTATTCATGAATGTACGATTTGAAATCATTGTCTGTGCACGTCCGTTGCTGTGTCTTGTGATATCATGTTTGATATAGCTCAAGCTTAGTGTTTTCTGATTCCCAGATGCAATCACATTATTCGAGTATATTTGATTGTAATCGAACTTCTATCGTGACACCAACACAACAGACACCCCAGAAGAAGCATGACGACTCGCCTGATACATCATTTCATCACCATTTCATAAAGTTTGAATTTCCAATATTACGTTAAACAGCCAAAGAGTGTTGAATAAACACTGAATATTTGTCATGACGTTTACAAAACTAATTTAAACGGCAACTATCCTCTTGAAATACCACAAGTTTTGCTTCTTGCGTCCAATAAGAGTAAAAATTATGTTTCCGCTGATGATTGAGCTCAGGACCTTCCGCTTGTTAAGCGGATGTGATAACCACTACACCACGGAAACAATTTATTACAAAATGCAAGAAGCTAGGAATTAGATATGTATGTATATTTGAGGAATATTCTAATCCTGGAACAGTTTAGTGATTGTATATTATGTGCCTCCTTGGCCTAAGAGATACACCGGCCTCCGAACCCAGGGATTGCGCATTCCCACCGGAAGTTGATATTGGATCAATCACATGTTCATAATTGCATTGTGTAAAACAATTCGTAATTTCTTAAATAACTGAATACTATTCACTATTCTACGATTTGAGTTCGTAGGGATGAGCGTTCTTTGTGTATGTCCATGTTCTATGATAATTTGATAGAAGCCTATTGCTAAACTTATGGAATAACGACTACACCACCGTAAGCCATTTGTTATAAAATGCAAGAAGATAAGCAGTAGATACCTCAATGGTCATTCTAGCCATATTTTCTGATTTTTCGGTTACGGGTCGCACATAGAATAAATTGCAATCAAATTGAGCACCCACCATGCCGTGCACGTGGTCCTCATGCCAAAACTTAGGATTCCAACCTTCCGTTCCGCTTGGTCAGCCATGACAATAAATTGGTGTTTTCTTAGTGCACATTGATAGAGAGTATGGTCGATAACAATAGACTACCAATATTTGGACTAATACACAGACCCGTTACCCTAAACTCACAATTTATTAGGTGGATGTTTAGAAATTCGGTTCAGTGTATGCAACAGGGGCCAATATATATAAGGCACTCTGGCGTAGGTTCGATCTATTTCTTTAATTCCCGTTTCCGTTTATGGAAAAAGGCCACAGTGTCTATATGCAACTACTCAATATATATTGGTAGACTATTTAGTAATATAATTTCTCTATGATTAGAGTCGGGTAAGGTTCGTTCTATTTCTTTATTTCCCGTTTCCGTATATGGAAAAAGGCTTAAAACATAAGTAAATACATACAAGAGCATATAAAAACAAAGTATAAAAACATTTCAATCATTGCATAAAACCAGACATATACATGTAGAAAATTGATATTAATATAATGCAAAACTTACCACAGTGCCTGTATGCAACTACTCAATATATATTGGTAGACTATTTAGTAACTATTTATATCTACATCCCCGTGAGGGGTTCGACATTAGCGGAAGATAGATAGATAGATAGATAGATAGATAGATAGATAGATAGATAGATAGATAGATAGATAGATAGATAGATAGATAGATAGATAGATAGATAGATAGATAGATAGATAGATAGATAGATAGATAGATAGATAGATAGATAGATAGATAGATAGATAGATAGATAGATAGATAGATAGTAATATAATTTCTCTATAATTATTTTACATGTAACACGTTACTCGTAAGAGTTCTCCTTGGTTGTGACCAAGCACGGAGGTATAGTTGTGGAAAGAAATATATTAATAACCAATCCATGCAGAGCTCTCACCCACGTTCATACAATCTTTCATTCATACAAATACAACAAACAAAACGATTGGACACAGTACAAACATAGACTGACAAGTGTTCACTTGCACGGCAAATTGCCCCGGGAAACATCTCTAATTTCCATCTCCGACGTAGATTGTCGAATATCCCCGATTCAATTCCGTTGCATACAACATAAAGAACGAAGATACATGAATTTAAAAGGCGGTAAACACATGCTTGATGTTTCAGTAGTTTTATACATTAAGCTACGCCGTTCACCGTAAAACACGATTGTACTCCTATAGTACAACCTGTGACATATATATAATGTGGAAATGTGTGGAACAGTTTAACAATTGTATGATGTCTGACTCCGTGGCCTAATGGATAAGGCATCGGCCTCCTAAGCCGGGGATTGCGGGTTCGAGTCCCGCCGGAGGTTCATATGAGACTAATTCCAGGTGCATAATGCATAACAGATGCGTCCATTTTTATTACAATAATATTTTAGTTCACGACTGTACGAATTGATATCGTAGGTATGTGTCCGTGTGATATCATATTTTGATATTAGCTAACATATATCTTAACTTACTGTTTTCTGATAACTAGATGACAATCACAGTATTCGAGTATATTTATTTGTCAATCGAACTCTCTATCGTGACACAAACACACACCAGAAGAATCATGGCGACTCGATTGTTGCATCAGTTCACCATTTCATAATTTGTGAGTTCCAAGTATGTATTATCCAACAGCTAAACAACGTTGAATAAATACTGAATAGTTATCGTGACGTCTCCAAAACTAATTTAATCGGCAAATATCCTCTTGAAATACCGCAAGTTCTGCTTCTTGCGCCAAATAAGAGAGTAATAATAGTCAAAATTATGTTTTCGCTGAGGATTGAACTCAGGACCTTCCGCGTGTTAAGCGGATGTGATAACCACTACACCACGGAAACAATTTATTATAAATACAAGAAGCTATGCATTAGATATTTATGTATATATGAGGAATATTCTAATCCTGGAACAGTTTAGTGATTGTATATTATGTGCCTCCTTGGCCTAAGAGATACACCGGCCTCCTAACCCTGGGATTGCACATTCCCACCGGAAGTTGATATTGGATCAATCTCATGTGCATAATTGCATTGTGTAAAGCCATTCGTAATTTCTTAAATACCTGAATACTATTCACTATTCTACGATTTGAGTTCGTAGGGATGAGCGTTCTTTGTGTATGTCCATGTTTTATGATAATTTGATAGAAGCCTATTGCTAAACTTATGGAATAACGACTACACCACGTAAGCCATTTGTTATAAAATGCAAGAAGATAAGCAGTAGATATTCATCTATGTATATATAATGTGGAAATGTGTGGAACAGTTTAACAATTGTATGACGTCTGCCTCCGTGGCCTAATGGATAAGGCATCGGCCTCCTAAGCCAGGGATTGCGGGTTCGAGTCCCGTCGGAAGTTCATATTGAGACTAATTCTAGGTGCTTAATTGCATCATGCATAACAAATGCGTCCATTTTTATTGCAATACTATTTTAGTTAACATCTGTACGATTTGATATTTATAAGTTCTCTGAGTTACAACGTATAGCTGAGAATGTATGTCTTAACACGGCCTGTGAACACAAAATACACGGCGGATTAGTCGAGTATTTCGTGCAGATATATGTTCATACAGGTATTTATAGGGTGATTTTGTGTGGTAATCACTTCTATGCTAGGATAACGCGAGGGATATTCGATATTTAATATTCAAATTCACATTTTTATACTGAAATTCCGGATAACATTTTGCTTATATGACATAAACATTTTCAATACCAGTTCTTGATATGTCAGATCATCGATGAATATCCACAATATATGTATTATATACATTTTATGTTTTTGAGTAAGTAGGGACATATAAGATGAAAATATCCCATGATTTTATATCCAGAGAAACAGTTTAAAGCATTGCTAAGGGTACACGTTTCCTAATGGGTTTTTCGTGTGCGGCTTTGCTGTTTTCATGATGGATATGTAATGGTCATTTAGCGTACATATGTCACATTATGTGTGAAACAGAATTATAAGGTGTACATGTCTGCTGTAATTGTATGATGTCTGCCCCCGTGGCCTAATGGATAAGGCATCGGCCTACTAAGCCGGGTTTTGCGGGTTCTAGTCCCGTCATACGAGATTAATTCCAGGTGCTTAATTGACCTTTCTGCCAATTTTGATTGACAGCTGGCGTTAGCCAATCGCATCGCACCATTCGCGCACACCCCCGGCAACGACTTATCGCCGCCATCTTGTTAGACAAACAATGCATATTAGACAAACTAGTAACGAGTAGACAAATTTGAAAAGGCGTGAATTTGATCGAAAATACGGGTTTAAAATTGTTTTAATGATGTTGAAAATGTGTAGCTTTGGTGAGTGGGTTAGTCATAGTACACAATTAGTCGATATCCTGGTGATCGACGTTAAATTCAACCCATTTCAAAATCCTTGGACAAATCTAAAACTGTGTATATGAACCACAAAATACCAGACAGCTGCTTTAAAAACATACTATAAAAAAACACCGACTGACCCCATATAGTCATTCTTTTCTAGCAAACACAGCAATCAAATTTAAGCGTGTCACACTGTTTATTGGGAGTAATCAACAACTTATCGACTACCGGTACATCACAGAGACCGCCGACTTTATAATATCCCGATAGGGGCCTACTGCTATTATCAAGATCAAAGTATTGCACATCGGAATTTAGCATTGATTGTGCTAATTGGTCAATTATAAAATGTGCGCACATAATTATAGCATTGATTATAGCACCGAGTCATTGTTTTATCGTTCTGTCAGACAAACGAGTTATTTAGTAAAGTTTTAATCAAATCTGATAACGAGTGATCGTGATCTGAAATTATGTTTTGAAAAATAATTACAAATTAATTAATTCTGTCTGTCATTGACAATGGTGAAAAGATGTAGTTACGGTCTGTGTGACAGTGATAGTAGATATCCAGATCGATTGATAGGTGACGTTAAATTCGTGCCATTTCCAAAACCTAAGACAAATCTTGAAACATGTTGTGTGGACGACCAAACGACCCGCTGAATACATCCAAAATTAATGCAAACAGATATATTTGCACAAAAGTAAGTTGAAATTAATTTATTTATGCATAATAAAATATTTCGAAAAAATATATTCTGCATTTATAGATTTACTGTTCACAAGAGATATGTGAGTATAATGGTGATTAAAATTATACATGTGGTTCATACATATTGTCGTGGATGGTGGACTAGGGATCAGATAGTAGTAATAGTACCCATGCATGTGCAGAGCTGTGGAATTCCCATATTAGCTCAGTGAACGTACTGGTGTTCAGTTTTTGGGCCTAATGTTCGAGTCTTCTAGGAGGCATAAGGTCGAGTCTCTCAAGACGGTGGCATATGTCATTTCTTTTGATTTCAAAGTTGACACGATATGGTTGTTCACTCTTCCGTTGACTGCGAACGCATTTTCCACGAACACTTAACACGTCCTCACCCGTTAAATATATCTCTACTTTAGAGAAATAACCTTCACTGAAAAACTTAAACCATTACTGTCTTGCTTTCAACGAGATATTCTTATCTGGGTGAAATAAAACCGAGACATTCGACGGCATTTTATCTAGATTAACTCGATGCGGGACTGCGTTAGACGCCATTTTGTTAGATAGCTTGTCTCGCGTGGTTACAGCGAGCACCGGTAACTATGGGGGGGGGCGTGCCTAAGTAGCGTTTGCAGAAAGGTCAATTGCATCATGCATAACAAATGCGTCCATTTTTATTACAATAGTATTTTAGTTCACGACTGTACGATTTGATATCGTAGGTATGTTTCCATGTGATATTGTATTTTGATATTAGCTAACATATATCTTAACTTACTGTTTTCTGATAACTAGATGACAATCACAGTATTCGAGTATATTTATTTGTCAATCGAACTCTCTATCGTGACACCAACAAACACAGACACACCAGAAGAATCACGGTGACTCGCATGTTGCATCATTTCACCATTTCATAATCGGTGAGTTCCAAGTATGTATTGGCCTAACAGCCAAACAACGTTGAATAAACACTGAAAATTTGTCCTGACGTCCAAAAAAATAATTTAAACGGCAAATATCCTCTTGAAATACCACAAGTTGTGCTTCTTGCGCCAAATAAGAGAGTAATAATAGTCAAAATTATGTTTCCGCTGAGGATTGAACTCAGGACCTTCCGCGTGTTAAGCGGATGTGATAACCACTACACCACGGAAACAATTTATTACAAAATGCAAGAAGCTAGGAATTAGATATTTATGTATATATGAGGAATATTCTAATCCTGTAACAGTTTAATGATTGTATATTATGTGCCTCCTTGGCCTAAGAGATACACCGGCCTCCTAACCCTGGGATTGCGCATTCCCACCGGACGTTGATATTGGATCAATCACATGTTCATAATTGTATTGTGTAAAACAATTCTTAATTTCTTAAATACCTGAATACTATTCACTATTCTATGAATTGAATTCGTAGGGATGAGCGTTCTTTGTGTAAGTCCATGTTTTATGATAATTTGATAGAAGCCTATTGCTAAAGTTATGGAATAATAACTACACCACGTAAGCCATTTGTTATAAAATGCAAGAAGATAAGCACTAGATATTCATCTATGTATATAAATATAATATGGAAATGTGTGGAACAGTTTAACAATTGTATGATGTTTGCAGACACACACCAGAAGAATCATGACGACTCAATTGTTGCATCATCTCAACATTTCATAATAGTTGTGTTTCAAGTATGTATCATCCAACAGTCAAAGAGCACTGAATAGTTGTCGTGATGTTTACAAAACTAATTTAAACGGCAAATATCCTCTTGAAATACCACAAGTTGTGCTTCTTACTCCAAATAAGAGTCAAAATTATGTTTCCGCTGATGATTGAACTCAGGACCTTCCGCGTGTTAAGCGGATGTGATAAACACTACACCACGGAAACAATTTATTACAAAATGCAAAAAGCTAGGAATTAGATATTTATGTATATTTGAGGAATATTCTAATCCTGGAACAGTTTAGTGATTGTATAGTATGTGCCTCCTTGGCCTAAGAGATACACCGTTCCCCTAAACCTGGGATTGCGCATTCCCACCGGAAGTTGATATTGGATCAATCACATGTTCACAATTCGTAATTTCTTAAATACCTGAATACTATTCACTATTCTACGATTTGAGTTCGTAGGGATGAACGTTCTTTGTGTATGTCCATGTTCTATGATAATTTGATAGAAGCCTATTGCTAAACTTATGGAATAACGACTACACCACGTAAGCCATTTGTTATATAATGCAAGAAGACAAGCAGTAGATATTCGTTTATGTATATATAATGTGGAAATGTGTGGAATAGTTTATCAATTGTATGACGTCTGCCTCCGTGGCCTAATGGATAAGGCATCTGCCTCCTAAGCCGGGGATTGCGGTTTCGAGTCCCGCCGGTGGTTCATATTGATCCTAATTCCAGGTGCTTAATTGCATCATGCATAAGAAATGCGTCCATTTTTATTACAATACTATTTTTTTTAGTTCACGACTGTACAATTTGATATCGTAGGTTATCCTTTGAATGTGTCCATGTGATATCGTATATTGATATTAGCTACCATATATCTTAACTTACGGTTTTCTGATAACTAGATGAAAATCACAGTATTCGAGTATATTTATTTGCCAATCGAACTCTAATATCTAATATCGAATATCTAATTCATAGCTTCTTGTATTTTTAATAAATTGTTTCCGTGGTGTAGTGGTTATCACATCCGCTTAACACGCGGAAGGTCCTGAGTTCAATCCTCAGCGGAAACATAATTTTGCTTTATTTCTCTTATTTGGCGCAAGAAGCAGAACTTGTGGTATTTCAAGAGGATATTTGCCGTTTAAATTAGTTTTGTAGACGTCACGACAACTATTCAGTGTTTATTCAACGTTGTTTGGCTGTTGGATAATACATACTTGGAACTCACAAATTATGAAATGGTGAAATGATGCAACAATCGAGTCGCCATGATTCTTCTGGTGTGTGTTTGTGTCACGTTAGAGAGTTCTATTGACAAATAAATATACTCGAATACTGTGATTGTCATCTAGTTATCAGAAAACAGTAAGTTAAGATATATGTTAGCTAATATCAAAATATGATATCACATGGACAAATTCAAAGGATAGTCTACGATATCAAATCGTACATGTCGTGAACTAAAATATTATTGTAATAAAAATGGACGCATCTGTTATGCATGATGCACCTGGAATTAGTCTCATATGAACCTCCGGCGGGACTCGAACCCGCAATCCCCGGCTTAGGAGGCCGATGCCTTATCCATTAGGCCACGGAGGCAGACATCATACAATTGTTAAACTGTTCCACACATTTCCACATTATATATATATGTCACAGGTTGTACTATAGGAGTACAATCGTGTTTTACGGTGAACGGCGTAGCATAATGTATAAAACTACTTAAACATCGCGCATGCTTTTACCGCCTTTTAAATTCATGTATCTTCGTTCTTTATGTCGTATGCAACTGAATTGAATCGGGGATATTCGACAATCTACGTCGGAGACGGAAATTAGAGATGTTTCCCGGGGCAATTTGCCGTGCAAGTGAACACTTGTCAGTCTATGTTTGTACTGTGTCCAATCGTTTTGTTTGTTGTATTTGTATGAATGAAAGAGTGTATGAACGTGGGTGAGAGCTCTGCATGGATTGGTTATTAATATATTTCTTTCCAAAACTATACCTCCGTGCTTGGTCACAACCCAGGAGAACTCTTACGAGTAACGTTTTACATGTAAAATAATTATAGAGAAATTATATTACTATCTATCTATCTATATATATATATATATCTATCTATCTATCTATCTATCTATCTATCTATCTATCTATCTATCTATATATCTATCTATCTATCTATCTATCTTCCGCTAATGTCGAACCCCTCGCGGGGACATAGACATAAATAGCTCCTAAATAGTTTACCAATATATATTTGAGTAGTTGCATACAGGCACTGTGGTAAGTTTTGTATTATATTAATATCGATTTTCTACATGTATATGTCTGGTTTTATGCAATGATTGAAATGTTTTTATACTTTGTTTTTATATGCTCTTGTATGTATTTACTTATGTTTTAAACCTTTTTCCATATACGGAAACGGGAAATATAGAAATAGAACGAACCTTACCCGACTCTAATCATAGAGAAATTATATTACTAAATAGTCTACCAATATATATTGAGTAGTTGTATACAGACACTGTAGACTTTTTTCCATATACGGAAACGGGAATTAAAGAAATAGATCGAACCTACGCCAGAGTGCCTTATATATATTGGCCCCTGTTGCATACACTGAACCGAATTTCTAAACGTCCACCTAATAAATTGTGAGTTTAGGGTAACGGGTCTGTGTATTAGTCCAAATATTGGTAGTCTATTGTTATCCACCATGCTCTATATCAATGTGCACTAAGAAAACACCAATTTATTGTCATGGCTGACCAAGCGGAACGGAAGGTTGGAATCCTAAAGGTTGGCATGAGGACCACGTGCACGGCATAGTGGGTGCTCAATTTGATTAACCGAAAAATCAGAAAATATGGCTAGAATGACCATTGAGGAAAGCGGGCGAGCCGTCGGTATGCTTGATACAGGCACTTCTATCAGACAGGTATGTTCAGCGTTGTAATTAAATTCGATATTTCAAGTACATTTTGTAATGAATCATACAATGTCATATTTTAATATCATTCTAAATCATTTCCATCGTGTTGACTTTTCAACAGACGGCATTCTACTATGGTATTTACTTGTTGATTGTCTTCAACTGTTATAAAACATCAGGTGGACGTTTAGAAATTCGGTTCAGTGTATACATAAATGAATATCTACTGCTTATCTTCTTGCATTTTATAACAAATGGCTTACGTGGTGTAGTCGTTATTCCATAAGTTTAGCAATAGGCTTCTATCAAATGATCATAGAACATGGACTTACACAAAGAATGCTCATCCCTATGAATTCAAATCGTAGAATAGTGAATAGTATTCAGGTATTTAAGAAATTACGAATTGTTTTACACAATGCGATTATGAACATGTGATTGATCCAATATCATCTTCCGGTGGGAATGCGCAATCCCAGGGTTAGGAGGCCGGTGTATCTCTTAGGCCAAGGAGGCACATAATATACAATCACTAAACTGTTCCAGGATTAGAATATTCCTCAAATATACATAAATATCTAATTCCTAGCTTCTTGCATTTTGTAATAAATTGTTTCCGTGGTGTAGTAGTTATCACATCCGCTTAACATGCGGAAGGTCCTGAGTTCAATCCTCAGCGGAAACATAATTTTGACTCTTATTGGACGCAAGAAGCACAACTTGTGATATTTCAAGAGGATATTTGCCGTTTAAATTAGTTTTGTAAACATCGTCACGACAAATATTCAGTGTTTATCCCACACTCTTTGGCTGTTTAAAGATATATACTTGAAACTCAACTAATATGAAATGGTGAAATGATGCATCAAGCGAGTCGTCATGATTCTTCTGGTGTGTTTCTGTTTGTGTTGTTGTCACGATAGAGAGTTCGATTTACATATCAATATACTCGAATACTGCGATTGTCATCTGGTAATCAGAAAACAATAAGTTGAGCTATAGGCTAATATCGAAATATGATATTACATGGACAAATACAAAGGACGTTCGCAGACAATGATTTCAAATCGTACAATCGTGAATAATATTCAATTTATTAAAAAAAGGACGTCATTTTTATATGATGCAATTATGAACATGTGATTGATCCAATATCAACTTCCGGTGGGAATGCGCAATCTCAGCATTAGGAGGCCGATGTATCTCTTAGGCCAAGGAGGTACATAATATACAATCGATAAATTGTTCCAGGATTAGAATATTCCTCACATATACATAACTATCTAATACACGGAAACACGGTTTGGACACCGTCTTGACCCAGATTCTTATAAACAGGAAAACAAACATTAAAACAGTTCGTTATAAAATCACAGGTTTAGCGTATTTTGGCAATATACTACCTTCGACATACTCTATTTACTTTGGTAGTTTGTTTTTTAACTGTATTATATCCGTATTTATATAACTACTGATAAGAAGTGAATATTAGAGAGTAAACACGAATTCACGTACTAGTTTCGTCTATAAACCCCTTTCGTATAACGATGATTTCGGGTAGTAACATATTCATCCACATATACTGGGTACTCCCAGCACACACTACTGAGTATGACAGGGTGGCGCTTGTCGGGGACCGTTGATAAACATCTCATTTGAGACACAGAATGTTGAAAATAACCACATACTAAGGTCAAAAACAGTCCCGAGTGGTTCAGTGGCCAGACGCTCAGCAAAAATGGTAAAAGCTGGGGCTGGACTGTACATAGTACCTTATACTAATCTATCTATCTATTTCACTATCTATCTATCTATCTATTTGACTATCTACCTGTCTATTTGACTATCTATCTACCTGTCTATTTGACTATCTACCTGTCTATTTTAATATCTATCTACCTGTCCATTTGACTATCTACCTGTCTATTTGACTATATACCTGTCTATTTGACTATCTACCTGTCTATTTGACTATCTATCTACGTGTCTATTTGACTATATACCTGTCTATTTGACTATCTATCTACCTGTCTATTTGACTATCTATCTGTCTATTTAGTTTATACAAATTTATTTTAGCTCGATTGCGAAACAAGTTATTTCAACTTATATAAATCACTATCGAGACCTCATTCCTGATGGACTCCATCGCCACGAGTGAGAAAGAAGAGGCAACGTGGAATTTAAATGCCTTGCCTAAGGGCACAATCGTAACGGCTCCAGTAGGGCTCGAACACCGGACCTTTCGCACCTGAAGCGAACGCGCATCCACTGCGCTATCACGACTACCTGTCTATTTGACTATCTACCTGTCTATTTGACTATCTACCTGTCTATTTGACTATATATCTACTTGTCTATTTGACTATCTACCTATCAATTTGACTATCTATCTACCTGTCTATTTGACTATATACCTGTCTATTTGACTATCTATCTCTATCTATCTTCTATATATATCTATCTATCTATCTATATATCTATCTATATATCTATCTATCTATCTTTATTGTCGAACCCCTTGCGGGAATGTAGACATGGACACATTCAAAGGATACCCTACGATATCAAATCGTACAGTCGTTAACTAAAATAGTATTGTAATAAAAATGGACGCATTTGTTATGCATGGTGCAATTAAGCACCTGGAATTAGTCTCATATGAACCTTCGACGGGACTCGAACCCGCAATCCCCGGCTTAGGAGGACGATGCCTTATCCATTAGGCCACGGAGGCAGATATCATACAATTGTTAAACTGTTCCACACATGTCCACATTATATATACATAAACGAATATCTACTGCTTATCTTCTTGCATTATATAACAAATGGCTTACGTGGTGTAGTCGTTATTCCATAAGTTTAGCATATGAACCTCTGGCGGGACTCGAACCCGCAATCCCCGGCTTAGGAGGCCGATGCCTTATCCATTATGTCACGGAGGCAGACATCATACAATTGTTAAGCTGTTCCACACATTTCCATATTATAATTATATACATAGATGAATATCTAGTGCTTATCTTCTTGCATTTTATAACAAATGGCTTACGTGGTGTAGTCGTTATTCCATATGTTTAGCAATAGGCTTATATCAAATTATCATAGAACATGGATTTACACAAAGAACGCTCATCCCTACGAATTCAAATCGTAGAATAGTGAATAGTATTCAGGTATTTAAGAAATTACGAATTGTTTTACACAATGCAATTATAAACATGTGATTGATCCAATATCAACTTCCGGCGGGATTGCGCAATCCCAGGGTTAGGAGGTCGGTGTAACTCTTAGGCCAAGGAGGCACATAATATACAATCATTAAACTGTTCCAGGATTAGAATATTCCTCATATATACATAAATATCTAATTCCTAGCTTCTTGTATTTTGTAATAAATTGTTTCCGTGGTGTAGTGGTTATCACATCCGCTTAACACGCGGAAGGTTCTGAGTTTAATCCTCAGCGGAAACATAATTTTGACTCTTATTGGACGCAAGAAGCACAACTTGTGGTATTTCAAGAGGATATTTGCCGTTTAAATTAGTTTTGTAAACGTCACGACAAATATTCAGTGTTTATTCAACGCTCTTTGGCGGTTTAAAGATATATACTTGAAACTCAACTATTATGAAATGGTGAAATGATGCATCAAGCGAGTCGTCATGATTCTTCTGGTGTGTGTCTGTTTGTGTTGGTGTCACGATAGAGAGTTCGATTTACATATCAATATACTCGAATTCTGCGATTGTCATCTGGTAATCAGAAAACAATAAGTTGAGCTATAGGCTAATATCAAACATGATATCACATGGACACATGCAAAGGACGTGCACAGTCAATAATTTCAAATCGTACATTCGTGAATAATATTCAAGTTATTAAAAAAGGACGTCATTTTTACATGATGCAATTATGACCATGTGATTGATCCAATATCAACTTCCGGTGGGAATGCGCAATTCCAGGGTTAGGGGGAGGTGTATTTCTTAGGCCAATGAGGCACATAATATACAATCACTAAACTGTTCCAGGATTAGAATATTCCTCATATATACATAAATATCTAATTCCTAGCTTCTTGCATTTTGTAATAAATTGTTTCCGTGGTGTAGTGGTTATCACATCCGCTTAACACGCGGAAGGTCCTGAGTTCAATCCTCAGCGGAAACATAATTTTTACTCTTATTTGACGCAAGAAGCAAAACTTGTGGTATTTCAAGAGGATATTTGCCGTTTAAATTAGTTTTATAAACGTCACGACAACTATTCAGTGTTTATTCAACGCTCTTTGGCTATTGGATGATACATTATTGAAACTCAACTATTATGAAATTGTGAAATGATGCCCCAAGCGAGTCGCCATGATTCTTCTGGTATGGGTAGAGAGATCGATTGACATATTCATTTACTGGAATACTGTGATTGTCATCTGATTATCACAAAACAGGAAGTTCAGCTATATGTAGGTTAATATCAAAATATGATTTCACATGGACACATTCAAAGGATAACCTACGATATCAAATCGTACAGTCGTTAACTAAAATAGTATTGTAATAAAAATGGACGCATTTGTTATGCAGGATGGAACTAAGCACCTGAAATTAGTCTCATATGAACCTCCGGCGGGACTCGAACCCGCAATCCCCGGCTTAGGAGGCCGATGCCTTATCCATTATGTCACGGAGGCAGACATCATACAATTGTTAAGCTGTTCCACACATTTCCATATTATAATTATATACATAGATGAATATCTAGTGCTTATCTTCTTGCATTTTATAACAAATGGCTTACGTGGTGTAGTCGTTATTCCATATGTTTAGCAATAGGCTTATATCAAATTATCATAGAACATGGATTTACACAAAGAACGCTCATCCCTACGAATTCAAATCGTAGAATAGTGAATAGTATTCAGGTATTTAAGAAATTACGAATTGTTTTACACAATGCAATTATAAACATGTGATTGATCCAATATCAACTTCCGGCGGGATTGCGCAATCCCAGGGTTAGGAGGTCGGTGTAACTCTTAGGCCAAGGAGGCACATAATATACAATCATTAAACTGTTCCAGGATTAGAATATTCCTCATATATACATAAATATCTAATTCCTAGCTTCTTGTATTTTGTAATAAATTGTTTCCGTGGTGTAGTGGTTATCACATCCGCTTAACACGCGGAAGGTTCTGAGTTTAATCCTCAGCGGAAACATAATTTTGACTCTTATTGGACGCAAGAAGCACAACTTGTGGTATTTCAAGAGGATATTTGCCGTTTAAATTAGTTTTGTAAACGTCACGACAAATATTCAGTGTTTATTCAACGCTCTTTGGCGGTTTAAAGATATATACTTGAAACTCAACTATTATGAAATGGTGAAATGATGCATCAAGCGAGTCGTCATGATTCTTCTGGTGTGTGTCTGTTTGTGTTGGTGTCACGATAGAGAGTTCGATTTACATATCAATATACTCGAATTCTGCGATTGTCATCTGGTAATCAGAAAACAATAAGTTGAGCTATAGGCTAATATCAAACATGATATCACATGGACACATGCAAAGGACGTGCACAGTCAATAATTTCAAATCGTACATTCGTGAATAATATTCAAGTTATTAAAAAAGGACGTCATTTTTACATGATGCAATTATGACCATGTGATTGATCCAATATCAACTTCCGGTGGGAATGCGCAATTCCAGGGTTAGGGGGAGGTGTATTTCTTAGGCCAATGAGGCACATAATATACAATCACTAAACTGTTCCAGGATTAGAATATTCCTCATATATACATAAATATCTAATTCCTAGCTTCTTGCATTTTGTAATAAATTGTTTCCGTGGTGTAGTGGTTATCACATCCGCTTAACACGCGGAAGGTCCTGAGTTCAATCCTCAGCGGAAACATAATTTTTACTCTTATTTGACGCAAGAAGCAAAACTTGTGGTATTTCAAGAGGATATTTGCCGTTTAAATTAGTTTTATAAACGTCACGACAACTATTCAGTGTTTATTCAACGCTCTTTGGCTATTGGATGATACATTATTGAAACTCAACTATTATGAAATTGTGAAATGATGCCCCAAGCGAGTCGCCATGATTCTTCTGGTATGGGTAGAGAGATCGATTGACATATTCATTTACTGGAATACTGTGATTGTCATCTGATTATCACAAAACAGGAAGTTCAGCTATATGTAGGTTAATATCAAAATATGATTTCACATGGACACATTCAAAGGATAACCTACGATATCAAATCGTACAGTCGTTAACTAAAATAGTATTGTAATAAAAATGGACGCATTTGTTATGCAGGATGGAACTAAGCACCTGAAATTAGTCTCATATGAACCTCCGGCGGGACTCGAACCCGCAATCCCCGGCTTAGGAGGCCGATGCCTTATCCATTATGTCACGGAGGCAGACATCATACAATTGTTAAGCTGTTCCACACATTTCCATATTATAATTATATACATAGATGAATATCTAGTGCTTATCTTCTTGCATTTTATAACAAATGGCTTACGTGGTGTAGTCGTTATTCCATATGTTTAGCAATAGGCTTATATCAAATTATCATAGAACATGGATTTACACAAAGAACGCTCATCCCTACGAATTCAAATCGTAGAATAGTGAATAGTATTCAGGTATTTAAGAAATTACGAATTGTTTTACACAATGCAATTATAAACATGTGATTGATCCAATATCAACTTCCGGCGGGATTGCGCAATCCCAGGGTTAGGAGGTCGGTGTATCTCTTAGGCCAAGGAGGCACATAATATACAATCATTAAACTGTTCCAGGATTAGAATATTCCTCATATATACATAAATATCTAATTCCTAGCTTCTTGTATTTTGTAATAAATTGTTTCCGTGGTGTAGTGGTTATCACATCCGCTTAACACGCGGAAGGTTCTGAGTTTAATCCTCAGCGGAAACATAATTTTGACTCTTATTGGACGCAAGAAGCACAACTTGTGGTATTTCAAGAGGATATTTGCCGTTTAAATTAGTTTTGTAAACGTCACGACAAATATTCAGTGTTTATTCAACGCTCTTTGGCGGTTTAAAGATATATACTTGAAACTCAACTATTATGAAATGGTGAAATGATGCATCAAGCGAGTCGTCATGATTCTTCTGGTGTGTGTAGAGAGTTCGATTTACATATCAATATACTCGAATACTGTGATTGTCATCTGGTAATCAGAAAACAATAAGTTGAGCTATAGGCTAATATCAAACATGATATCACATGGACACATGCAAAGGATGACAGACGATATCAAATCGTACATTCGTGAATAATATTCAAGTTATTAAAAAAGGACGTCATTTTTACATGATGCAATTATGACCATGTGATTGATCCAATATCAACTTCCGGTGGGAATGCGCAATCCCAGGGTTAGGGGGGAGGTGTATTTCTTAGGCCAATGAGGCACATAATATACAATCACTAAACTGTTCCAGGATTAGAATATTCCTCATATATACATAAATATCTAATGCATAGA